>JBAMJR010000154.1:8407500-8612500 GCA_038501785.1 Myoxocephalus aenaeus | reverse complement strand
GACGATTGTGACATTCCAACACACACACACACACACACACACACACACACACACACACACACACACACACACACACACACACACACTCACACACACACACACACACACACACTACTTGTGTTGTGTAACAGCTGTGTTCCCCGCAAAGAAGTTTTTCTGTCACTGTAGCAGTAATACTGAGAGTATTGCAGTATGTGGAGTACTGTGTGTGTGTGTGTGTGTGTGCGCGTGTGTGTGAGTGTTTGCATACTAGCTGGTGCTGCCTACCCTACGGAGTGCTAACAGCTAGCCACCTCATTACTCCCATTCTGTCTCCTGTGATTTATGGACCTTCCTACCTGTGTGTGTCTGCGTTTGTGTGTGTGTGCGTGTGCGTGTGTGTGTGTGTGTGTGCGCGCACCTGCTTCCCAAGTTGTCTCAGGAAGTTTTAATTAATTTCCCGTCATGTGACGAAGAGGAAGTGATGACAGTAATGAAATGTGATTGGATGATTATCATCAAAAATGCAATTAGTGGCCTGAAGGCAATCTGAGAGAGAGAGGGAGAGAGAGAGAGAGAGAGAGAGAGAGAGAGAGAGAGAGGGGTGGAGGTGGAAGAAGGGAGGGAGGGAAGGGTTAGGAAAGAGTGTATACAAAGTGTATAAAGGTAAAATTGAATGTGTGTGTGTGAAAGAAAGTGCGTGTGTAAATAGGACGGCAGTGATGAAGTGTTTCCTCGTGACTGTAAGGTTATTACACACACACACACACACACACACACACACACACACACACACACACACACACACACACACACACACACACACAGAGATACATACATACACACAGATACATACATACATACACACACACACACACACACACACACACAAACACTCTGAGGATGTGAAGGTCACACTGACACACTCACACACTGTGTCACCAGTTGGGGGGCTTCAGGTTGCAAGTTGTCATGGAGTTTAACCTCTGACAGCCGGACCACGTCCTCACGAATCCATCTGGACCAGGTCGCGTTCATAAAGATCCCCGTCCACATATGACTTAATGACCGCATTAATGGTCATTTCACGGTTCATCCTGTGTCACCTATAACATCTTTCACAATTCATGCGTTATACTTGAGGACATCACACCTCTGAGTTTTGGATTAGGCAGAGAGTTGGAGAAAACTAATATTTTTGGGCCGTCGTGGAACACAGAAACCACAGGTATGAATTCTGACAATGGCCGTAGTTCCCCTTTAATGACAACAGCTGTATTGAGCGATTGGCTGTATTCACATTTAAAATGAGTGACCACCGAGAAAACTTGACCTCCATAATTAATCTGTGGCACTCAGCACTAAGCCTATTAGTTCCTACACAAGATGTACAGCTTGAAAAACAGCTCACTTCATTTTTTACACTTTGTAGGTTTTAGCTAATGTTACTGCCTCTCAGGAAAATAGTCGACTTATCAGTCAACTTGGTCTTAGTTAACTACGATTTCTTTAGTTGATTAGTCTTTTGTTGTTGTTGCTTTTTCATGTTGAGTGAATTATTTCCAAGAGTTTCCAAGCGAGCACATCTCTGGTAATCAGAGTGATGCTTTTGTCTGATTCTTTGTGGAGAATCTCCGTTTTAAAGATCAGTCGGTTAAATGAACTAATGGATTGCTTGACTAAATACTATGAATGTTACTCGACTATGAATTTCTTTGATTGGGGACGGCCCTACATTTTACTCCAACAGGAGGAAATAGTGCATTTATCATGGACTATATTCGGCAGCAGCTCAATGTGGATGGAGGGTCAAAAACAGAAAGATTTGTTTTCAGATTTAGCAGGCTTAGTGCAGACTTTACTCTCAGACCGCTTCTGTGTGTCAGCAGGAAAATTACAGTAAAGTTAATCTTGTTAAATGCACAAAGTCACAGTGTCCCTAATGTGAAGGTGACACTATATATATATATATATATATATATATATATATATACATATTGAGACACAACCTTTCCCAACATCCCCCTCTCCGTCTGCTTTAAACCTCAGTTTGTCGTCTTTAAATCCTTTAAGAGTTCGAACGAATGAGTGTGTCCTGACTTAAACCACCTGCCCATCAAGGTGTGCGTTTCCTTGTGTGTTTCTCGTGTTTCTTCTTCCATTAGTTGAGTGGAACAGCTGATGAATGATTGATGAGTCAGCATGCCGAGAAGAAGGAAGTGATGTCACAGCCGTCCTCTCGTCTTTCGGGGCCGGGTTAAGGTTTTCCGGCAGCAGCTTTGAGTCTTAAACTTCGACTGTGAATCCCACAGACGCTCTCCGTGATGTACTTGTCAGTACTGAAGCAGAGTTTGTAGTACTGAGGCTCTGACTGGGACTGTTTGGAAGGTGATAAAAGCACTGCAATGTCTTTGTTTATCTGCTGATGATAAAAATACAAAAGAGGACTAACATGAGTTTCCATTGTTAGTCCGTGTGAACCAAATCTCTTTAGCTGTGTCTGCTTCACATATGGAACAATTCTTAAATAATACAGGTCTAATCAAGATATTTTGCACCATTAACAGATCAGTTTTAAATACCGTAGGTGTGTAAATATTACAGAAACGGCTACAATGAGCAGAAGCACCTTTTTCCCGGCTTGGCTTAGTAAGAGTTGGTGCATTACGACACATTGTCACACCAGCGAGTCGATTAACGCAACTTGGTCAGTGCTCCTGAGCTTTAAAACTACGACTCATGACAGACACGTGATACATAAAACAAACATAAACGTCATATTTCCATCGCATTTTTAAAATGGTTTTCCATCGCTTTAAGGTTTGACTGGCACTCCTTTGATTACGTCTCCTTGTTGCACTCTTTTGTCTCGTCTCATGGCTTTTTATAACTTGCTTCAGGTTTTCTTTCCTCTAAAGAATTCTGACCCGGCACCGGACACTTGGAGTGACGAGGACAAAACGAGAGCCGCCAAAACTGACCGACCGACAGTTCTTGTGTTCTCTTATCTCTGTAAAGCCACCGAAGCCCCGACAGATGTAGTTACATTTTTGAAGAGCCGCACATCAAGTGTGTTAAGTGTGTAGCGTCAGTCAGCTGATGACACCTGAGCCAGTTCCATTTCCTGAATGGAGACGAGATGAGGTGAGGTCAACCGTTGGGTTTTAGATTATTCTGTCACGTATACTAGACAACAACAAACCTCCATGCTCAAAGTGTGTATCTTATTCTTATGCACACACACACACACACACACACACACACACACACACACACACACACACACACACACACACACTGAGTCACAGGGAGTTCCCAGGAGTTCAGTGTTGTCCTGAGAGACGCTCCAGCAGGGAGGGGTCAAAATCAGACTACTGTCAGTAGATGTTCAGAAGAGTGTGAGTGGTAATCTCTATTATTAGAACACAGATTATACTGATTGAGATACAACACACACACACACACAACACACACACACACACACACACACACACACACACACACACACACACACACACGCACAAACATGTGCGCATACACACACACACACACACACACACACACAAAACACACAAAACATTTATCTGTGGATTATAATCCCAATCCCACAATCCCCTTCTGGCTCGACCAATCATGTCCCACCAAATCCTGCACAGCCTGCTGGGTAACCTACATGCAGGGGCGTGTATATGTGTGAGTGTGTGTGTGTGTGTGTGTGTGTGTGTGTGTGTGTGTGTGTTAATCCCTGACATGTCTTTAATAGAGGAACATCTGGTTTATCTCTGTGACTGTGAGGCTTCCTGCTCGTGAAAAGTCTGTGGTTCAGCATTAACTTAAATACATACGTGACCGCCGCACTTGAGTCACGTGGCTAACGGCACACGTGGCTAACAATTGACATAACGCACAGTTTCGCAACAGCGGCCTCCTGGATGAAAGTTATTTTTTAGCTGTTCCCCCCTGTGTTTCCAGTCTCGATGCTAAACTAAGCTAACCACCTCCTGGCTGTAGCTTCATATATTCTTTTTTACTCTCAGCATGGCAACGAATGAGAGTGTTGGGTCCTTTGGGTCTGCACCTTTTGTTAGCGGTAGTACGAGTTCCGCTCTCAGCGTGAAAGCTTTTCATTCTCCTTGAACAGTAAAAGTGTCAGGTCTCGATGGAGCAGAGCGGCTATTTAAAGAAGGAACAGAAGTCACGGTGTCCTGGAGTGAAGGTTTGAAATGACTGAGAAACCTCACTGTACCTGCTCTGTGTGTGTGTGTGTGTGTGTGTGAAAGATCCCTGCCAGTATACTAGTATTATCAGTTGCAGCCTAAAACCTGCTTAGATTCAAAGCGTGCCTAATCCAGCCTGACCTGACAAAAGGGGAAGTTGGAAAGAGTCCCTTTAGAAACTCACCTGGACAGACAAGTGAGCATGTGGACGGAGAATAGAGAGACTAGAGTTCACCTTTCAACTGTCTGTTTGTCTGTCTGTCTATGTGTGTGTGTGTGTCATAGTTTCCCAGTCGACTGACCACAGTGACATCACCGGCTGCGGTGTTACCACACAGCGCTTCCATGACAACCAGAAAACAGACGGACAGGAGGCTGGACCGTCTGCAAACCTGTCGTTCCACCTGTCTGACTCGTGGTTTTCCATTTAGCTTACGTGGCTCCTCCATTCTCCCATCCGCGTCTTTCCCATGCGTCTCTTTATTTTGAGGAGACCACAAATACTCCTGATGGAGGCCCCCCCCCCTTCACTGTCCTACAGTGTGCAGAAATAATCCAGTCACCTTTTTTAAGATCAATTTATGTCTGATAAATGCTGCTCCAAACTGTGACTGCTATAACCACCAAGACACACATTAAATTAGTTTATTAATGAAAGAACAGCTTTGAATAAGCTTAATAAAATACATATGTTGTGTGTGGAAAGCTGCAGGTAAAGAGTCTGATCCTTTGCAGACTGTTTCCACGACTGTGCAGCTGTTTGAGTCAACATATTTGGACAGGATACCTCTTTTTCCTGAACGAGGAATGATGCGTTTTGGCAACAGGAGATGACAAAAGAAGGAGAATGTTGGCCGGTGAAGAAAAAGTAGACAAAGTTCCAGAGTTAGGTGATTCTGGTTAACAAACAGCTTTAGAGCCGCTGTGGTCTAAACAGTAATCCACTGATGCAATAACTAATTATTTAAAGTAATTCATACAACATTCTTCATGTTGATTCCATCGCCGCCCAATGAACACAAACTTATCAAGAGGGTGTTGCCGTCTGGATAAAAACATGCACGTCATACCCTTGGGGTGCTTTGCCACGTTTAAGGTCGTGGAACGTCCTCGATGACGGAGAACCGGGATTGATTTCTGGCTCGTTGTCCGGAGGAGGGAGGAAACATAATGGAAGCATAATTAGCCGAATGGAAGGCACCTTATGTGTCCTCAGGAGGGTCTTCAGGTTACGGCCTCCTGCAGGTCTTCAGATTCACTGCAGTCCGGACGTTCCTGAACGCGTTCCTATCAGAGCGGACGGTTGTTGTTAGTGTCAGGGGGAAAGGGAGACAGTTAAAGGATTCGTAATACGACAGAAAGAGATGTGGAGTAACGTAACCGTGGGAGGAAGTCAGGTGACAAATCTGTGCGTAGGAAGGAGGCTGGTGTGAGCACAGCTGTTTGTTTCCTCTTTTAAACAGTCCTTTTCTTTTCACCGTTTTTTATTCTATCGCCTTTTATAGCCTTGAAAGTGTTTATTATTGTCACCATAATGACATTCACAAAGTAGTATTAGTAGTATTTTTTTAATGTATTTGTATTCATTGAATTGTTTTCGGTCCACGGCTAATCTTGCATACTACTGGACCCACATGTTTTGGGTTCATGTATCACTGTATGCACTGGGATCTCTCAGGGCTGTGGTGATTTTTTAAAACCTATTATATTTTATTATTTATTAATTCTATTTATTTATATTGATAAAGACATTTCTGGCTGTCAGCGAGGCTTAAAACAAGCCTTCCCCTTTTTCCGTAGGCTCAAAATTTACATTTTGAACCGGATGATCGGCAGCTTAACTCCATACCTGATAAGTCATGATCCACTAAAGTTTAGGCATGATATGAGATGAATAAATCCATATTTTCAACTATTCTCTGTTTGGGAGGGGAGAGCAACCTTGTACTCACTGCCCTTCTCAGTTTGATTGTGTTTTTGTTGCAATGCATTGAGGGATCAGCATACAGGCCACACATCACACATCGGAGGATTAGAGAAGAAGAAGAATACATCAAAATGGAAGTTTTTTAACTTCGATATAGTTTTTCTGCAGTATCGCCACAAACACCTTCGGTAGTTTTGTGAGGAAAATGTGAGCTGTTGTGTTAAGAGTGGGCTAGGAAAAACAAAGCTAATGTAAACCCCTTTTCCCCCCGAATTCAGCCTGTCAACGCGCTATCTCCTCCCAACAAGCTTCACAACTCCAGTGTTATGTTTGTGCTTTCAGGTCAGAGCTGCTCCTCTTTGAGATGAAACGGTTTGCAGAGGTTTGAACGTGTGAAGCCTGTTGGAGGTCATACACAGCCTGGGAGGAGTATCTTCCATCTTGAAAAAAAAACACAACAATATAGATAGTCATGCATTTGTAGGTCCAATTTTATTTCACCTGGTTTTATATCGCTGGTACGGGAAATGATTTGTCAATGTGAGATTTTTTGATGCAGTGGTTTTATGTTTTTCTCCAGTTCCTTCTGATTTGTAAGAGCTCAGATTCCTGGAGGGACGAACATGTAGTGGGAATGCTCCCCAGAGAAGGAAGTGTAGGGTTTTGAACGCCTCCCCAAATCAGTGCCAATATATAAAACACATTCATTTATTGTCCTGCCATCTGACTACTTACCCATATGTGAGGTGGTAAGTAGTCACAATCTTAATTTGTATTGTTTTGCAGCATGGTGTTACCTGTTTATCATTTGTAGGTTCACCTGCTGCTGTTTTGCTGCCTCCATTTCCCTGCTTTTGCTTCTGCTTTGCATGGTTTGGGCGTGATAACTTTGTTCTGCATGTTTTGGCTTTTAATTGTTTGTTTTTGATTATTTTCTTTGATTTCTTTAATAAACTTCTGGTTCATTTTACAAAACACGTCTCTGGCCAAATATTGGTAATGAATCTATGTCCTTAAACAATTATAAAACTATATCTTAGGCTTGTTATATTTCTTGGGGTGTAAGTCCCCCAGGTGGCGTTGTCGGTTCCCCTTTCATGACCCCCCCCCTACGGCCCCGTCACACAGACATCAAACTGTATGCAGCAGTTTGTTTCAGCATCTCTGCTGCCGCCGGCCACTGCTCGGCTTACTGTGTGTGTGTGTGTGTGTGTGTGTGTGTGTGTGTGTGTGTGTGTGTGTGTGTGTGTGTGTGTGTGTGTGTGTGTCTGTGACCACTGTCATTACCAGCTACTGGCCTCAGGGTAAGAGACAGCCACTCTAAGACATCTCTCTCTGTCTTTTCACATCTCCATTAGTTTCTTGGTCCTGTCGTTGGTGTACCCTCAGGTTACTGTGTGTGTGTGTGTGTGTGTGTGTGTGTGTGTGTGTGTGTGTGTGTTGTACACTCTCTTTCAGGGAACGGGGACATACATTAGTGTCCTCCTCTCTTTATCTTTTACACCCAGCAGGGCTCAGAGCTTTCGGCCAATCAGAAAGCAATTTTCCTAATGCGTTGGACAGCCTTTCAAAACTATTTTGAGTTCAACATTTGGTTAAATATGCTTGTTTTCACTTTCTAGCCAAGAGAAGATGATTAGAAAATGGATTTCATAATCATATGTCAGTTTAATATAAAGGTTCAGTGTAAATGGTAAAGAACCAGCACAGAACCATGTGCTACTCCCTTATTTATGTCAAGGGAGGTTGTTTTGAGAACATTCGTACAGATCATACATACAACATTTTTCCGTTCTATTAGGCAAATATGGATGACACCGGTTCTGAGCGGAAACATCCAAAACAACACTGCGAATAAAAAAATTGCAGTTGTCTTAAAAGGCGCTCCAGAAAAATCCATAAACAGCAGCAGAGTGCAGCTTCTTGTCCATGTGCATGTATGATAGCGTTATATTTCACAATGAATTGATATTAAAGACTTGGAGAGGAGACTGAGACTCAGTCAAGCGTTTATTTGCGCTCTGTTGACTCTCTTTGAAGTCGGAAAAGGAAGAAGAAGAAACTCAGGTTGTTGTGAAGCACTCATGCCCTCACATTGTTGCTTGACTGCTGTGTGTGTGTGTGTGTGTGTGTGTGTGTGTGTGTGTGTGTGTGTGTGTGTGTGTGTGTGTGTGTGTGTGTGTGTGTGTGCGTCGGTTTATAACCCACATCTGGCCTCTCTGATTACTGACTGCCTGGTCAGCCCGGATTAGATCCGCACACATATTACAGCATAAGAGGTAAATACACATATTTCATTTCATTTTAATGCTGAATGTTCAGTTCACTGATTTTCTTTATCTGCGTCTTACTTTATGTGTGTGTGACTGTGTGTGTGTGTGTGTGTGTGTGTGTGTGTATTTACCTGTGTGTGTGTGTAGTGTGTAATTCCCAGCTCAATAGAGCAGATATATTTAAGCCTTCCCTTGCTAAAGCTGATGTCAGCATCAGCTGGCTCTGTGCACGTGTGTGTGTGTGTGTTGTGTGTGTGTGTGTGTGTGTGTGTGTGTGTGTGTGTGTGTGTGTGTGTGTGTGTGTGTGTGTGTGTGTGTGTGTGTGTGTGCATTTTGTAGCTAATTCATCACAGTGGCAGATTAACCAGCTGTCTGCAGAACATAAAGTCGACTACTAACAACCAGCTGAAAGAGAGAGAGAGAGAGAGAGGAAGTGTGAAAGCACTGCAGTCTATTTTCTAAAGATCTATCTTATGAGCATTAGTTACAAATGTTTCACCTTCCTAACTGACATTATCTTATTTTGTTTTGTGAAATAACTAAAAATAAATTCAAAACTGAAAAACAATTGTATTACAAATCAAGCAGCGATTTCCAAAATGTCTCCCTTGTTCCCTCGCTCACTACTCATTAAACTAGTTTACTTAATAGTGAGCAATAAGAAATGTGGATGCTTCATATTAGTCAATAACTGCCGTCTTGTTCTGATAAATCATGTTTTGTCCCTCATGTTGGCATGTTGGACGGCTCCAAATACCACATTACCCATGAGCCTCAGCCAGTCAGAGGTGTGAATCAGACTGGTAGCGAATTTAAAACACGTTAGCTACTGAATTCTCCCCACAATGACACAGAATCCCGAAGTAAATTCGTTTGAACAGCAGATTGTAAAATTGGTTTTCTCTACTCTAATCTGTGGCTCCCACTCACCACTCAGCCTGTAACAGAACGTTAAGCTTTCTAATTGTATATTTCTTGCCAAAATGCAAATTGAGAGTTGAAGTTCACTTTTCTCTTGTTTGTTTTTATGTACACAGTACTTTTCACTTTTCTTTTTTTTTCAAAGAACCATGTTGTTTTTCAATGCATGGTATTTTTAACCCACGAGGGTTTAATGCCTATTCGGTCATGTGACATTGCCCATGGGGGAAAACGAATGGGACGTGAAATAACGTCTCTCACTTCACAACTCTGTGAAGATGACTCGTAGCGTTCTGGCATATTCAGAACACTTTGTCACTGTAATCAGAGAGGAACCGCGTGTAGCTATAGCTGCTGTATGGTTTCTCAGCATCTCCCCGCAGCTGGACCCACGGCCATGGAGTAACAGCGGTGGATTCCCGAAAGGCTAAATGTAAAGTCAGTTCAAGTAAATTTTATTTATATGGAAAACATATTTGCCCAAAAGGGTTTTAATGTTAGCTAGTGAGCACGGCTGGTCCAGCTGGTGTGTGGATGTTGATCATGGAGACCTTGATTTCCTCTCCAGTGTGGACCTTAAGGGCACCAACTGCTATACCACTCTGTGAAATACACATTGTGGTGAGGAGACAATGTCTTCTCTGCCATTGCAAACTTAATGAGTTCATCCAACTCTGATCCGAATCTCTAGGAGATTTAAGATACAGCAGTAATGTATGTAGGTCATGGCAATATAGATAACTCTGAAAAAAACGAAGAAAAAAAACGAGTGCGTGTGTCCTGTCAGATGTCATGTGACCTGGCAGTGCTGATAGGGCAACAGATGGACACAGCCATGGACTGACCTACACACACACACACACACACACACACACACACACACACACACACACACACACACACACACACACACACACACACACACACACACACACACACATATGTCATCCTTCCTCGCTCCTCTCCTCTTACTCATTACTTCATCACTCTCCCTGTGAGCGTTTGATGCTTCTCACTCTGCATCCGGTGTCATTCAGGCCTCTCGCCAGTCCGTCCGTCTGTCTGTCCACCTGCCCGTCCCGCGATGAATGAGTTTCAGGGTCATTACTCGTTGTGCGTCAGCTCGGTGTTCATTGCTGTGGTGTTGGATCACCGTTGTCTTACATCTGGAGAGGTTGCGGTGTTGTGTTGTTGGGGTTTAGTGTTAATATATCAATATGTATTCCCTGATGCCCATTTTTACCATGGATTTTTTTAATGAGCTGTTTTTAGCTGCTCAAAAATGAAATTCATCCGCATTACTGTTGCTGGCAAGGTAACCTTAACACACCAGGCATCAGTCAGCATGCTGGCAGTATCAGTCACAGTTAGGTCTCTGAGTTTCTTTCCAAAATAAAATTCCCTGTACTGGTTAGTTTACTCCCCCGCGAGCATTTAGTTCTCTGGACCGTCCTTCATTTCATTTTATCTTAATTTCTTCTCCTTCATTCACGTGTTGTTGAAAATGGAGAAAAAGCTTTCACAGCTATCAAGTTTGCAAATTGTGACAATAAACTCAGTTTATTGAAAATACATAGGGTTAGCTTTAATTGTGGACAAATACAGTATATTATTAATATTGAAATGTCCTTAAAACTACTTTATATGCAATCATAACCCATTTTTACTATACTTTAAAATTCTAAACAGGTTTGTTCAAAGGGTTACCCTCTCTGGATCACTTCATTTTAATTAAGTATCTTTTATTATGTGTGGGCATTTCAGGTGCTGTTTTTTGTTTGTTTGTTTATCTCTAGTTTATATAAGCTATATATAACATTAGTTATCACCATTCATGTATCTTTCTCTATTTCTTCTTCTTCCTTAGGGATGAAGACTCCTCTCAGCCCCGCTCAGCTTCTGGAACGGGGGCAAATCTTTGCTTTTGGAGGGATGTGTCAAGAGTTGATGAACCACCCAACACCTACAACCATCAGTCTCTCTGTCCAGCAGACTCCATCCCCAGGTGATCGACATGGTCCAGCACCAATGCTCGGTATTATCTGCTGTTATCTACCCATACTTTTCTCCTACAGTTTGATTAAACTGTGGGGTTTTCTCCTACAGTTTGATTAAACTGTGGGGTTTTCTCCTACAGTCTCCCTCCTCGTTGTAGTTATTTCTCACAGTCTGACATCCTTGTTGTTTTCTCCCACAGTCTGACCCTTCATGTTGTTTTCTCCAAGGTCAGAGCGGGGCCTACTCACTGTGTGAGGTGTGTAACCTGCAGCTGGCTTCTTCTGCTCAGGCCCAGCTGCACTACAACGGCAGGTCTCACCTCCGGAGAGTGAGGCAGCTCCAGGCTAGAGAGACTGGACAACAGGCAGCAGGTACACTACAACCAGTACTGTCATGTGATTGTAGCAGTAGAAGTATATGCACGAGTAGTTTTTAACAAACAGCTTACGAGGCAATAATAAACAATATTAAAATAACTACTGACTGAGACTCTCAGATCCAACCCAAGAGCTGAAGCTGTGTTTTTGCTGTATTTCAACCACTGCAGATCAGTAGCTAACTCCAAGCAGCGGTAGTAGTTAGCTGCCGTTTAGTAGCTGTAGCAGTAGTAGTAGCACAATAGGCTGTCGCTGCAGTAGCAAGGTGACTGCAGTAGTAGTAGCAGAATTACTTGTAGGAGTAGTAGTAGTAGTAGTAGTAGTAGCTGCAACAGTGGTATGAGCAAGAGCTGTGCTAACAGTAGCAGCAGCAGTAGTCGTAGCATTAGCAGCAGTAGTTTATTATTGACAGCTCCTTGTATGATATAATGGTTCTTGGTGTCTTTTATTCCAGCAGGGGCTCAGTCTAGGTCTCTTCCCCAGGCCACAGGGCTCAGCTCCCAGCCTACAGGACTAACTCCGACCCCAGGCCTCAGTCCAGGCCTCAGCGCTCCATCCAGCACAACTGCAGGTAGGACCAGTGAATGAATGTCTTCTGTTAAACGTTTCACTTGAACACACCACAAAGACCACAGCTGACCTAAATGACAGGAAACAAGTAGGCTGACTGCCTGTCTGCTGAGTGAGAGTGACTTTGGCTCATTCATCATCAACAGCTGCTGCCATCTGGGAGAGGTCAGAGAGTGTGTTGGTACGCAGATTGACCCTGAAAGACTAAACTGATCCTGCATTAACTCAGATCATCACTGCAGTTTTATCTCTATATGGGTATTGTTAGCTCCGCCCAGACACCTGTCACTCACGGTGACAAGCGGAAATATTTTAGTCCTGCTTACACTGGCTAAAGTATACGCACTGTCTGTGCCACTGTTAGCCACTGTACCATGGATACAGTGGCTGAAGTTCACGATATACATGGTCGCTGAAATTAACTGAACATCTCAAAGTTGATATGTCAATCTACTGTATATCTGTTGTATTTGGTGGATAAAATGATACTCAGAGTTGTTTGAAAATGACCTTGAAAGTCAAACAAGGCTTGCGCTTGACTATTTCTTAGCTTAACCCAATGCAGTTACAACTTCATAAAGTGTCGCCAACTGTTTCCATCTGCTTCCTGCCTTAATGCTAAAGATAAGTTAACTGCATAGACTGTATATAAGAAGTGGACGTAGTTATCCTGCTGTTTTGAAGCCTTGAGTTTGCCTTTTTTGCCCTCGCCATCTTGACTTTTTGCAACCAGTAAAGGGAAGTGACCATATTTGGACTGGGGAAGAGTGATGTAGATGTCATGTCATTCACAAGGTAGCCCCGCCCTAAACCATACTCCGCTTTGTGGTCTATTTGACTCTAAATGGAGCATAATTTATGAAATGAGCATCATGCTGTATTGAAGAAGACTTGAAACTAGAGATTGAGACCATAAACTGTTTACAAAGTGAGAAGTAGAGTAATTTTTTCTCATAGGCTTCTAAACAATCTGACTTGGTTTTGAAACCAGAGGAGTCGCCCCCTGCTGGTCATTAGAGATATTGTAGTTTAAGGCACTTTAGCATTGGCTTCACTTTTCGGAATCGGAGGTTGCCGCCTGGTTAACTGATAAACTGACTGCTGGTTGTAGCTTCATATTTAATTCACAAGCATGAGATGGTATTGCCATTTTGCTCTAAATCTGTAAACATATTTTGCAGAATGTCAAGATATTCCTTTAACAAAACAAGATTTATCTTCTTATCTATGGTTATTAGGGAATAAATATACAATATTGTGTCTTTTTGTATTGGTTCTGATTTAGTTTCATGAGCAGCAGTGTCTTCATTATTGTCATGGTGTAATCATTGCAGCAGGTTTCTAAGTGCTGCCAGCGCCCTCTGCTGCTGAAATTACGGCTGAAGCTTTCCACATTGCTTGACTCTCTTTGGGTCTGTGATCAGCTGTGAGTGGAACATTACCAAAACGTCTTGAGCAATGCAGACCCAGTTTTTGAAGTCAAACTGCTGGTCAACAGAGCGAGCATGTGCTGTGCGATGCAAAGGAGTTAAAGTGGAGCAGACAGAAGCGGGTCATTAAACTGGGACATAGCACTGTTCGGCAACCGCACTGACATTTCTCAAAGACATCGCTCGCATTGATTCTTATCATTTCATTGTCTTTAGTATCCATCTCCATAAAAATCTGCCATGATGACACCTTTATGGGAATCACCTTATAACACAGTGTTCCAGTTTCTTTTAGCCCCGAGTGAAACTGACTTCCAGGTCGGACAAGAAAAAAGACGACGTCACTTGTATGGTGAAGTAAAATAAGATAAATAAGTTCCAAAGTCCTCAAACACACACACACACACACACACACACACACACACACACACACACACACACACACACACACACACACACACACACACACACACACACACACGCACAGACCTAATTACAGGACATGAGAGTATAATGTCAGGAGAGACAGGAAACCGATACACAATCTCACACACACACATACAGGTGTGTGTGCAGCAGCTGTAATTACATACTACGTGTCCGTATCAGTGTACAGGCTACAATAACACTGATTAAAGATGAAATCTCTCTCTACTGAACACACACACACACACACGCACACGCACACACACACACACACACACACACACACACACACACACACACACACACACACACACACACACACACACACACACACACACACACACCACTCAGCCTGAATGGTAATGTCTCTCTCTCTCTCTCTCCCTCTCTCTGTCCATTACGTGATGCTCGCTCGACCATGAAAAGCTCTTTGGCCTGAACTCAGCTCCTCCAGGCCGGGCTGCGTGTGTGTGAGACAGTGACCTGGCTGGCTGAGCAGCCTATCAGCAGTTAGGTCAGATGACATCACAGCCAATACAAACATGGTTACAGTCGTTCTTACAAAACTGCTGGAATCTGTGTTTTTATAGTCTTTATGATTGCGTAAAGTCAAGTTACGTTTCCAATTTTCTTTTTCTTCTCACATCAACAATATACTTCCACACACATAGCATTCATACAAATATCCCCCAGATGGAAGAAGTACTCAGATACTTCAAGTTAAAGTATTAATACCATAATGTAGAAATACTCCAGCAAACATACACATTTACTTACAGTATCAAAAGTAAAAGGACTCATTGGGTATGATAGTCCTGTCAATGTTATTTTGTTATATATTACTGACTTATTGCATACTTCATGTGTTAGCAGCATTTTCATGCTCTAACCGGTGAATAGCTAATTTCAACTACTTTATAGACTGTTGCTTAGTTTAATCTAACAATGCATCATCATTTATGAGTTGGTTGTGTATAAAATTGGTAAAATTATAAAATAATTAGTAAAATAAAAGTAGTAACTACAGCTGTCTGATAAATGTTGTAAAAGGAACAATGTAGTTATATGTATTATATTTCACCCTCAGATGTGGTGGAGTTATTCTTCCTACACTATGTGTGTATGTGCACATCTACAGTGTGCCGCAATAAATACAAAAAACTTCAATAAAGGTTACAGACAAGTTGTGTCATTGGAAGTATTTAAAAAAAATAAAGATAATAACAAGAATACTAGCAACACAATGTTCATCTGAAACCAACTGCTGGTTGCAGAACAGGAGTAGATGAACTACAAGTACATCACATTGTAATTAAACACACATGAAAACACATGCACATGTGCAACTATTTAATAAAAAAACAAAAAACAATTCAAACACACAAGCACTAAAATTAAAATCCCGGTTTCTCCGACTAAGGAGGCGAGAACCATCACGACTCAGACTAAATAGAGGAGATCTGCACTGTGCTTCACCAATCCCACTCGTAGTTGTGTTTTCTCCTGAAGTTGCGGTTAGTCACCACTAGGCGACAGCATTCACACTCTTACCCACACTCTTACCCACACACACACACACACACACACACACACACACACACACACACACACACACACACACACACACACACACACACACACACACACACACACACACACACACAGTCACGGATGAAAAGAAGTGAATTCCCATGATTCACATCAGTACAAATGAACAGATCAAGTCTCATGAGACTAATAAAGTTTAGGAAATCAAAGCGCCTCTCTTCTCTTAGTTTTCAGTATTTTCTGTGGGGAGAATTGTTGCTGGTACTAAAGACAACAACAACAACAAGTGTGCTTTGACTGTCTTTGCTTTCATGTAAAAGTGTGTGTGTGCGTGTGTGTGTGTGTGTGTGTGTGTGTGTGTGTGTGTGTGTGTGTGTGTGTGTGTGTGTGTGTGCATGCTGGCTCTAATTAGCTTTCCTGGGCTAATAGAGGTCAGCATGTTGTCCGGCTGATGCCTTCATACATATGAGGAATATACGTTATTAATAGAAACATATTGTTGTATGTGTGTGTGTGTGTGTGTGTGTGTGTGAGAGCGATGGAGAGACTGAGCAGGTGTTGATGTGTGTTTTTTCTCTTGATGTATTCAGCTGTTTATGAATAGACCCTGCTGACAGATTCACACACTCATAATGCTGACAATAGGCTCAGAAGGGGGAGGAAGGGAGGCGGCGGCTGCAGATGACCAGATTTGAACCTGTGATGTTTCAGCCCACATGACACATCTGTGACCACCAGTTCACCAACTTGCAATACAAAATGTATCTATGAGGCCTGGCAGAACTAGTAGAGAACGGGCAGGACAGGTCACAGTCTAGTGAAGGCATTGGAGGGACTAAGCAAGGTCTTGTTGAACACTGATACCAGTGGATCTAGTTAATGGATCGGTGCTGGGGATTGGGAACTAATAGTCAAGGCTAAGTAGAAAACTGGTAGACTTAGTGAAAGTGTAGAAGATAACTGTAAGGACTAAATCTAGTAAAGGCTTTGAAGGATTAGAACATATTAGAGGAGTAACTAAATTGATAGAAGATTAGAAGACTGGTAAAGGGATTGGTAGTATGACTGGCCAAAGTCTACTAGAAAACTGATAGAACAAGTCAAGGTCTTGTAAAGGCATTGAAAAGACTATTCAAGGTCAAGTAGAAACTGGCAAAACCAGTTGTACTCGTAAAATAATTGGTATAGTGGATTGGGAATTGTAAGGACGAGTCAAAGTTAAGAAAACTGCAGGACATCAGAACTGGTAGAGTTCTGGTCGGACTCGTCAAAGTTTAGTTGAAGACTGTCACGGTCGAGTAAAGGCATTGGAGGGACTATTCAAGGTCTTGTTGAAAACTGGTAATTCTAGTGGAGCCACTACAGGGACTGGGGATTAGGGATTTATGACAAGTCAAGGTTATATATAAAACTAAGGGGCGACTGTGGCTAAGTGGTTTAGCATGCGGGTTAGAGGTTTGAGCCCCGGCCCCGCTAGTCCATGTCGTTGTGTCCTTGAGCAAGACACTTAACCTCTAATTGCTCCCCGTTGCTGTGTCTGCGGTGTGTAGAGCAAAAATGTAAGTCGCTTTGGATAAAAGCGTCAGCTAAATGTAATGTAAAAAACTGGTCTGACTAGTGGAGCTATTAGATGGCTGAGTCAACGTCTAGTATATAACTGGTAATAATTGCAGAACTAGAAGACAACTGGCAGGACAAGTCATGGTCAAGTAGAAAACTGGTAATGAATGATACTGGGAGTTGGTCACTGATAGGTCTAGTCATGGTTAGGTAGAAAAAAAACGGACTAGTGGAACTGTGAGGCTACAATAATTGTAAAAACACTGGTAATTCTAGCAGAACTAGTAAATGACTAGGTCTAGTAGACAAGTAAAGGAACTGGGAATTGGACTAGTCAAGGTTAAGTATACAATAGTAGGGTTTATTGTTTATTTGTTGTTTCATTTTTCTCACTGTCATTGTTTGGCAATAAACTTGCTTGCTTCTTTCTTGTATTGTTCTCTTTCCGCCTTTTGTTCTATATTGATTATTTAGTTAAATTATTTGTTAGTTTATTCATTTGCTGTTTTCATCAGTTTGTCTTTCTTTCATCCTATTCTGCATTCATTCTGCCTTTTGTTCTCGATAATGAGCGACTGAAAGCTCCTCTCCTCCTCTCACGATGCCATGAACTGGCTGAGAGCGTGCGAGCAGCGCAGAGACAGCGAGACAGCGAAAGAGGGATTTCCACTGAGACAGAATGGCTGTCATAACCCGCTCACCCTGAATATCATCACCTCAGTGATTCAAATACACTGTGCGCTCTGTCTCTTCCTCGCAGCGCGTCGGTCGCCCTCCTCGATCCACACGAGTGTCCCTCAGCGTTCACACAGACAGACAGGCAGTCAGGTGGCGATTCTCTGCTGTTTGTTTTGGCTTTTCCCTTCTTTGCTTTTTGTTATCGGGGGAGCAGATGATAGAGGGGAGAGGGGGGAGGGAGGAGGAGGAGGAGGAGGAGGAGGAAGAGGTGGTGATACAGCTGTCTCCCCGCCGATGATGTGGAGTAGTTTCCTGACTCGAGGTAGGAAATCCTTTTTTCTGTCTTATTTGTGTCGGGGCTCCACATTAAGCCATTTGGATTTTGAATGTTTGTGTCTTTTTTTGTTTAGTTGTTTTTACCCTGTAATGTGTGAGGCGTGTTCTTTGGGGGGTTGGTGGGGATCACATGACCCGCAGGTCGTGACCTGGACCCGAACTGGGAACTGTGGTTGCACTCTCTCTGCTCAAGATGTGAAAGCTGTCATCGTTTTACAGACATAATCAGCTGTTCATCACAGCTGGATTATAATTGTTACGACGACGATTATTTCCACATCACATTTTCTTGGGGCTATTTTGTACTTTGCTGTAGTTTTTTGACAGTTCATCTGATCAACCAATCAGTGCAATGCTAAAATATCTGGAAACAGTGTTTTCTCTTGGTTGTGGTGTAAAGGTTGTGTTGATGAAGAGGAGATGAGATGAAAGATGATGGTAGCTGATTTAAACTGCAAAGGATGATGATGTTACTCAATATTTGTAATACTAGACTGTATATAGATATGATAATATAATTGAGTATAATTGTCATCAAAGAACTCATAAACTTTCAGATAAGATACACACAAAATATAGTTTTTAATCTTTGCAGGCATTCTGTCCTAAACCCAAACTATTTCACCTGCTGATAAAACTGGATGAAAAGGTTAAGAGATCACCAAAGTTATTCAAATGTATGTTGAGTGGAACACAAGGGGAACACAATACAAATCAAAAGCAAGACATGTGTTGCTACTTTGTTCTATAATGCTTTTCTTACACATCCATGTTAAGAGTTACTCGTCATTTTTTGTGCGTTTTCCAGTGTTGTATAAAGTACCCAAAAGCCGTACTTGAGTAAAAGTAAAGATACTTTACTGGAAAATTACTCCAGTAAAAGTAAAAGTCACCTATTAAAATACTACTTGAGTAAAAGTCTTAAAGTATCTGATATTTTCTGTACTTAAGTATCAAAAGTATTTTTCTGATATAAAATGTACTTAAGTATTGAAAGTAAAAGTACAAGTACATGCTTTTAATAAAAAAGCAATGGGTCAGAGTTTTGAGAATTATGAAGTTTATTCTTTTAAGTGCTGTGGCCACCGTGACCAAGGACCAGGAGTTGTGTTGATAAAATAACCATATATATATTATGTTCAACATAATATATTGTACCTAAGTATACTTTTGCATCTACTATGAACTTATCATCGTAATTCTCCAAAAAGCAATATGACACTATGAAGGAGTTGTAACAGTGTGGTTATAAGTATGCTCATTCTGCCCGGTAACGGTCCGTGGGTCCCTTGGTACCGGGCCGTGGGTCCCTTGGTACCGGGCCCCTTGGTACCGGGCCGCACAGAAAGAATGAATGAAAAATGTAAGTTAAATTAAAAAAGTCCGGAAAAATGTTTTATTGTGAAAAATGACCAGATACATCCGTCTGTGGTAACCTCAGACGGAACCTCTTGACACATGTCAATATGTCACGTTACCCTAAAAATGAAACTTAAATCTGTTTCAACTCTGCCGGTGTTCTGGATTAAAACCAAGGCAAAGTATCCTGAGATCGCCAAAAAAAGCATGAAAACCTGCTTCCATTCCAACATCCTGTCTTTGTGCAGCGCGTTATAAGTTAAGCAGTAGACTGGACTAAAGGTTTAGTTAGCAGTAGAGTCAGTAGACTGGACATAACGAACACACGTCAGGTGTCGTTGTCTCCTGTCTCTCCGAGGTCGGACCCGGTCCGTGACAGTTTGGTCTTCACGTTACCGGCCCGTGACGCATAAAGGTTTGGGAGCGCTGGACGAGAGGATGTAGAGGGAAAATGCAGAATATTGTGATTCGCAAAACCTGCTTGGTGGAGTCTGTGTTCCACCACAGTCCCGGATGTGTTTTTCTTTCTTTCTAGAGATAGATTTGATTTTGTAGCGAGTAACGAAGGTTTCAGGGGAAATGTATCGGAGTAAAAGTATCAGTTTTCTTTGCAAAATGTAGTGAAGTAAAAGTAAAAGTAAACAGAAATATACATAGTAAAGTAGAGTACAGATATCCCAAAAAACTACTTAAGTACAGTAACGAAGTATTTCTACTTCGTTACTATACACCACTGGCGTTTTCCTACTAAAGCCAACAACGCGTGTCAATTTCTGCTCGTTACGCGCATACAGTCACAACTTCCGTCTTCACAAACAACTCCGCCAGGTTTCAGCGACAAAACAAAAATAACTTGGGAAGTGCCGTTACTGACGTACGCCATGTGGCAAATCAATCAATGCTGAGCTCCCATTTCACATGGACAGTGGCCCTGTTGGACCCATCCACCAATGTGTGGGCTTTTGCTGTGTTTATACTTCCTCGCTCATGATTACGTGGATGACATACTACAAATAACGATGACCTTTTTCGAGGGGATCGCTACGAATGCTGGATGAGTTTTCATGGCGATCCATCCAATGGTTGTTGAGATATTTCACAAAACAAAACACATGTGAATTCCACGGTGGTGCTGTGAAGTCAGAGGATCACCACTTTCAGCAGGATTCGTCCTCTGAGGACCACGCTATCCGAAATCTGTTTCCATCAGCTATTGTTTTCTCTTTGTCTGTTTGCCAACTTTGCCACCTCAGTGAAGCGCAGATGGCGATGTAGCTGAGTGGATGTTCTCTACTCTTCTTCAAACACGACAACCCGCTGCAGCTTCTCCGGCTTTATCTGCTCACTTCAATGAGGACGAGGAGCTTCTCGTGCTCACTTTATTATGGAAATCTGATGTTTTCTAGGAATGTCATGAGCAGAATGAACATCATGGATCCAGTTTACACTTCTGGAAGGTTCCTGGACAAAACTATATTTGATTAAAGGATAAATTAGGGTTTCGATGAGGCCGAATCTGCGGCTACTTCCTGTCTGTCTGTCTGGCATTCCTCTGGTTATAGATAGCGTGACTGCCGTGATTACCCACACACTGCTGCTCATCATCACAACACAAGTGCGTGTCTGTGTGTCTCTATTACATACACAGACATCCCTCACCGTTTCTTTTAAATGTTTTCACTTTTTCTCTGAAACCACCTGATGTCCACTGTTTCCATGGTAACATACAGGGACACCGGTGCTACATTCTGGCAATCTTGGCTGGATTTTCTCAATAAATCTCCTTGTAGCCGTTTTAATTTCTCCCCAAGGATAGTTTCTATTTGGATTGAACAGAGCTGAGCTCATCAGCCATGTTTTCCATTCTGCAAAAAGCCATTTCTTTCCCATCTCGACGTGGGACTTAGTTTGTTATTGCCGTACAAAACATAGAGCGAGACATATTTCATAATCCACAGGTCAAATTTCCAATATTATCTGCATTTTTATCTCCACTACTGGTACGGCTGAACTAAATGATCAGTCTGATGTTTGTTCCGTCCCACAGTTTAATCTACAACGCTAGTTTGGTGCTAATCAGATGATTCGGCGGTTTCATACTGAGTTTCAGACTGGAGCTGTCCTGTCTGCTTTCATATTCCTGACTGGTCTGATGCGAGCATTCGTGCATGTCTTTGTGTGTGTGTGTGTGTGTGTGCGGTATTTTGGATGAAGAAGGATCCGAACGTGACCTACTTAAACACACACACACACACACACACACACACACACACACACACACACACACACACACACACACACACACACACACACACACACACACACACACGCAGGCTTGTTATGCTAATGTGTGTGATTCTCTGCATAATAATAATGCAGTGTGATGTCTAATGCTGCCGTCAGCAGCAGCGCTCTTTAAGTCGACGTCGCTCTCCCTGTGGATAAGGAATGTTTTAAGATGCAGATGAAGGTAGTGGGACATGTTCTCCTCCCAGTAGGATCACTGGTGTATTAATACCCAGCGTGCTTCCAGGCTTCATCTTCAGCTGCAGTGGGAAGCCAGTGAGGGATCCTGTCCCTATACTGTAAGGAGATCCGGGGCAACACTGGACCGTAAAGGCGACCCTACACTTTATCCTCACGTACCCCTTCGGAGCAAATAGTCTGTTGTAACTTCGAGAGACGGGGTTAGAAAATGAACATGTTGCTTATCCTAGTGTTTGTTTAACCAGGACACAAATATAAAAACAGCATTTTGTAGTTTAAGGAGGTGTTATGCGCTGGAATGAGTGCTGCAGGGACGAAAAGGGACTTTTCCATTGGATTTAGGATTATTGCAGAATATAAACTATGTGGCAAACAAATGTTCAAGATACTTGATATTTTTATTCAGCAAGATAATCTGGATTTTTTTTAAGCATAAATGCATTCACCAGAAGTAAAAAAGGATCTAAACAAACTACACTATGGTCACATGACTTCACGTCACCACCACTAAGCTAGTAGTCGGCGTGATAACGTTTAGTAGTCTCATTCAGCCACTTGTTAGCAACCGCTTCTTTTTCAACACACATCTAAACCTCAAAATTCACAAGAGGAGTAATTAATGATATTTTATCCCTGAGAACAAAACGTAAACATCTTTTAAGCTCATGTTAACCACAGACCTTGTATCAGGCATCGAACCAAAACCCCATTAAAAACAGCATTGACTTCGAGACGAGGGAACCAGGAATGTAAAAATGATGACTCCTTGCCAGGTTTTAGGACTCTTTCCCGCAGACAATGTACACGAATACAAACACACGATAGTACGTTATTTTTAAAGACGCAATTAAAGAAGCGCTCCCCGCCTTTACTGCGTCTACTCCGTCTGTGGCTGGAGTCGGTTACGGTGAACAACTGAAACATCTGATATCACACTTTGTACTTTACTTGAATGTGTGTGGTATTGACTGTGAACCAGCTGGTTTTGTGCGCCTCGATTTCTCCCTCACACACGCACACTTGTGCTCTGTGTAACGAGAGACGGTGTGAACCGAAAGCAACTGCCACAACACGCACACACACACACACACACACACACACACACACACACACACACACACACACACACACACACACACACACTCTCTCTCTCTTTCTCCTTCAGTGTGTATGTCTCCCTCTTTTTTCTCTCTCTTTTACCCTCACACTATCTATCTTCCGTCCCCAGGGATAGAGTTTCTTCTCCGTGGAAGAAATGGCAGTGCAGGATTAAGAAGAAGTGACACACACACACACACATACACACACACACACACATTCAGATAGTGATGACACATGCCACTCTTAGTCCAGTCACCTGATACAGTCTCTCTCTCTCTCTCTCTCTCTCTCTCTCTCTCTCTCTATCTCTCTCTCTCTAACACACACACACACACACACACACACACACACACACACACACACACACACACACACACACACACACACACACACACACACACACACTCTGAGTTGTGGGTGTGCATGGCTTTTGCTCAAACACAGACCGAGGACAGCAGAGTAGAATGCACATGGACAGAGTTGGGAGGAAAAAGTGAACCTGGATCGAGGGTAAAGAAAAAAAAAGACGCCTGGTTCAGGTAGGAACCTTTGATTTCAATTACTGCCATCATCTTCGGCGCCGTCCTCCTCTTCCTCAGCCTCAGGCTTCATCACTTCCTGCTGTCTGTGTGAGAAATGTCTCTCGCTGCTGTCGGTTTCACTTTAGCTGCAGCCGTTCACATCACTTCACAGTCTGATTAACAGCGCCAGATGCTCAGTTGGATGAGGATATAATGAAGCTGTTATAATGATATACTGACACCCACACCACAGAAAATACCACGTCGCACATCTCGCCTCCAGTACGCCACTCACACCTTCATCCTCTGAAATGTGTTATTTCATATCGAGAGGTGAACCAGATTTGAGCATTCTGTGTTTGGAAAAATGAGGATGAAAGAATGCCAGATGTGTTGTTTGAGTTGACTTTTCTAATATTTAGTAAAGACTCCTCACGCTACAGAAACCTCCCCTTTAAAAAATGAAACTTTTTTAATATACACAGTATGCGTGAAGGATTTGATGATTCCCTATGGATGTTGATAAGGATATGGCATTATTATGACTTTCCAGGTGTAACTTACTCTGACCAGGCGAGGTTTCATTTTGATCTTGTGTTTACATTTTGATCCTCCGTGTCCAAATTGATTGTCTTTTGTTATATTATATTTGTGTATAACAGTGGATTGGAATATGTTTTGGTAATTCTTTGATCATATTTTGTATTTCTTGTTGAATTACTAACAAAGTACATAGTGCGATATGTGCATAAATAAATATATATATATCCGTATAAATATATATATATATATATATATATATATATATATATATATATATATATATATGTGTGTGTATATATGTGTGTGTATAAATATACATATACAGTATATGTATTGCATAGCACTCTTTATAAAAATGTTACTGTTGTAGGAACTTAGAAAGCATGATGCATCGTCATCATCATTTGAACCTAAAATCTGCACTCTCCAATGCATTTATTAAATATGATCACCCTTTCATTTATGATGCAATAGTTTTGTTTTGTTTATTGTTTGTAACTGTGTCCTAATCTCCTCAGTGCAGTGAGAATAAGTCAGTCTGTTTCAAAGCAAGTCAGTCAGGTTTCATGTCTTATTTCAGCAAGAGACACAACCGGTGTTTAGACAGGGTCACATTATGGATAATAATCCAAGAATGAAACGCATAATCATTTAACATTGATTCTGCAGCACAATGAGTACTCTTTCTGTAGATTTGGCTCCTGATACCTTTGTGTTTGTTTGGATTTTTTTTAAATGCAGGACTCTTACTATTTTTTTTGACCACATGATGAGTATTTGAGTGGGCTTTCCAAATATCAGTCAACTGTAAATTAGCAAACTCATCAGTTTATTAGCTCAGGGACAATAAATTCAAGAGAAGTATTTGCTGCTTGGTCTCCTGTTTCATAACCCTTCCTCTTCAGTGGCGCAGTCTGCATCAAACTGGATGGTGCAACGTTTCTGATTTTTACGGCTCTTTATTCCCTCAGAGGTCAGCTCTGTCAACTCGGCTTACTAATGACCAAGAATCTTCTGCTGGGCTTAAAGTGAATCCGCCGTATGTGTTAAAGCTGAAGTCTGGACAACAACAAAAGAGCCAAGATGATTAACGACTGCATGACATCAAAGTATCCCTGTCATTCAGAAATACACCGGTATGACTGAGACACTTTGATATCTGCGTTAATATATTTAGAGCGTAACTGTTTCACAGAGGACCCCCCTCTCTCTAGCTCAAACCAGCATGCAGCTCATCGTGGCAGACGTCGTTCTGTCGCTGTACATTTCCCTTCACAGCAGCGTGCTGTGCAACGGTCACAGCATTTTAAGATGTTAAATTGAAAAATGTCAAGCTATTGTGCATCTTTTTTTTTTTTTTCAATGAAGATGTCATTTTTAGTTGGTCGCAAAATTATCACTATTATTTAAATGCACCACAGTGTCTCAGTCCCTTCATTGCTGGATGTGTACAGTTTTTAATACAAACTAAGTTTATTCCTCTTTACTTATCTTTGATCTCACATCTGTTTGTGGAAAAGCAAACCAGAAGACAAACCCAAGCACACACAAAGGGCAAGAGAATGATATTACGGTCATTTATTATTGCATTCTTGCATTACAGGTGAAAAAAAGGGGGATCCACAAGGAGGTTCCATGAGTTCCTGAAGTGGGGATATTGTGATTGGTTTTTACCAAAAAGGAGAAGAAGTATATGTCATTGTTTGTGGATAAACCATCACCAACACACATCATTATCCAGAGTATTTCTACATGTCTTAAACATGACTGGAGGGGATTTTTATTTATTTTTTAAACTGCTGTGCGCCACACCCTCGATCAATCACTGCAAATAGTTTGGTTCTTTTACGCGTGGAAACACCAGGGATGCAAATAAATGTGACGTTCGTCCCATTTCGATGGGGGGGGGGGATGTGAGTAATTAAATATCAGACACACTTCCTAGCAACCACAGCCCTTGGCTAAATTATGGGGGCGGTTTGTGACAGATGACACAGAGCTCTGCAGGTCAGATCGGTTACAGGAGCCTCAGTCTGGAGCTGATGATACAGCAGAGCACTGTGTAAGATTTTCCTTCTTACATCTTCATCACATGATAACGTGTGTCTGTGTGTGTGTGTGTGTGTGTGTGTGTGTGTGTGTGTGTGTGTGGTGTGAATGCCAGAGATAAACCCTTGGCTGCAGCCACAACCATAAATCTTACCGCAGCAGATAGAACTGGACTGACCAGCAGGAAACTGGACACTGGACACACTAAGAATCAGAAAGGGTTTACATTGAATCCATAGGCCATTTAATCTCAGCAGCTGCTGATGCCAGCACACACTGCAGCGGGAGAGGACACTTTGATCACTGACAGGTTTAGAACTGCATTTAAAAAGGTGAAATTCTGTGTTTAATAGCTCTGCCCATCGTCACGCTGCATTAGCCAGGATAAGTACTGGTGTGCAAGGCCGTTGACCTCCTCTGTCGGTGTATTAAACTGCTAAGAGGGAGAGTTTATGGACACTTGGTGACAGGAGTTAAACAGTAAATTGTGTGAACTAATTGTCCATTTAGCGACCAAGCTATCTAGCTTGCCAGCTCTGAGAACTTGTTTCCTCCTTTAGTAACTCTTTATTGGATGGAATAATGTATAATCCGGACTTTTAGCAGTATTTATTTCTCTCTCCTTGTATGTGATCTGATTTATCAGCTCTATTACCAGACTCAAACTGGACCGTTCCAGTTCCAGTGCCGTACTGGTGTAAACTGCTCAATTCCAGTTTCAAAATCAGTTCCAGTGTTCGTACCTCTAAACTGAGAATGTTAGTTTGTTTACATGTGGTGCCATGTTTCGCGGATCTTTTGACCATTCGCCAACTGCCTGAAAAAGAAAAACTGTCTGGGTCGTTACTTAGTTGTTGGACGGTTTTCAATGCTCGTTTCGACCGTCTCCATGCGAAGGCAGGAGCAGATGTGTGGCAGTATTTATAGCAGCTCCTTAGATCAGCAACTTACTGTAAGACAGAAGGGTTACTGTGTGTGTGTGTGTGTGTGTGTGTGTGTGTGTGTGTGTGTGTGTGTGTGTGTGTGTGTGTGTGTGTTGTAACAAGATCTCAGAGGATAGGAGGACAGAATTAAAATGACCCTGTCACCGCACCATTCATCACACACACACATACCGAAACATACATACTGATCGTACAGGAAAACATGTCCGACTGCACACTTAATACGACTCTGTTTTTAGTATGTCGTACATTCACATTGTAAAAAATGACATAATCAAGTGCAGGATATCAATTTGAGTACAGCGTTGATGGACACTGAAAAACTGACACTGGAACATTTTTCTTTTTTATGTAAAGGCTAAAGCAGTCACGGAAAAGGCTTCAATAGTCACTTCAGGGTGTTTTAGGGGTCCTTGAGGTGGTTTAAGTTGTCCTTGATGAGATTCTGTGGGTCCTTAAGGAGGTTCAAATGGCCTTTGAGGTAGTTTCAGAGGTCCTTGAAGAGATTTTAAGGCTTCCATTTTCCAGAATTCAACGCTGGTGACTGTCTCCGATGGGCCTTCAGGGGTTCCTGAGGTAGTTTCAGTGGTTCTGTTGGTTCTTGTGTTATTTGAGTTAGAATGTCCTGAAATGTCCTTCTAAGTTTTTTTTTAAGGTGGTTCAAATGGTCCTTGCCTTGGTTTTAATGCTGCTCGAGAAGGTTGTAAAGGCACTGTGGTTCGGAAAGGGGGTTTAGAAACCACCTCCCACCACACCTCACATCACAAAATTGGGAGGCCCAAGGGTCATGTCTTTCCTAATAAAACGCCCATGTTTCTCCTGGATGGTCCAGGCGGTCTTGCAATCGCTTCAGTAGTCCTTGGTGGGGTTCAATCGGATCTTGTTTCGTGTGAGTGGTCCTTCAGGATGTTTTGAAGTTTCTAAAGGTCCAATGTTTGAGGTGGTTTCAGTGAGTCTTTCAGGAGGTCTCACAATGTAATGATGAACATGTCCGCTGGTTTGGTGGTGTACTTCAGTTACTCCTTAGTCACGATCCTTGGTACGGTTTAGTTATTGAGAATCTTTTCAAACATGCTCTAAATCAGTCACATAGTCTACCCCCTTCAGAGGCCCTGTTAACTACGGTCTATCTACGAATGCTGACGGTGCATTCATATTGGTTGGTAGCACAAAGTAAATTCATGTTCGGTACCGTTCTGTACTAACATGATGTGATACAAACTGTCAATCAAACTGACATTGGAAACAACCACTCAATACTGCTATAATAAAAATGTCTACCTCAGCGGCTCGGGTTGGAGTTCACCTCAGGGCCCTTTGCTGCTTGTCATACCCTCTCTCTCTCTCTCTCTCTCTCTCTCTCTCTCTCTCTCTCTCTCTCCTGTCTATCTCTCATTATCTAATAACACAGACAAAAATTCAAAAGGATTTTAGTTGTGACAGTCTACAGGAGTTCAAATTTAGTCTACCAGCATGACATCTTCATTGTGACTGCATTATTGAAGGTGAAGCTTATATTTTGGCATGTCCACCACGATGACACATTACGCCGTGTTAAATAGGGACTAATTTGTATTTACAATCATAAATAATCTCCCTTCTAATAACAGCACAGTGACTGTGATCTGAGCGGTTTTGTGTCAGGCTACATGCATTTGATTGAAGCTGTGATGTGTCATGCTTTTCTGACTTAATCGTAACTTAATGATGAACTGTAGTGGTAAATAGAGACAATGACTCACTGCTCTGCTATATGAGGATAAACTCTCACAGCAGCATCAGAGCTCACTGCTAATCCACAGCTATCTTAATGTCAGTCGGAAAACACACCCACAGCTGACCTGGCCTTGCCTGTCTAACCAAACCCCTCAATCCACTTTATTTGAATCAACGGTTAAGGGTTAGAACTGGATTCAACATGTGTCACAATGGATTATAGTGCATTTATAATGGGTTAGAACGGGTTATAAGGCATTTGGAGTGGGTTAGAATGCATTATAAGGCATCCAGACTGGGTTAAAATGGGAAACACTTAATTTAGTATGTATTTAGTATGTCTTAAACTTTTTTTAGCCCCAAGCCCCGCGGCGCCCATTATTGGACAAGAAAAGAGAAAAATAAGTCAAGTGATGTTACCTAAAGGATCTCCGGAACTACAACGTTGATTAACTTCATTTAAATTGCTGAAATACAGTAAAGCCGTGTGGGAAGAGTTATAGCCGAAAATAAATAAAAACTTACCGTTAAGTTTATGTAATTACATAAACCCTGTAACCTCGCTGTCACTTCCGGGAGGCGTAAGGTTTCACTAGATCGTTAATAAGTACACTTTATAAAGTCGAATTTCAATAAAAGACACCTCTTCGTAACCCTACGAGCTTGTAGGAGTCTAATCAAGTATGATAGATCTTGTGTGTAGTATATTAGTACCTGAAAAATCCAAATGCGGCCGGACTGTTTTTTTTATCCCTACTCACTCTATGCACAGTTAGATACCCAGCATGCCACAAACCGACCATGTTTAGGCATACAGGTTATAACTTTTACATTTTTGAACCGAACAACACAGTTTTTTGACTGAAACTCCTTTGTAACACCCCAAGACTTTGTTTTATTGTGATTCCGATTCTTTAGGTCATTATCTTTATAAAGAGGGGTCTTACAACTTTGTAGGTTGTTGTTTAGGCCTTGAAGAATGCATCTGGAAAAACTCGGGGACGGCTAGAGAAGGCCTTTTTGGGGAATCTTGATCAAATTGTGCTCAGATCATGCTAGATGTTTATAGTTATGATCAAAATATGGTATAAAAGTTTCATTTTTGGAAATATACATTCTATTCAAAATAAAATTCTGAAAAAATCAATATAAATTAACACAAGTATTATAACTTATTTGGGGTTCATACGACTACTTGAACAGACCTCACTAAGGCCTCTAGAAGGGCGTCTTCCCCCCTAGGCGGGGACTTGGGGCTCAGAAGGTTAAAGTACATTCAAAGTGGGTTAGGATGGATTATAAGGCAATTAGATAGGGGTTAGCATGTGTTTTAGGGCATTTAGATTGGGTTAGCATGGGTTATGAGACATTTAGAGTAAGTTCTAATGGGTAACAGTTCATTTGTTAAAATTTGTCATGATACTTTCAGAGTGGTTTATGGTTTTTAAGGCATTTAGGTTGGGTTATTATGTGTTATAAGTAATGTAGAGTGAGTGCAGTTCATTTAGCGTTGGTTAAAATGGGCCACAGCACATTCAGTGTGGGTTAGGATGGTTTATAAGTAGGGATGTTCTGAACAAGTTTTTTTTTCCCCAATCCTGATCCAAGTCATGTAATACTGAGTATCTGCCGATAACCATACCTGATCCACACTTCAAATAGGCTACATTAAAGTTATTAAAATCCAATGTGTCACGGTTCAGTTCACGACTAGTTGTTTTCACCCTGTCTGCCTGTCTGTTTACTAACTGTCCTTTCATTTCAGTTCTTGCTCCACGCCCTCTTCAGTCTGTCAGCCACTCCCTCCTCGTCAGCCCTCGTTCCATTCACCTGGTCCATGCCCGTCTCACCTGCAGCACATTCCCTTGTTAGTCTTCCCTACTTAGGTCCCCTCACTTGCACTTGTCCCCTGCCAGATTGTATTTCGTGTTTTCTGATCCCGCTCTCCAGTGTTCCTTGTGAGTTCCTTGTGTTCTGCCTGTTCCGACCCTGCCTGCCTGGTTGAGTAAAGATCCTTATATTCCGTACCGCCGTCTCCGAGTTGTGCTTCTGGGTCCTGGTCCACCGAACCGTTACACCAATGTATAAACTTGACGATTGAATCATTTTGCATTGGATTAAGAAGAAAAATAATTGCATCCACGCCAATCCTAAATATTTTTTTATTTAATTTTACGTTTTATAAAAAGTATCATGAAACAAACCCTCTCTGCAATCTTGGGATTTTTCTGTAACCTTTAAAAGTGTCCTCTGGTGCTACAGTGCAGCCTTTGTTACTTGAATGCACGAATGCACGGATTACATTAATACATTACTCTTATTGGCTTTTTGCTCGTGGGGCTTTTGATGCATTCACAGTGGTGTGGTGAGTGAATTTGTCTTTGGTCCGCCTGCTACCGCTGTCTGTGCTGTTCGTGGAGAACCACAGACCGCAAGAGGCTCTTACACTGAGCTGAAATGAAACGGTTGCACATTAATTAGGTAAATAACATAATGCATGTTTCACTGCTCTAAGAGCTCAGCGGAGTGGAGTAGAGACAGACAGTGGAGCGATGGAGAGTGGGCACTTGAGTGAAACCTGATGTACATTTCATCGGATCGGTTGCAGCCGATACCGAACAATTAAATAAATGCTTTAATCAGTAAATAATTGGTTGGATGGGTTTATAGTGTATTTAAAATGGGATGGAATGGTTTACCGAACTAAACTTGGACACAACCATTAACTTCTTGTTCTTCTTGTTCTTGTTCTTCTTATTGTTGTTGTTCTTGTTGTTCTTGTTCTTGTTCTTCTTCTTTTTCTTCTTCTTCTTCGTCCTCCTCCTCCTCTTCTTCCTCTTCTTCTTTTTCTTGTTGTTGTTCCTCCTCCTCCTCCTCCTCCTCTGTCAGGGCCGATTCAGTTGCTCTCAGTGTTTCCTCCCACACTATGTTGTTATGAAAGAATTCACTGCAGGGTTCTGCAGTCTGTGACTCTAAGCATACACAGAAAGAACAAATACACTTTTGCTTCATCAGATCTACTTTTTGTATTTGTGTATACTGTGTATGTATACGGTGTATGTGACACCTCTTCATATTAAAGTTGGATTCACGATTCACACGTCGGATGCAGCACTACTTTTCCTCAAACGGCCCAACGCGCACATGGATGTGTAAACTGAAATGTGTATCGTAATGTTCTTAGCTAGCCCCTGTCTCTTTAAATGGAGATGAACTCTTCATGGCCCTGTGGCACCTGAGCACATGGACTCATTATGTGAGCCACACATTCACCTTCTTGCTCTCGTTTTGTATTAACTCTGTCTGCCCCCAGCAGCTGCAGCTCCATATGTTCCTTGTGTTGTTACTGTGTAGAGCAAATCAGCTGCTCAGGTGGAAATTATATAAATATCAGTGGGAGTTGGATTTCCGTCATTTGTGCTTCTTCGCCAAAGAAGGGTACATTTACTGACCTGCTTACGTTAACACAAATGGTTACTGGTCCAACAGTTTATCAACACATTACTAGGCCGACTGGAAAACTGGGCTACTTTGTGTCTAGACGTGATCAAGTATCTGAGTGGACAAATATGACGTGTGGTGTTCCCCAAGGCTCCACTCTGGGGCCTCAACAGGTTTCCACTGATTACGGAAAACAACCAAATAGGTTGGTTTGTTTGCATCGAATGTATTGTAATTTTGTTATGTTTTTAATTATTTTAAAACCTAAAGTTTTCCCCTCCCTGTTAAAGGTTTCTTTTTTTGTGGGCGGCATGCACAATAAACGTGTCCATGCATTTATCGCCTGTACTCTGTTCTCTACTGTAAAAATGGATTAGGCGGGTGCTGATTCAGCCTGCTGCTGCTTGAGTTCTCAAGACCAATAAAATGGATCACATCAGTTCAGTTATAAGGTCTTTATATTGGCTTCCTGTATGTCAAATAATTTAAATACTACTGTTGGTGTACAAAACACTGAATGATTTAGGGCCAAATTACATTTCTGATTATCTGCTACATTGTGAACCATCCAGACCTCTCAGGTAGTCTGAAACAGGTCCGCTTTCTGTCCCCAGAATCACAAAGAAATATGGAGAAGCAGTTCAGCTTTTATGTCCCATATATCTGGAATAATATCAGAGAAAACTGCAGGTCAGCTGCAACCCTCACTGCTTTTAAATCAAGGCTGAAGTCTTTTGTTGTTTGCCCGCTGCCTTTTATTAAATAATTTCTGACACTGCACTGTACCTTTTGTTCTTGCATCACAGCTGCCGTATTCTATTTCAGCTTGGTATTTTATATTCTCTTGTACTTTTGATGTTTTTAATTGTATTTAAATGTCCTTTTATAATGTGTTTCTTTTGCATTTTGTCTTTTGATGTTTTATGCAAAGCACTTTGTCTTGCCTTGAAAAGAGAATCAATTTATTTATTTATTTTCTAAATGTATTTCGTCTTGTTTGTGACTTCCTACTCAAACCTTACAGAAATAGTGAAATAGGATTTTTTTATTTGTTATCCAGAACGGGTTGTGTCTTCAAAGGTATTTTCATAATTTTACAGGCGTCTCCAGTTTGCCTGGAATGATGAAATGTTTTCTTCAAGCGAAACACACATTTAAATGCAATATGTACGTTCCATTGAAGAAGACGCCGAGAGCGGAGTCTGTAAAAATGTTATATTCAAATATTGATTTTGCCCTGGGCAAAAATCATATTATTTAGACCAGAGTGTACACATCTGTAAGATTTTTTTTAAATATATTTACAGAAGCATCTCTCTGTAAGAACATGCAAAGTATTAAACATGTTTTTTTGTTAGACGTTAAAAGGACCGCCAATCACCACCAGTGATGCCCCAGAAACTTAAGAACACAGAAATCAATAACGATGTCATCAGATATTGTGAATCCATTATTCAGACTCTCTCTGTCTGTTTCCAGGAAGTGGGTGTGGTGCAGTGGGCGGGGCTTTGCCCGGGTTAATTGGCGCCACTGGTCCCTCTGTGATGATGAAGCCATTCCTGACGTTTCCTGTCGAGACGACGTCGCCAGTCGGCCTTTTTCCAAACTTCAACACGGTATAACTTTGTGTGTTTGTGTGTGTGTTCTTATACATATGACTTTCTGAGGATGAATTTGAGTTTTAGACCTTCAGAGTGAGGACATTTTTGGAAAGTGATTTTGGCAAAGGCCTGTTTGATGGTTCAGACTTGGTTTTAAGGTTCAGGTTAGAATTACGGTAAGGGGTAGGCATTAAGTTCTGTTGGTTAAGGTTAGGGCAAGGTGGTAGGAAAGGCATCAATCAATGATGGTCCTCACAGAGATAGAAGTACAGTGTGTGTGTGTGTGTGTGTGTGGGTGTGTGGGTGTACATGTGTGTGCGCACGAGTGTGTGTGTGTGTGTGTGTGAGGGACAGTAACAGTGACAGCGTGCTGTAGCTGAAGGCGGTAGAGACTGATTGTGATAAAGAGACCTGTCACTTTGTCAGCATCACTCTGTCATCACTGTTTAGCCAAGCAGGCTGCTGACCTCTGACCTCTGTGTGTAACCCCTGCAGATGGACCCGGTACAGAAGGCCGTCATAAACCACACCTTTGGTGTTAGCTTGGTACCCAAGAAGAAACAGGTCATCTCATGCAACGTCTGCCAGCTGAGGTTTAACTCTGATGTAAGTGTCTATGTTTGTGTTTCTATGTGTGTTTTTCTCTCTTCCAGCCATTTTGATGACTGTATGCTTCTATGATCATCGTCCTGCCCTCTCTGCATCTTAACATCTGCACTCGAGTTACGCTGCAATGTAAATGTCTGAAGCACATTTAGAAGACTAGGGGGACATTTCTGGAAATCCTCTTATTTTCTGTCAAAGCTCTGATTTGCTCAAACATGGCTACTCCAGAATATGGACATGAGTTTTGAGATGCAGTCACTGCACCCAGTGTCTGTTGGTCAACAACTAGCGGACTATAGCTAAAATAAAAATGCTAACTGCTGCTAACTGCTGTCCCCTTTTCACGTTTCTATTTCTACACCTGCTCATGAAACAACATACATGTAATTCAGACATTTATGCAGTGTCCCTCCTGCTTCTCGTTGTGCAAAGCTAGGCTAAATATCCTGGAGCTTAAACTGGACACTTAGAGATGAAACTGATATCCATCTCCTCATCTAAATGAGTAGAATTGAAGAGTTCTTAAAGTCTTCCCTTGGGCTGTTTGTTAGCTACCAAGCTAACAGGTCAAGCTGATAACCTTAGCTCTCATTAGCAATCAAACCAAACTGCTATTCTTGATTCCCGGGAATGCACGTCCATCCCGACTATTCCAGGGCCGTTTAAATGACACTCAGCTGGTTCACATAATGACTGCTAAGAGGTGCAAGCTGCATCGTTGATGACACGCCAGTCAATCGTGACTAATTTATGAGCTGTTAGAATTATTCATGAGTGAATATGAAAACAGGAATCACTGTTGAGGAGAGCAGAGGAGACAGGAAGAGGAGTAAAAGGGCAGCATTAACTCAGTCTAATAAACTGAATAAAAAGCTGACTCACAGAGTTTCCAGACAGTCACATGAGGACACTGTTAACCTGGAGGTTTGTTTCTGTCACTCTGGGATTGTTACAATGCGTGGTGACATTTAACATGACGGATGTTGTTTTTACAGTGTAGAGGTATTCTGTCACTCTGAACCTTTCACACTTAAACATTTCAGACTGCACATTTCAAATCCGTATACATCCCAACACAGAGGCTCGCAGACACTTATGGTCCAGGCCTAATGACTGAAAGAAAGACTCCATCCCCACCTGGTTAGCAGGCTAACTGCATTTGGATATCGCATCTGGATAATGACAAACCAGGCGGCAACATCTATGTCTGAATAGTGACGCCAATGCTGAAGCGCCTTAAACTTGTATTCTTCCTAATGGCCATCAGGGGGCGACACCACTGGTTGCAAGAAGAAGTCTGATTGTATGAAGTCGATGAGAAAATTACCCTACTTTTCTATAGTTTCAAGTCTTCTCCAATACAGCATGATGTTCATTTAGTAAATTATGGTCCAATTAGAGTCAAACAGACCATAAAGCAGGGTGTGCTTTAGGGCGGGGCTACCTTGTGATTGACAGGTCGCGACAACAGTGTTGTCTTGTCTGGGAGTTGTTTGTGTTTTCGTGCTTAACATTTGTAGTATGCGGACAACTACTAGCATAATGCACTGGGATGGTTGAGTTGCATTGTGGGTAATGTAGCAGCAAAGATTTTAAAAGGAAGAGATTGCGTGAAATTAATAAAAGATGATAAATCTGGTTCAATTTTGATGAAAAACTCCAACCAAGTTACAGGTGTGCAATGCTAAATGTATGCAGTACTCTTTTATGGACAATTTTCAGAAAGACTGGTGAAAGAAACCCTCCAGATTGTACAGAGTCTCCAAAGTTAGGGGGAAGAGTGACTCGAGAAGAAGTGACTTCAGGACTTCTGTGCATTGCAGAAAGATATAACTTTTCTGTCTCTCGTATGTCTCTTGCTTCAGTCTCAGGCAGAAGCTCATTACAGAGGCAGTCGTCACGCCAAGAAAGTTAAGTCTCAGGAGAACAAGACCAAAGCCAAGCTGTCGATCAATGGAGAGACCAATGGGAGCATCACAAGTCCTGTTTGCCTCGCCCCTCCCGTCTCAGCGAGCAGCTGCGCCAATCAGCACACAGGTTGATTTTATTAACTCTGATCTGAACATCAATGTTAATGTTGAGTACAGTTCGTATATCGTGAGGTGTTTTCATTTCTTCCTCTCTTTCCTTCTTTTCTCCTCCCTCTGACCCCGTCCTACCTCCAGATCTCTTATCTAGCCTCCCGGACTCGTTCCCTCTCAAACCCTTCCTCCTCCCCTGCTCCTCCTCGCCTTCCTCCTCCGCCTCCCCCTCCTCTAGCAGACCAGGCAGCGAGCCTCCTCCCTCCAGTCCCCCCACCGCTCTCCCCGCCCCGGGCCTCCTCTCCACTTCTTCCTCCTCTCCCTCTTCCTCCAAAGCCTCTCAGCTTCCCCCTCCTCCAGCGCCTGTCACCTCCTCTTCATCAGCTCCTCCTCCTCCTTCCCAGGCCTCCTCCCAAGATGCTCCTCTCTCAGGGGAGTCGGAGGAGGAGAAGGCAAAGAAGCTGATGTACTGCTCTCTGTGTAAAGTCGCCGTCAACTCTCTGTCTCAGCTGGAGGCTCACAATGCAGGTGAGGAGGAGCGAGAGGACGTATGGAAAGATCATCCGACACGATTGATTATTTCTTCAGTAGGAGCTTGAGTGATATTTAAATCACATGCTTCATAGACGTCACGATTCATTAGCTAAGTCATTATTCCTATCATGGAACCACCGACTTTTTCATCTCAGCCAAACATAAATTTGCCATCTGTCATATCTCTTTTGTAGCATCATTGAATGCTGAAAATGAAATGAAATCTATCTAAAAACCGAAGGATGATTTAAGCACATTGGGTTTGTGGTCGTCATCTTGGTTCCTGTTTCATAGAAGTTTGGTTTTCCGTGTGTCCTGTTTGCAGGTTCAAAGCACAAGACGATGCTGGAGGCTCGGAGCGGCGCCGGGCCGATCAAGGCCTACCCCCGAGCCGGAGCCAAGCTGAAGACCGTCGGCGGCTCTCCACTCAAGGGCTCCGGCCTGCAGAACAAAACCTTCCATTGCCAGATCTGTGACGTCCACGTCAACTCCGAGATCCAACTCAAACAGGTAGAAGCACAGCGCAGTGCACGAACATTATTCCAACGTTACTTTAGACGGACGCTCATCTTTCACCGTTCCTCCCCAGGTAGAGCAGCTTGATGTCTACGTGGAATACTGTGATTTAAGAAAAACAAATCATGAATTGCTCAAATCATTTAGGCCTTTTCACAGAATGCATTTTTGACACGTCACAGTAGGAAAAGCACACGTGCAAATAATCAGATGAAGGGTGTAAATTCCATTTAGCTGCTCAGTTTCAGGGTCCTGGCATTGTTCTTAACACCTGTTCTTTACTTACTATGTCTATGTCTTACTATTTAAAAAGGCTTGTATATGAGATATAAGCTGAGTCGCAAATCACTCCCTCATTACAACAGACACTCAATACTATAGGGATAAATAAATTGGGATTTCGGGCACTTATAAATCTTTATGCATTGTCGACTGTTGTTTTTGCATCTATAAAATGCATTGTGGGATTGTTCTTGTAAAGTAGGCTACGCTACTTCATTCACTACTTTGTTTTGCAGCTACTATTGTGAAATGTTTGAAAGCACTTATATTGTGGATACATGTACACTATATCATATTGATGGTGAGAAACCCCGAAGAACATCAGTGTTTGTTGTTGTTGCAGCACATCTCCAGCAGGAGGCACAAGGACAGAGTGGCAGGAAAACCCAGCAAACCCAAATACAGTCCTTATAACAAACAGCAGCGCAGCTCGCTCACTGTAAGTCTCTCTCTCGCTCTCTCTCTCTCTCTCTCTCTCTCTCTCTCTCTCTCTCTCTCTCTCTCTCTCTCTCACATTTGCCTTGTTGGCAACCATAATTCAGTAGAGTATCGTGCAGATCAATAAATGCATCAATAAAATAGATAAATGCTGCTATGAATCAATACTTGAGGACTGTAAGAAATCCTTTCAGAAGACATTATTTGTTCCTGGGTTTATTAATCAATACTTTTATTTGTTTGTTCTTTTTTTTTTCTACTCTCACCTCCTTTCTTCTTCTTGTCCCCTCTCCTCTCGTCTCCACTCCTTGTTCCATCTCCTCTCCTTTCATTATCGCCTCTTCTTGTCTCTGATCCTTTTCCTATCCTCTCCTGGTTTCCTCTCCTAATCTCCTCTCCTTGTTTCCTCTGCTCTCCTTATCTCCTCGACTCTCCTTGTCCCCGGTCCTCTTCTCTCCTCTCCTTGTTGCCCCTCCCTCCTGTTTCCTCTCCTTGCCTCCTTTAGGAGTTGGTGAATCCCTCCCTCTCTTCGTCCTTCCTCCCTACTCCCTTTGCTCCTCCGCCCTGCTCCCTCACCTCCACCATCTCGCTTCCTCACGCCTCTCTCTCCTCCCCGCCACTCCTCACTCGCACCTCCTCACCCCTCACCCAAACCATCTCTCTCTGTCCTCGCCCTCCGACCTCCTCGTCCCTCTTCACCACCTCCTTCCTGCGTCCGGCTCCTGGACCAATGAGAGCGAGCCAAGGATCGATCCTCTTCGCACCCTACTGATGGCAGCGTCGGCGGTGGGGAGTTGAACCTGGCGACCTTTCACTTCTGACCTCCAGTTTGTTGGAGAGACATCTGCTCTGCGATCGTGTCTGCAGGGATTCAAACCTGCAACCTTCTCCCCTGACTGAGGCTCCAGAAGAAGACTTGAGAGGACAGAACCTTCGCCTGTCTGGATCTCCTTCTCGGGTCTGAAACTTCACAGCTGACCCCACAGCAACCGCTGGCGATTTTATACCAACCAGAACAGAACCGAGACTGAAGGTTTCCCACACATTCTGGAAAACCATGGATTTTTTTTTACACACAGTCATGGAAAGGTCATGGAAAAAAATACTGAATTGCCCTGAAAGTTCTAGAAAGCAATAAGTAGTCCTATAGGAAAAAAAACATTATTTTTTGTGTCATTTTGATCATACAGATTCAGCTCATTCAACACATCCAATAATTAAAACATTCAACATGTGCATGGAAACATAGACAATATTTACATATTTTTCTTTCTTTGACGTTATAACTAAGAAGAACCCCAAAGTACCTCATCGTGTTTGACAAATGACTCTTTGTGATAAAGCTAAAGCTGGGGTTTGTTTTGAATATATTTTTTATTTTTATTTGCGATAACAAGAATCAGAACTAGGATTCATGAGGAACCAGCATTTACAAGAAGAATCTCAAAAAACATCTCAACAATCCCTGAAACCTGCTCTTGGATGAAATGCTCTGATTCACAGGCTAAAGATGCAGCTTGTGTTGAGACCAGACAAAAAGAAGAAGACCAAGACAAGAAGGTGTGGGTCGGGTCCTCAGAGACCAACCTCCTCTGGACACTGGCGCTTTTTTCTTCTTCCTCCTTTCGAGCCAAGTGAACGGATACTGCAGATGTCTTCATGTGATTCAAGCACTGGGCTGTGATGCCTTGATGTCCTTCCTTTAGTCGGCCCTGTGCTCATGTTCAACTCCTTCCTATCATACAGCGTCTTGATAGGAAAACAAAACAACAACTCTTTATAGAACAGCTAAACCATGTAGATATTAGCAAAAGTTAGACAAGGATACAGTGCTTGTATGGGAGCCTCCATGTTGTTTCTATACAGTGCCAGCCAGCTATGTAAATCTGGTGGATACTAATTCCCTTCAACTGTATTTCATAATGTTTTTTGCCCTAAAAAAATTTAAACATATTTAGACTAAATAACTAGACAAAATCCGCTTTAAAAAACTTAAAATGTGTATTATGTTTGTAATTTATGGCATGTAACCCTTTTCAAACTACCTTAAATATCACCAAGGACGTCACCTGTCCTCAACGGTGGCTACAGCCCGACCAAGGTGGAATAGAGAGGCGTTATCCTTTACTGGAACAGCGATAAGAGGCTCAACTAGTTAAACTCTCTCTTTTGGTTCTACGGCAACACAAAATCCAAACAATAATCAGTTTTACCAGGTGCGCTCCTTCCATTAAAATGCGTCAAAACCTTCGGGACAGTTTGTTTTTGTCTATTTTCGCTGTATGTTTGGAACCAGAGTTTGAAATGAAGTGGACGCCTCCTCCTTATACCTGATGTCCACACTACTGCCTGTACCTGCTGTCCTCTCCACTGCCCTGCTGTTACGGACTCACTCTGGACCCGGCTACTTCCTGGTTTTACAGATAAAGGCCTTTCGTCCTGACTGTTGCCGGGTGTGAACGCTCGGTCGGTTTCAGTCTCCACCTTCCGGCTGTTTCTGAATCGGACCAGAACTCTCTGGACTGTTTAAGCGTCTGAGCAGCAACTTCTCCTGAACCTGAGGAACTTCTTAAGACTTTGAACATGTTACTGGAACTTTTCACAGCCCGCCACAACAAAGGAACGCTTTTTCTGAAGCTTATTCCCTCTCCTTGAGGAAAGAGAACATCTACACATTTCTCCCGTTTGATTTTTCTGATCTCTGATAAGTTTCTTTCCAGTGTATGTTGTAAATATCAACCCAAAGCTTTGTCCTGACTTTCGGTCCGTCCATCCAAATCCTAAGAGACATTTGGCCCCGTTACCGTTCCTCTAGTGCCACCTTCAGGGTACACATCTCACTTTTAGCTCTGCTCCTAGCAAAGCAAGGCTCTAAGAGCCGCTACTAATTAACATGTTTACGCGTGACAAAATAACCATCTTCTTAGCAGCTTTCTTCTGAGCTTTCAACTGCAGCTGTCTCTGACTTTCTGCTGATGACGGTCCCCCTTGATCTTTCTCCGGCCGGCCGCTGACTCAGTTGGCGATGACCTTTGACCTCTTCCCAGTCAATGCTGTCACTGGTTTTAGTCTGGTGTTTCCAGACAGATGATGTTATACTCATTCAGTCTCTTGTAGCTGAGGTGTATTTGTATTTATCTATTTATTATTTATGTATTGCACCCCATCTCAATACAATTATATATACTCACCACCTATGACTGTTGACATCTGAGCAGTGCCTGCCAGACACTTACAGATTTTACAGGGCTGAAATGCCCGATCACCAACCCAAGCGGTCCTTAAATGTGAAATGTTTGAGGATTGGAAATGAGTTTCTCAATGAAAGAAAATGTCACCTTTAAGTGGCTCAAAGTCACTGCTTTGCCAGCTTTTATGGCTCCAATATTGAGACTAAATGGCTGCTGCTGCCCTGAGATGTTATGATATTAACCCTAATCAGTTCTGAATAATTATGTCTGTGGACACTGTGATGGTAAAAAAAAAAGCAAAAATAGAAAATAAAAACATTATCTTGAATGAGAAAATGTTTAAATCATAAGTTGATGAAGAAAGGGAAAGATAGATATACTTGTCTAGGTACATGTATTCTACAGTCGTAACCAAATTAATTAATCAAAAATAATGAAAACATTTAAATTGCACTGGACAAAATTGGATAATAGACCTAGAAATGTCAGGACGAACAGCAGATTCAATTTCAATTCCGTTTATTTTTTATAGCCCCAAATTACAAATTACAAATTAGCCTCGGAGGGCTTTACAATCAGTACACATACGACATCCCTATCCCAGGATCTCACATCGGATCGGGAAAATGTTTCAGGAAAAAATACTAACAAATACTTTGTTAGTATTTTGTCTTGATTGGTCTGTTCAGCCTCCCAAGCGTTGCACTAAATACTCAAGTTTAAATGCAGCCAACAGCGAGACTTACAAGATTTGATTTTGTAATGTCTGTAACCCTTAATTACCCTCCATTTCCTCATACTGCCCCTTTTTTTTTGCTCTCATATATGAAACAATAACTTTCTATATCCTAATCAGGTGTTTTGTTTAAGTTCGGTGTCTGACCTTCATCATCGTCTAGGTCATGTGATGAGGCCTGAGCTAGCTAGCTCCAGTTGCTAAAGAAGGGAAGATGTGGTTGAAAGCTCAGGAAAAAAAAAGCTGAAGTGGACATTTGAGTTGAGATTATTTTGTCACACAAACTGAATTTCCCTGCTCAATATCCGCCTATTGTCTTGCCTCGCCATCGATTTCAAATTGTGGGTGTAATGAACACTGCGGCCTATAGGGGGCACCAGCAGAGCTTCCTTTTTGCATTTTTAGGCCTCTATGTAGTAAAGTTTGAGGACATGAAGTGATGAGTGTTGTTGAAAGGGTGTTTACTGTAATTGGCTGGAGTAGACTTAAAGCAGAGGTTCACAGTTTCACACAATTATTTTTTCATTAATAAATGTATGTTGTTTGGTGTTTCTTAATACAAAGTCACATCAACATTTTGAGGTTTGAAACCAGCCAAACTTTTTAGAATACTTTCAGAAATTAGTGCTTAAGAAGGTGACAATGAAAAGACAACCAGACAGCTACAAGTTATTAATAATACAATCAGAAATTGGCGGATTGAGTTGCAATTATTTCTTTTATGGTTTTAAGTGTTTTTTCCCATCTGTCTTCCTGCCTCCTCCTGAACAACTTGAAGCATCTCAGTCTTCCAATAATGAACAAACAGGTTTAAGGACTCTGTGTGTGTGTGTGTGTGTGTGTGTGTGTGTGTGTGTGTGTGTGTGTGTGTGTGTGTGTGTGTGTGTGTGTGTGTGTGTGTGTGTGTGTGTGTGTGTGAGAGAGAGAGAGAGAGCAGTATCTATGCAGTATTTTGGTCTCACGGGGCAGTAATGCTCATCAATCTCACCTACATGCAAATTGTAAAAAGAAGACAAAGTGTCAAATCAAATGTTGATGATGCGTTTAAACCCAACTTCTGAACTCGTCAACTAAACTTCCTCCTCTGTCCGATGATGTCATCATGATGCAATAATGTACAGTTCAGCTGCTGCTTTTCTATTTGCTCCGCTTCCTTATAAGCAATACTGAGGCCTGAGAGTCTTGATGGGGTTGTACTACTGGAATGAAACAAACAGGGTTGCACTGTTTCATTGGTTTCCTTTCAACTTTTCATTTTTGTTTAAACTGTTGAAATGTTTTTGCCGAAAAATTGAGTATGTAAGAATGTGTGTGTGTGCGTGTGTGTGTGTGTTGTACCCTTCTTGTGGGGACACATATTGATCACACAGTCACATTGTTGGGACTTCCTTTTGGGGACAAAATGCGCATAATGTACATTATTACCTTTTATTCTGAAGACTTGGTTTAAAGTTAGGTTTAGGTATAGGTCTAAGTTTAGGTTTAGTTTAAGGTTAAGGTATGTATGGGTTAGGATTATGTTGGTTACGGTATGTCTCCAGAAAAATAAGTCAATTAAATGTCCCCAAAAGTCATGGGAAAACCAATGCGTGTGTGTGTGTGTGTGTGTGTGTGTGTGCGTGTGTGTGCGTGCGTGTGTGTGCGTGTGTGTGCGTGTGCGTGTGTGTGTATTCTCTCCGTGCTTGGAATGACCCATCTGATTTAATCACTTCCAAAGCTCATTTTCTATAGTAACCCCAGAGGATGTGCAAACAGTGAATAATTGAAGTGTTTAAAGGAGCAGTTCACCCAAACTGCTGCAGACAGAGCTCTGTTGTTTTTCACACGTCTGGCACATTGTTTAGTTGGAAAGTTATTTGCATCAGTGATTAGTGAATTTTATTGTTCAAAATGTTAAAAAGGAAATACAGTTTTTTTTCTGTTGACATTTTTCACTGAAGATTTTTTTAAAGATTAATATCTATACAGTTTAGACTTTTCAGACTTTTTATTACTATAAATCTGAACGGTGGCGACACATCAAGTTCATTTTTTGGAAACTCCACGCAACAAAAAAGAAAGTCCAAGATTCAATTCAACCCCTCTTCACCTTTTAAACCTTTCAGACATTATTTTGAATGGAAACAGGTGAATTGCTTCACAAATTGAATCATCAAAATGTTGACAACTAAGCAAGAAAAAGTTCAGCGTTCTGAAGATCTTTCTTTCGGACTTTGACTCAGCTCAGCGTCCAATCACTAAAACGGGACACTTCCTGCTTCACAGGACCTCCATTCACTTCTTATGTACAGTATTTATTCTCAGAGCTTGTTTTTTTTATGATGATTATAATGCAAATATGCAATGCAAACTTGTCAGGTTGAGCATTTCTCTCCTCACCATTTTATTTCTGTGACTTTGTTTTATTTGTTTTCATAAAGAAAAAAATGCTGAACATACATTAGTCCTGCATTCTTTTTTAATTTGATTTTGATCTATTGGCAGAAATGGAATATAATATTGATAAGGTGATGTTTTCTTTAGTGTATAATGGACTGAAAATAAGAATTGTTGTGTTTCCGTTACCTTGGTATGAGCCGTTTATATACAGAGCGGCTCCTCTTCACACAGCCGGCCGCCATGTTACCGTAGCCCAGAACAGACAAACCAAACACGAGGCTCTAGAGAGGGACAATCACGTTTTCACATGTTTCTCGTCCGCCTCCGTAGTTCTTCTACAGTGGCACACGGGAGGAGTTTCAGGTGGTTGCACTCTGAAAACTCACCACTAGATGGACCCCATATTGTTTTTATCCACCGTTGATGAAACCTCTTTTGGAGTCCTATGAGAGTTCATAGGACTCCAAAAGATTCCAATGTCACTAGAATAAGTATCTCACATCTCATATCCACTAGAGGTCACATACCTCACATCAACATGAAGGCACATGTTGACTCATGAATGACATTAATGAGTGACATTAATAGGAAAAGTGGTTTGACTCTGAAACACGGACGGTGTTGATAGTTAATGTGCGGAAATAGCTGCAGAAGTTCTAACTGCTTCTGCAAAGATGGCCAAGAAACTAGAAACCACAGATTCTGACCTTTTCCTCTTCAATAGACATATTTAGACATATTTGAAAAAAACACTAACTTTCACCGAGCCGCAGTGTCACGTTGAAAGCATGTTGCACACATTGGATGGACCAAGACAGTGAGCCCTAATGGGAAACTGCTTGCTTTCATCCTCCCTGCTGTCTTTCTAGTAATTCCAAATCTGCAGACTGTGTTCCACTTCCTGGTAAGAACAGTCAAAGCATCATTTGTAACAGAGTCCACATTGTTGGTTATGATCCTGATCAGGACACCAGATTGAATGTTTATTTGTGGTGCAGCCTCCAGAAAGCTCTAAATGATTTTAATGTGGCAGTTTTGACCACCAAAAGAAAGGCAAAACACTGCGTCAGTCTGGTGAACCTGAACAAACTGGTATTACTGAGGTCATCGGACAGGCTGGATTGGACTGGCTACACTGGTGTTTATCATTTACTGGACATCCAGTGTTTCCTGCCCTGTGGAAATGAATGATCGGGCCAGTTAAAAGTTGACGAGGACTTCAGGACTCACCTCAGGGTCGTTCATCTCGCACCTATCATGTGCCTGTAAAGTATGTCAATGAGATCACTGTGTCCAGTCAGCTGGAAGGAATCATGTTGAACAAGGAAAATGTTCGTGATTGGTATTTGTAATGTGACTTTACCCTGCATGTATCTTTAACTCCCAATGTGTGTGTTTTAAAGCAGGGTCACAGAGGGGAAACACACTTTCTGGTTTGGCCTTAAGTCATCATGTACATCACAGCTGACTTCAGATTAGAGGTAAATCAGCAGGAACACAAAAGTTCAGAAGTACCAACAGAGACTTGTATAATTAGTGCGTTAAGTAAAGTCAATGGGGGCTTTATTATATTCATTTCCGACATGATGTGTGTATGTTTTTTCAACAAGTAGTTAAACGGGTCAGCAACCTTTCCTAATCAAAGAGCCATTTCGCCTTTTTTTCCCACCAAAAAAAATGGAGCCACAAAAGCTATTGGATATCACATCTTATAAAGTTGTAGTTAGTTGTATTTATGAAATTATAGGTCAAGAATAAAGACAATTATTGACATTGTATTGCTATTTTACCTGTTATAATAATATCAAACTCTTATGAAGAGAAGCCAGTGACCTAATATCCCCTCAAACTCCAAGATAAGAGGAGTTCCCTTTGAAAGACGTTCCACTTGACAAAAGAAAAAAATAAAGTATTAATTTTTTCCAAGCCTCAGGGAGCCGCAACAGAGGTGCGAAAGAGCTGCATGCCGACCCCTAAACTATGAGCACAGGCTTTTGAAAAGAGGAGGAGGAGGAGGAGGATAGGTGGAGTCTTTTGTCTTGTCTGGGATAAAGGAGTTATGAAGCCTCAAAGAGAAGTTGACAACTGCTGCAACAGGTGCATTAACAGTATTTGTATTTCGAGCGCAATATATATTGTTGTAGTATTAGGAGAATTGTATTTGTTCTTGTTGGTATATTATATTATACATGTTTGCACATGTAACATTTCTAATGGTTGTTCTAAAATTATTTTAATTTCAAGCTATTTGTTGCACCTTTACAGTCAACCTGATTGTCAGTTGCTTCAGTGCTTGTAGTTGCTCTTAATTAATTGAATTATAGACTGCAGGTGCACAGTAAAAAAACAAAAAACAGAGTCGAACAGAACAGAGTATAAAATGCAGGACTACGAGGAGTCCCTATTGTTTTTGGGGACCTGGGGCCCGTTCCAGAAGAGAGTCTTCTTCCTGCTCTGCCTCACCACCATCCCAAGTGGATACAACCTACTGTCCGTCATCTTCCTGCTGGCTACGCCCACACACCACTGCTCCATCCCTCACCACAGCAACCTGAGCCAGGACTGGGTCCAGGCCAGCATCCCAGTACAGGTCAGAATTGCGCCCGAGTCTGTGCCTTTCAAATGTTTGACACAAAATCTCCTCGCCGTATTGTAGCATTGTGGATATACATTCTTGCAAATTGGACTTACATTCATCAGAAATGACTTGATGTCTCACATTGAAAAGGTCACCTCACCTAAATCCAAAAATATGAAATCCCACTCACTTGTCCCTTGTCCGTGTTTGACTACAGGTTGAAGATTATGTATCTCCCCGCTGGGTAACATCTCATGCTCACCTTTGTTCATGTTTTATATTCTCTGGCACCTGAACTCTCATCGTATTACAAGTATTCCGTATTCAGACCTTTTACTAAAAGTATCCATGGATTTGACTCTTTTTTTTTCTTTCTGATTTTCTTGTTTAATAATTTGAATGCATGCATGCATTCAAATTATTAAACAAGAAAATCAGTAAAATGTACTAACTCTCATTTTATTACAATGGAGGTGAATTACATATTGTTTGTGGTGCGCAAAGCATTGGAAATTATATTTTGGCAGAAGTATTCAGACCTTTTAGTAGAAAAACAGCAATAAAAAAAAAAAAAATCAATTACAAGTAAAATCCATGCATCCAAATTATTAAACAAGAACAGCACAGAATCAGTCCAATGTACTAAGTATTACAACTTGTTGTTATGCTGCCAGTGTTATATTACCATATCTAAAATTATTGAATGATCTGTACTGATGCATAAACATGTAAGAAGCATTTTACTGTTACAGTTGTAATTTGGTATTTTAATGAAATGTGCGTCCACTGTAGCTGTATTTGTGTCTTATGAACCCATGAAGATTGAGCACATTATGTGCATGACACGAAAATAAAGAAATAAACCATCAAGGTTGAGCTCATTCTCATAAATGTATTTACTGATGTGGAGTTTGATCTATAAGAATTCATCTTATTTAATATTTTGCAAGAAATGGATAAGACATATGAATCTCCAAAGTAAAGAGTAATGATAGGTGTCAAATAAAAGTAGTGCAATATCTACTTCTGATATGTAGTGGAGTGTATAAGCATAGTATATGGGGTAAGTATAAAGCAGAAACTAAAGTACAATTACCTCAAAAAAGTACTTACTGTGAGTATAGTACATGAGTATATGTACTTAGATCATTTACAGTACTGCAGTGTCTTGGTTTGACATAAGGTCACGTTAACCTACTTTATCATACAAACTAGCAAGGTTTGGAAATAAATTATGTATTTTTTAAATGTTACAGTTTACAGTTTACAAGTCAGCAATACAGTAAATCGTTTCAATTTGTAATGTTTTTCTTAAAATCAGGTTGAATGCTGAGACATAACCCAGCTGTTGTTTGTGCACAAGGTTTACAAGAATTTGGAAATGCAGTTAGCTAATAATTCACTACACAGCTTTGACGAGGGCAGTGAGCCTCGTGCAGGTTGGAACTGGTCTAGTTTGATCTGATGCGGTCTGTTTGGGTTCAGTCTTGATGCAGCACAAGTTGGCTAATGATGATGTCGTCTTTCCTGGTCAGCAGGTGTCCGGGCGGCCGGAGAGGAGCAGTTGTAGCCGGTACGAGCTGGACCTGGTGCAGAACCTGTCTGCACTGGGAACCAGACCCAGCCTGGATCTGGTCCACAACCTGTCAAGTCCAGAGGTCCTCCTCTCCAACCTGACACAGGAGGGCTGTAAAGATGGATGGACCTACAGTACTGAGCACTACCAGTCAACTGTAGTCAGTGAGGTACCGAGCTACTGTTACTGTTGCTACTGTGGACTACTGCGAGTACTAATACACTACACTGTACTTCTACTGTTTCCATTGGTCACATGCAGGGCATCACCAACTAGAGGGCAACAGATAAATAAGAAGGGCTCAAATACCACGGCCACTTGGCAATATAGATGATAAGGCAGAGTTAGGACGGCATCAGAATCAAACCCCTACCACTCAGTGATATATGTCCCTAAGCTCCTATGAGGCAACTCTGTAGTCATCTCGGTTTGGTACAATTTGTGAGGCATATCATCTGTCGGAAACTAGACCAAAGAAAAACTAGACCAAAGAAAAACTAGACCAAAGAAAAACCGACGTCCCGATCCCTCCAAAACCAAGCAACTTGGAGGCTGATGAAACCAGCAGTTTGGACAGCAAGAACCCGGAGCCTGGAGGACCGGCCTCTGAAGAGCTGGACACTGAAGGACAAAACCTCAAGGAGCAGCTTACTGGAGGACTAGACTCTGAAGAACTGGATGCCAAAAGAACAGGCAGGCCTGGACACTGGAGGATCGTTTATTAAGATTATGAATAGCCAAGGACCCAGTTCTGAGAAGCAGGACCGTGCAGGCTTACAGGATTTACACAATGGAGGACCTGGCTCTAGGACGATGGATGCTAGAGGGCCATGCAGCCCTCCCTTCTCCAGACGGATTCTGTAGGACTGCGCTCAGAGAGCTAAGATATTTGAGGCCAATTTCTGGAAATATTTACACTGAGGGACCATAATCAGATTCTAGAGAACCTGGCTCTTCGATTCACCATGGAGGACGGGGCTCAGCAGAGCAGGGCACTGGAAGACTGTCTCTAAGAATATGGAACACTGCAGACCACACTCAAAGGAGTTGCATGCAGGAGGACAGTGCTCAGAGGAAGAACCAGTGGGTTCAAGCAGGAAACAGGGATTCAGAAGCTTGGGCAGCCTAAGATGATTAGAGACTCGGGGCATTTAGACTCAGGATGAAGTACAGGAACAGGAAGCACAGCTAAACAAGCACAGCTGGTCAAAAGACTCTGTGACATACCTGACTGCTGGTGACCACGTCATGCTTTTAATGTCTGTTTGTTGTGTTAATCCACCATTCACATGTTTGCTTTAAATTCCAGTGTTTATGTCCGTAGTATTATTCAAGTTTATATGTTTATGTCTGCTGCAGAATTCCCAAATGTGCCTTGTGTTCCAGTTTAACCTGGTGTGCGACGACCAGTGGAAACAGCCGCTGACCTCCCTCGTCTACTTCCTGGGAGGATTGTCCGGATGCTTCATCTCTGGACAGATCTCCGACCGGTACTTTTCTACAGTCAGATGTGTATTGTTGTGCCAAAGCATGTCTGTTAGTTAGCTGTGAGCTAACCAAGCATGACGGTCTGCTACACGTCATGGGACAAGGAAGTGTATGGCCAAGACTTGAGCTTAAACTTGCAACATCGTTTTGAGGTTTGGGGACACAGACTGCATTTATATTGCACTTTTCTAGTCTTAGCGACCACTCAAAGCTCTTTACAATAACAGCCAGCATTCACCAGTTCATACACTGGTGGCAGAAGCTTCCATACAAGTTACCAACTGTTTATTAGGAGGGATAAATTGAAACAATTTGAGGTTCAATATCTTGCCCGCTTGGGACCGCACAGCTGATCGGATGATCGCTCTAGCTAGCCGTAGCCACAGGTTAGCTGAAAGGAACCTAATGTTCAACCTAAACATACAAAAACATGGTTTGCCCTGGACTCGGTATCTTCCAACAATACCATCTTACTTCTAATTAATATCTAAATAGAGGAACATACGTGCTGCAGTTGTGGCTGATACCCCTCTGTTGTATTTTGTACTTCAGGTTTGGCAGGAAGCCGGTAGTGTTCTGTGCCATCGCTGCGTTGAGCATCATCAGCATCGCGTTGGCCTTCGCTCCGTCCTGGCCCGTCTTCCTCGCGCTCTTCTTCATGCTGGGCTTGGGTCAGCTCACCTGCTACATAGTTGTGTTTGTACTGGGTATGGCCTTTTCGTTTCGAAACTGTGACTGCTGACCTTTGTCCTTCACTCCACTGGTTGCGTGCTCTTGTGTTATTGTCCTGTTGTTGATCTTGATGAAGTCTCACTGCAGAACAGAATAAGACCATGTCGATACCGATGAGGACGCATTACCATGTCGATACCGATGAGGACGCATTTAAAATCCTCTTCTGTATGTGTTGTCCTTGTATGCAGTCAAAGCCGATGCTTAGCCTGACACTTTTTGAAACGTTTCCTCCACAGGCTCAGAGATCCTGATGGGTTCAACCAGAGTTCTCTTCTCCGGCCTGTGCATGCCGTGGGCCTACGTGTTAGGTATAATGATGCTGCCCGTCACTGCCTACCTGGTCAGGAACTGGAGACACCTGTCTCTGGCGATGGCTGTGCCAGGCCTGGCCTGTATCCCCCTCTGGTGGTAAGGGGACCTCAGTACACTATGAGGATCAATCTGCATTTGATACTCTTCAATTAATTTGTGGTCTGATCATTTTTTTATTGACATGATGGATAGGATGAAAGATGTAAGGGTCCATTTGATGAATTTGTCAGACGATCGGATGATGTTTCTCCCTGGTAATCTGAGTTGGTACAAACAAAAGACTTCTTTATGCCACGTTCAGACGGACAAAAGAACGAAAGAATGCATGTGAACATTCCATGGTATATTATTTTGTAACATGAACACTGTATATATCTACGGTCTCCAACACCTTAAAATAATTGTTGTTGTGATAACGTATCACTGTTCTAAAATCCTGTCTCATAGTATTCTAAGCGGTTGCAGTGCAGTGCAGTTTAGCATCTATATGAGACGCACCAGGCTTTGAAGTAACTACAACATAAACCCATCTGTGCCAATATTAGACGCTTGGAGAAAATGCCCTTGGAGTGTGATGAAGTATTTTTTTAAACTAAATACCCACATAGGGCAGGTGGGTCAAACAAATACAGAACTTTCCACAAGGAGCCTGGTGTTCGAGGCCCGTGTTCAAAGCGTCGTTGAGTTATTCTTGACAAAGTTGAATTGAGATTGGAACGTGTTGTTGAAGTCCAACTTACCATCCTGTTTTAGCTTGAGCATAGTGCCTGCACCTATTCAGAAAATACAAAGCCAGGCCCAAGGCACAGTGTTAGTGTCTTGTATTTTGGAGCGTGGAGGTCATTTTTCACGACTTGTCGTCATGCTTCTCAGATCATTTCTGACCTTGGTGGACTGCATTGCACACAAATGGATGAACCAGGGTGATCCAGAGGCCTTTCCCAATTCTCACCAAAACATTTGCAATTGTCTGTCCAAAAGGCTGATTCCGGAGTCGCCACGCTGGTTGGTGTCTCGTGGCCGTATTCAGGAAGCAGAACTCCTGCTGAGGTCAGCGGCTCTGGAGAACCGAGTGGAAGCTCCACATGTCATCTTCCTCTCAGCCAATGTAAGCTCAGCCTTGTTTTACCAAACTTAAGGATGGTGGACATTGTACTAGAGTTTCTGTCTTTCCACAGGTAGAGAAAGTAACAAGTGAGAAGGAAGCGTCTCCCAGTTTCCTGGACCTGCTGAGGACAGCAAACATTCGACGTGTGACACTTATTCTGTGGTGCATATGGTGAGTTAAGGCACTTTTCCATCACAAGAATGTACCTGAAGTTCTGGAGCATTTCCTCTTTCTTTGCTAGCCCTTTGCTAATACTAGCAATAGTACAGTTGTTTTGTTTTTCCATCCAGAGCAAGATACAGTATCTCAACAACTAGTTCTTCATTTCCACAACTTTTACTGTGATAAAGTATTGTTCTCTTGTTGTTTGCAGGTTTTCTATCAGTGTATGCTACTTTGGATTGTCATTCAACTTGTCTGGTCTTTCTGGCAACCCCTTCCTGAACAATTTCCTGTTGACGGCTGTTGAGCTCCCAGCGTACGCTGCCTCCTGGCTGGCGGCGCGCAGGCTTCCCCGGCGCCTGTCGTACATCTCTTTCACCCTGCTGGGGGCGCTAGCGCTGCTGCTCATCCAGATCACTCTAAACAGTGAGTAAGACCAAGCCCCCAGGAAAAGTGCCGTACTTTGAAGAAAATTTGACATAGTTGTCTGTCCCAACTTCCCAGTACTAACACTTGAATAACCATTGTTTAAATTATTAAGTCTTAAACGTTATAAATGCACTAATAGCCAAATTCAAAGTTACTTTACTTCCGACTTTCATGTGACTGAGACTGAGAACGAGGCCGGACCAGGCGGCATTGGCTTCTGAAAAAAGTGCAGCCAATCCGAAAGTGCCTTAAACTTGCATTCTCTCTACTGACCAGCAGGGACGACTCCCTTGGTTGATGAAGGTATAGAAGTCTATGAGTAAATGAATCTACTTCTCACTTGATTTAGTCCCTCAGTAAACATTGTAAACATGAGTTTATGGTCTCAATCTCTAGTTTTAAGTCTTCTTCAATAGAGCATGATGAATTATCTGTTTTTGGGAAGTCACTCAAGACTTCTTTTTGGGGACGAGATTTCGCAACAAAACAAATATGAGGTTCAGTCAGCAAAGTCACCCGAATGTGAGGTTTAGGTAACAAAACCGCAACAGGTTTTCTAACGTAACCTGTAATCCCACAAAATAATGTAGTTCACTTTTGCTCTTTGATTTTCTGACTAACGCTAGGTTCCTACTGTAAATTATGTAGTAAGCTTGGTGACCTCACATGCTAGCGATGCAAGTTAGAGTAGATAAACACGGAGTTTAAACTATCCCTTGCAATTTTGCTCTGGTGGTTTTTGAAAGGCTAAAAAACAAGACGCCACCTTTCAACCTCTTTATACACAAAATACCTCTGTCATTACAGCCATTACATGTGTATCACACATGTTGAGAAATACAAAGCTTGGCAGATCTGCCATGTCTCGTACGATCCATCTTGCGGAGGGGTTCAATTTACAGGCAATTGCTTCATAGTGGTTCAGTGCTTCAGAAATGTTTGATATCCCCCAATCATTAACTTACATTCCTCCTCCTCCCTGCAGGTCAACCCGTTATCACCCTGATCCTGGTGCTGGTGGGTAAATTTGGCATTCTGGGCGGCACCGGGGTGTTGTACTTGTACACCGGGGAGCTGTCTCCCACAGTCATCAGAAACACAGCGATGTCTACCTGTGCCATGTTCTCCAGAGTGGGATCCTCTGTTTCCCCATACCTGCTACAGCTGGGTGAGACCTCTCACTTCACACATTATACTGTGGAGTTCATCGAGAACATCCGAAAACATATGACAACAAAATATGTGTCGTTGTAGTGGTGCCGCAAATACAAGATACATCTAGTAGCCATGGACAGATTAAGAGACCCCAAATATTTTTTCCCAGTTGCCCTCAGGTTTGATCTGATGATCCATGTCTGGTAAAGATTTGAATTGGGCATAGTATGAACTCACTGATGTGGTCTGGTTTCATCTCCAGAGGTTTTCTATCAGTTCCTGCCGTGGATCATTGTGGGTTCTCTGTCGTTGCTCAGTGTTGTGATCTGCGTCTTCCTGCCGGAGACCTTCAGACAGCCGCTGCCCGACACTATCCAGCAGATGGCGGTCCCACAGCGGTCAGTCTGCACATTTGAGTGGCGATGCGGTCGTTAGGCATAGGAACAAGTATAAGCCTACGAATCTGACTGGATCTTTGAAATGAAGTGACCAAAACTATTTGAATACTAGTCTACACAACAAGAAATAAGAAGATTTAATGATTAATGATATGGTGTTTAACAGTGACCACTGACATAATAAAAAACAGCACATTATAAATATGGGTTTATTCAGCGCTATTTAGTCCTTTTGGATATTGTAGGGAGGAATAGTACAAGCAGAAACAGCCACACCTCCAACAGATCTTCTACACCTTTTACCCTGTGCTACTTTTTAGAAAAACTCTCACACTGTGCAGGCGTGGCTTATATTAGACTTTATAGCTCAGTTCTCAAAAAACAGCATTAAACAAACAACAGCAGACTGAGTTTTGAATGGATGCAACAACAAAAAGGGGAGGCACAAGTAGAAACAGCAGCTAGCAATGAAGAACCAAAAAGAGAAAATATACATGTAAAAGGAAGATGTACCACATTGAATTATGTATCCAATATGAACATTTGTTCTGGGCCAATATATGTGCAATAAAAAAAAAAAACTATTGAATAATGAAGCTCTCCTCATCTTGCTTCCAGGTTCAGGTGGCCATGGGCCTCCACGCCTCCTCCAAAGGATGATGGGAAATCAGCTGAAAACCCGCCTACTGCACTTGAGATCATCTGCACAACTCGCCTATAAGACTGCTGACACAGATGGATGGAAAAATACAGAGCAACCACCCAAATCTGTTAGATTTAATGAACTACATTTTAGACTTGTGAACATTTAGAGAGATGCATTCACTTCCACCTTATGAATTGTAAAAACAGTGTATTGTCTTTGCACACAGTAAGGTAGTATTGCTGTACAGTGTGGCATCTAGTGGTGACGTTGCAACTTGCATCCAACTCAACACCCTCCACTCACCCACTCCCTTTCCAGCATGTCGGAGAATATGGTGTTCTTCGGGTACCGTAAAAATCACAAAAAGCCCATTCTAGAGCCGGTGTTTGGTTGGTCTATTCTCTGCTACTGTAGGCTCATGGCAGCGCAACATGGCACACTTGGCGCAGAGGACCGACTCTATATGTTGATAGAAACGGCTCATTCTTGTAACACCCTGTTAGTTGTGTATATGTGTCTCCTGATTGTTTCCCTTCACCTGGCCTCAGCCACTCCCATGTGTGTCCCCTGATTGTGTATGCCCTACACCTGTGTTTCCCCTCTCCTGTATATACTCCCCCGCTTTCCCTTGTCCCCTGCCAAATTATCTTTGTATCCTCGTATGTGTGCATCGCCTTCAAGCGTTTTTACTTTGACGAGTAAAGGACCTTTTTGATTTTCCCCTAACGTGCCTCCTGTTGTGTTCCTCTGCATCTGAGTCTCTCTCCCACCATGCCCGGTCGTGACAGTATAATCTGGCCATGACCGACTCAGCAGAGGAAAGCTCCGTGCATTCAGCTCTCCGGGAGCAAGGAAAGAGGCTGTACAACCACGAACAGTTGCTCTCTGGGTTGGAAGGCGGGCTCCAAGAGCTTCACACCCGCCAGAGTGCATTTCAACAGTGCATGACAGACTAGCTGCAGGCTCTAAGCCTCCAGACGCAGCAGGTGCTCTCCAGCTTCAGTTCTCAGCCTCCAGCTGAACCAGCTCCGCCTGGCCCACCGGTCCCGTTGGCTCCGGGGCCCTCACCCAACCTGCACCCAGAGTCCCACACATTGAGAGGTACGACGGCGACGCTGCAACGTGCTCCCTCACCTTTGACCTCCAACCCTCGTCCTACCCCACTGAATGGTCCAGAGTGGTGTTCATCATTACCAACCTCACAGGGAGGTCACGGGAATGGGCCACAGCTGAGTGGGATCCTCAGTCTGTGTTGCGTCAAAACAAGTTTGAGCGCGGTGAAACAGGGAGCATCTGGGAACTCCAGGCCTGAAGGGGGCAAAGTGGAACCCAAGATACGGTCCATGTTTCTGGAGGGACCAAATTCAGCAGCGCGCACCTCATGGGTATAAAATGTTTGGTGTTGGGCTGGCCTCCCTCTTTGCTCCTCTCCACGACGCAGCTCACGTTCAGCCGCAGACGCAACTGGTATGAATTCTGTTCATTTCAAGTATTGTTTGTGGAAATCGTTTGTTTGCTTCTTCAGTTGATTTTGATCTTTGAATTTGTTTTACCTGTGTTTGGTAAAAAATTTATAGTTTAATGATGTTAAATTATTATTGTTTAAAGGCATTCTAATGCAGCATTTAACCTACTGCTTTTTGTGTTCAAGGTTATCAACCTATTCCGATTCCTATTCTACTGTTTGAACAACCAAATCCGTCTCGAAAGGGAAATAAAAAACACTGGAACGGAACCGAGTTGTCCCTTTGACTGTTTGTGCTGAACAAGCCATTTTCAAGTTTGGGCTGAGCTGAAGTGAACTTTAACACCAGGATAACTTGACAGTTGATAACCAAAACTGATGCAAACAACAGGAGTGGAGTGGAAGCCACTTTCTTGCGAACAGAAAAACAACTCAAAAAAGAGCCAGACTGGAGAATGGCATACGCAGCTCAAGTCCATGAGATGGTGGAAAGAAGAGCAGCAAAGAAACTCACCAAAGACATCACAGCAAGCTGGAAAGGACCAGTATGGTATGTCAGCCACTTGGTGGCGCCAAATCCGTGCTCGCTTACAACACCCGTGCGACTGGTGTGGAACAGCAGCCAAAAGTTTAAAGGGCTCTGCATGAATGACCTTCTGCTGAAAGGGCCTGATGTCCTCAATCCCATCCGAGCCGTACTACTCAGGTTCAGACGAGGTGTCCATGCTGCTCTTGGCGACATCAAGAAGATGTACAATTCTGTGTGGTTAGAAGACCTGGAGATGCACCTCCACAGATTTCTCTGGAGAGACACTGAGGATGGAGAGATCGAAGAGTATGCCATCACCAGAGTCAATATTGGCGATCGACCAGCAGGGTGCATCGCGCAGCTGGCTATGAGGGAGACAGCAAAGCTGCCCATGTTTGCTCACCTGGAAGAGGAACGTAGGATCCTGGAGGAGGATGCTTATGTCGACGATGTCCTAACTTCCCATAATGACCTGCTAAAGTTGGACCAGAACGCCAAGAGAGTTGAAGAAATTCTGAGGGCAGGCGGTTTCTTCCTCAAGCCCTGGATCCGGTCAGGCCAAAGTGGGAGGCAGGAGGGTGTGCCAGGAGAAGGAGCAGGAGCAAATAACAGAATATTCATCCTTCCAAACCAGATGAGGGAAGGGGACAACAAAGCCCTTGGAGTTGGATACCTTGTGGAAGAGGATAAACTCTACACCAGGACCTCAGTCAACTTCTCAAAGAGAAAAAGAAAAATGAGAGTCGGACAAAATCTCCTTGGTGAAGAGGTGAGGGAAAAAACTCCAAACCCACTGACAAGAAGACAACTGCTAAACCAAGTAGCTAGTCTGTATGACCCAATAGGCCTTGTCACACCTGCCAAACAGAAGGGTGCGATTCTTGTCAGAAAGGCATTTCAGGAAGCTGGAGGCAAGGCTCTGACCAAAGGCACCTGGGACAAACCTCTGTCCGAAAAGTTGAGGGAAGAAGCCGTCCTGCTGTTTGAGGAATACACCCGCCTTAGCCAAATCACTTTCCACAGAAGCCTCACACCAGTTGATTGGATTGGAAAGCCTTGGGGAGTAACATTCTCTGATGGAAGTGACAAGAGCTATGGAGCTGTGGTGTACTTCAGATGGGAAACTCGGCAAGGCATCCAAGTCAGACTCGCTGAATCCAAAGCAAAGCTCACACCACTGGACCAAAAAGGGGAACCAGTGAAAGCTGAAACCTGTGGCGCAGTCTTTGCAGCACGACTCAGGAAATACATTGAAAAACACAGCCGAATGGAAATCGAACGATGGCTTCACCTGCTGGACAGTCAGACTGTGCTAGGAGCAATCCAAAGAGACAGCTATGGATATCAAACCTTCTTTGCGAACAGAGTTGGAGAGATTCAGAAATCCACCTCTGTCGAAGACTGGTGGTGGATCCCAGGAGACCTGAACATTGCTGACCTTGTAACAAGAGGTGCAAGACCAGAAGACCTTAAAGAGGATTCTGTGTGGCAGAATGGACCAGGATTTCTGAAGGACCCGGTGGAAGAGTGGCCAAAAATGTCAGTCAAAGAAGTCGCTGCACTTGCCAAAGAGGGTATAGACCGGCTCCAAAGAAAGTCTTTCACAGCAGCACTGACCAGAGCACAGGGGAAAAAACAAAGGGAGGTCCCATCTGCTACTGAAATGCCTCCAAAGTCTCCAATTTTAATTAACGCGAGGAGCGACCAGGAAGATGCTCAGGAAGGTGGCCCTGATGGACAAGAGCCCAAGATCCAATTCCGGAGAGCACCAGCTGGTTCTGCAGTGGGAAAAATCCTCGACATCAGGAAGTTCAGCAGTTTGACCAAGCTGACCAGAGTCATTGCCTGGGTATGGAGAGCTGTGAAGAAGTGGAAAGCATTACTGACAAGGACCTCGATCTCTTGTAAGTCAAAGTGGGAGGGGATTCCTTCAGCAACAGAGGTAACGGCACGTGCTAAGGAAGCCGTACTTACCATTGCAGAATATTAAGATGCACTCCGGGATCTGTTCCTGGCGGCTCAAGAAGGTGTAACCTTTCGAGAGACCACACTGAACAGACTTGTCGTGTACAAGGAGGAAGACACTGGACTTTTACTCTGTGGAGGAAGAATCCAAATCTTTAATGAGGACAAAACTGCAGTGCCAATTGTACCATATGATGCATGGGTATCCACTCTCCTCGCTAAAGAAGCCCACAATGCGAAGGAATGTGGCAGGTGGAGATGTTGTCTGGCTGGCAGACCAAAACGCCCTGAGGGGTCAATATAGGCTTGCCAGAGTGACCAATGTCAACGCTGACAAGAAGGGCATCGTCAGAGATGTACATGTCAGATCCTTTCCAAGTTACCCCGTCCCAGCTATGAAGTCTGCTCAAAAGCAGAAGACAAAGACTCACAACCAGAATGTCAGCTACCATTCTTCACAGGGATGTCCGACGTATCATTGTCCTACTTCCAATTGAAGAGCAAAACTGATACAACCAAATGACAACTTAAACCAAACCTGCCCAACACTAGGATGCTGTGGCCTCCTTGGGTTCAAGAACCAGGAGGTCAAGTGGGAGGTGTTGCGTCAAAACAAGTTTGAGCGCGGTGAAACAGGGAGCATCTGGGAACTCCAGGCCTGAAGGGGGCAAAGTGGAACCCAAGATACGGTCCATGTTTCTGGAGGGACCAAATTCAGCAGCGCGCACCTCATGGGTATAAAATGTTTGGTGTTGGGCTGGCCTCCCTCTTTGCTCCTCTCCACGACGCAGCTCACGTTCAGCCGCAGACGCAACTGGTATGAATTCTGTTCATTTCAAGTATTGTTTGTGGAAATCGTTTGTTTGCTTCTTCAGTTGATTTTGATCTTTGAATTTGTTTTACCTGTGTTTGGTAAAAAATGTATAGTTTAATGATGTTAAATTATTATTGTTTAAAGGCATTCTAATGCAGCATTTAACCTACTGCTTTTTGTGTTCAAGGTTATCAACCTATTCCGATTCCTATTCTACTGTTTGAACAACCAAATCCGTCTCGAAAGGGAAATAAAAAACACTGGAACGGAACCGAGTTGTCCCTTTGACTGTTTGTGCTGAACAAGCCATTTTCAAGTTTGGGCTGAGCTGAAGTGAACTTTAACACCAGGATAACTTGACAGTCTGTTAATTGCCACTCTGTTTCGGACTTTTCCGGGGCCCTAAGAAGGGAGTTCGACCACTGGACCCCGGGCATAGAGGCGGCCCGGGAACTTCTGACTCTCCGGTAGGGGAGCAGTTGGGTGGCTGATTATGCAATCCACTTCCACACCCTAGCAGCGGGCAGTCAGTGGAAAGACCCCTCCCTCTCAGACGCCCTTTTGGGTGGACTCTGAGGAGATTAAGGACCAAGTTGCACCTCTCGACCTACCCACAGACCTCGAGGCCTTGGTTGCTTTGGCTACCTAAATTGATAACCGGCTGTACGAGAGAAGGAGAGAGAGAGAGAGACGCCCCTGGAGGCAGTCTTCTCCACCACGTCAGCCAGACCTACACCCTAGCTCTGGTTGGAACTGCCACGCCAGCGCCTCAGCACCCCCTAGTGGAGGGGAGGAACCCATGCAGTTGTGCCATACTCGCCTCTCTCCAGAGGAGCGCCAGTGCCGACTAGTGGAGGGAAGGTGCTTCTTCTGCGGGAGGTTGGGACACTTCCTGGCTAGGTGCCCAGCAAAAGACCGGGCTCGCTAGTAGAGGGAGGATTACTGGTGAGCCGAACCCCTTCCTCCCCACGTCCTTCCAGACCCCTGACCCACGCTCTCCTATCTTCTCCTGCTGTTTCCCTGGAACTGGCGGTATTTATCGATTCCGGAGCAGACAAGAGTTTCATCGATCAGGGCCTGGCAGAACAACTCCAGCTACGGTTGGAACCCCTCGAGGCTCCCCTGCACGCTAACGCCTTGGACGGCAGTCTGTTTTGTCATGTGACTCACCGTACTCCACACCTAGGCCTCCTCATGTCAGGTAACCACTCTGAACAGCACATCTTCCATGTCATTGACTCACCTCAGTTACCCAGCATTCTTGGTTACCCCTGGTTACTGGAACATAACCCAAACATTGATTGGCTTACAGGGTCCATAGTGGGGTGGAGCACCCAATGCCACTCATCTTGTCTCTGATCTGCTTCTCCTAATATGCCTTCCAAGCCTTCGGGCTCCGTTACAGATGCAGCAGACGTCTCTGGGGTTCCCCCCATATACCAGGACCTCAGGGAGGTGTTTGACAAGACCCGTGCCACCTGCCTCCACCCTCACCGTCCGTATGACTGCGCCATTGACCTCCTCGCAGGGGCCTTCCCCCCAAAGGGACGCCTCTACTCTCTATCTGCCCTGGAGACGGAGGCGATGAGCCTGTACATCAATAGCTCCATGGCCGCGGGTATCATTCGTCCCTCCTCATCCCCAGCAGGAGCTGGTTTCTTCTTTGTGATTAAGAAGGACAAGTCACTACACCCCTGCATCGACTACCAAGGCCTCAACAACATCACCGTTAAGAATAGGTACCCCCTCCCACTCATTTCCTCTGCTTTTGAACTATTGCAAGGAGCCTCCATCTTCACTAAGCTCGATTTCCTCTCGCGTCGCTCCCCTGAGGACAACAAAGTCCACCCATGTGCCTTCTTCTCAAGGAGGTTGTCCCCAGCAGAAAGGAACTATGACGTGGGCAACCGGGAGCTGTTGGCTCTTAAGCTAGCACGAGGAGTGGAGACAAAGGTTGAAGGGGGCTGGACAACCGTTCCTAGCATGGACCGACCACAAAAACCTGGAGTACATCAGAACGGCGAAGAGGCTGAACTCCAGACAGGCCAGGTGGGCATTGTTCTTTAACCGTTTTGATCTTATTGTCCAGGCTCTAGGAACGTAAAACCGGATGCCCTTTCTCGCCAGGTCGAGCCCGATGATGCCCCCAGAGACCCCACTTCCATCCTGCCTTCTTCCTGTGTGGTGGGTGCGGTGACCTTGGGCATTGAGAGTGTGGTAAGAAGAGCCACCAACGGGGCACAGCCTCCTTACGGCTGCCCCCTGAACCACCTCTTCGTCCCAGCAATATCCAGTGCCGACTACAAAGAAGAAGGTGCGTGCCTTTATGGGGCTTGTGGGGTGGTACAGCAAATTCATCCCCCACTGTGCTGAGAAAGGAGCCATACTCACCGACCTCACCAAGGCCTCAGCCCCAAACAAAATCAGATGGAATCAAGAATGTGACCTTGAGGCCTTCAAAGACCTCAAGGGGGCAATCACAAGGGAGTTGGTTCTCCACAGCCCTGACTTTTCCCAACCATTCATTTTGCAGACGGATGCCTCAAGGGTTGGTGTTGGAGCAGTGCTTCTGCAGGAGACAGATGGAGAAAGACGGCCGCTGTTGTTCCTGAGTCATAAGCTCCTGAACCGGGAGACAAGGTACTCAACGGTGGAGAAAGAGTCCTTGGCCATGAAGTGGGCCATTGAGTCATTGCGGTACTACTTGCTGGGCCGGCACTTCGTCCTTGAGATCGATCATCGAGCTCTGCAGTGGCTTAATCGGATGAAAGACTCAAACAAACAGCTCACGGGGTGGTACCTGTCACTATGTTGAGGATTGGGTTATGTAAAATACGAGTTATTTTCTATTCTTTTCTTTTCTAAGTTCTTTTCTTTTTCTCTTTATTGATTATAACTACATATGTTTTGAGTGAAATTGTCTTTTATCACGCTGCATTATGCTAAATTGTTTTGAGTGAAATGATCTTTTATCATGCTGCATTATGCTAATTGTTTTTGAGTGTTTTTATGACATTTATATATCACAGGACACAAGTCTAAATATGGTCATAGTAGATCCTGTGCCTTGCAGCTGACATTTTGTGTTGTTTTTTTATCTGTATTTTTATCTGTATTCTTTATGGGTGGCTGTAGCTCAGGGGGATGAGTGGTCGTCCCGCAGCCACAAGGTAGCCGGCTCGATCCCCAGCCGGTTCGATCCCCAGCCACAAGGTAGCCGGTTCGATCCCCAGTCCCCCGATAGCTCTGACCAGGTCAGGGCCGAGCCCGTTACAACTACAACCCTATGACTTCACAGTCATGTACCATCCGGGAAAAGCCAACCTTGTGGCAGACTGTCTTTCGAGAGTACATGAGGACTGAGGTACTGTACTCTCGGGAGAGGGCGGAGGAAGTGTGCACCGCCGTTACCCAGACCACTGATAGTGGCAGTGGCAATATGAGTGATAGCTTGAACTGAAATTGTGGTAAATGTAAGGTGGCAGAACATTTGTGTGGATATATTTAGTGCAACAACTTACCTCTATTTCCTCTTCCCAGGGTGTTCTGGCAAAAGACTTTCCCGGGGGCCTGAGCACCCATTTATAATTCCGGGAGATACCAACTGGAGGAAGCGGGTAGGGTGAAGTGAAGATATGTATTGCTGTGTTTAGTTCAATAAAACTTTATAATTTACTTTATTTATAGGAAGTATAAATAAGAGTAAATTACTAGGGTTAATTTTGGTGTTGGTACAATGATGTAAATATTTAGTGCACATATTTTGGTTATAGAGAGACTGACCTCTCGATGGTAGGTCTGATCTATTTAGTCACCAGGGGTGTGTGTATATAAGGGGCTCAATTTGTTTGTGAAGGAGGTGTGGAGACCAGTATAGTCTGGCTGAACGTTGGCGTGACAACTGAAGGGAAAGAGAAATAAAATGAAGTTGCAACCTCACAGCTTTTGACTCCTGAGCGGCTCATTTGTCTCTATGGCCGCTCGGGCATCCTAACAAGCTGTGACATAATCAAGGCATAAGATGGGAAAGTATGCAACACGAAGTTCGTCTGATTAAAGCGCAGGTGACGGAGATGAGAAAGAAGTATGACAGCAGAATGGACAATCCAAGCAGTGAGGATGACGAAAAGGGGGGAGGTCCAGGGATAATGGCCAGCCGGCAGAAGGAGCAACCACAACCATCACGGTGAGACACACACACATCCATAGAGACCCTAAGTTGATACCTCTCTCTGCAGAGGATGACATTGAACATTACCTTACAACTTTTGAAAGGATGGTTGTCTGCCATTGGCCGAAAGAGTGGGCTATTCATTTTGTTCCTTTACTCACCGGTAAAGCAGGCAGTGCCTATGTGCTTATGGAAGTTGCAGAGTCTGAAGATTATGGGAAGGTCAAAGATGCTCTTTTAGCTAAATATGAGATCACAGCTGACACCTACAGACGAAGGTTCCGGTCACTGGACATTAGTCATGGTGAAACACCACAGAACCTCCATTCACTTCTTATGTACAGTATTTATTCTCAGAGCTTGTTTTTTTGATGATGATGATTATAATGCAAATATGCAATGAAAACTTGTCAGGTTGAGCATTTCTAAATTTGATTTTGATCTACTGGCAGAAATGGAATATAATATTGATAAGGTGATGTTTTCTTTAGTGTATAATGGACTGAAAATAAGAATTATTGTGCTTACACTTATATTTTATTGAAAATGTATTAAATAACAATTTTGAAAGAATTTTTTAATGGAAATATATTTCATAAATATAAATTAAAATCTCACGTACCCCCATTTGAGAACCACTGTTCTACACCATTGGCACACGGGAGGAGTTTCAGGTGGTCGCATTCTGAAAACTCACCACTAGATGGCCCCCATATTGTTTTTATCCACCGCTGATGAAACCTCAACAACTATCATAGGACTTCAAAAGATTCCAATGTCACTAAGTCTCATCTCATATCCACTGGAGGTCACATAGCTCACATCAACGTGAAGGCACATGTTGACTCATGAATGACATTAAAGAGTGACATTAATAGTCAAAGTCGTTTGACTCTGAAACACGGACAGTGTTGATAGTTAATGTGCGAAAAGAGCTGCAGAAATTGTAACAGCTTCCCCAAAAATGGCCAAGAAACTAGAAACCACAGATTCTGACCTTTTCCTCTTCAATAGACCGAAGAAACTCCCTGACATATTGAAAACATGTTGCACACATAGCCTTGGATGGATCATCCTCCCTGCTGTCTTTCTAGTAATTCCAAATCTGCAGACTGTGTTCCACTTCCTGGTAAGAACAGTCAAAGCATCATTTGTAACAGAGTCCACATTGTTGGTTATGATCCTGATCGGACACAAGATTGAATGTTTATTTGTGGTGCAGCCTCCAGAAAGCTCTAAATGATTTTAATGTGGCAGTTTTGACCACCAAAAGGCAAAACACTGCGTCAGTCTGGTGAACCTGAACAAACTAGTATTACTGAGGTCATCGGACAGGCTGGATTGGACTGGCTACACTGTTTTTTTTATCATTTACTGGACATCCAGTGTTTCCTGCCCTGTGGAAATGAATGATCGGGCCAGTTAAAAGTTGACGAGGACTTCAGGACTCACCTCAGGGTCGTTCATCTCGCAACTGTCATGTGCCTGTAAATCATGTCAATGCGATCACTGTGTCCAGTCAGCTGGAAGCAAGGAATCATGTTGAACAAGGAAAATGTTCGTGATTGGTATTTGTATTTGTGACTTTACCCTGGATACTATCTTTAACTCCCAATGTGTGTGTTTTAAAGCAGGGTCACAGAGGGGAAGCACACTTTCTGTGGTTTGGCCTTAAGTCATGTTGACTTAAGTGATGTTGTACATCACAGCTGACTTCAGATTAGAGGTAAATCAGCAGGAACACAAACGTTCAGAAGTATCAACAGAGACTTGTATAATTAGTGCATTAAGTAAAGTCAATGGGCGCTTTATTATATTCTTATAATAATCTACTGCCCACAAGATTTGATGCTGCTGGACTCTATACGGCTAGTCGCTGCAGCCCACCTACTTCTTTAAGATTACAACTCACCATGACTGACTGAGAAAACAAATGTCAAGAATCTTAAATAGAAAATTAAAGACATTTCAATAAACACTTTTGAACAAAACCATTAAAAAAAAAAATCAGTCTCAACTTTATTTCATCAAACTGTACTGACTCACGTCCTTTGTTTGTCATTTAGTCCCAACAATCTTAATGTTTACTTTAATTAAGGGACACAATGTTTTGTCCTGCCCCTCTCTCTCTCTCTCTGATATCACAGCTTATAAAGTTGTGTATATATAGTCATATTATATATACAAAAACTATAGTTTGTTGTATTTATGAAATTATAGAACAAGAATAAAGACAATTATTGACATTGTATTACTATTTTACCTGTTACAACTATCAAACTCTTATGAAGAGAAGACAAAAAAATGGTCATGTGTCGGCTATATTGAGGTCAATTAAGATCCCAACTATGCATGTCTTGATTCCTATCTATATTTGTGGCTCATGTGGTAGAGTGTTTGACCTTGAACCGCAAGGTAGCAGGTTTGATCCCCCACGTTTACACTGAGCGTCCTCACTACGCCGGACGTTTTCACTAGCGGACGCCTCAGTGTCTCATGAGCTGCCACAGAACCAGCAGCAGTAGTGGAGTTTGGAGACGTGATCCACTTCCTGAAAGTATATTTACTTTACTCAGTTTGCTGCAGCAGTTGAGGAATCGCTCATCTGCAGCTTGATACTTTTCAGCAGATGCTGTGTTTTTGTTCTGGAAGAGTCTTTCAACATTACATGTTTTGTTGTTTGGTAATTTCTCGCCACATATCAAGCAGACAGGTCAGCCAGCATTGTTGGCAGTGAAAGCTAATTACTAGGCTCGTTCGTAAGAGCTGCGCCTCGCCTGGAATCTGCGATCAATCCATCCATTTTCGGCCGCTTATCCGGGGTCGGGTCGCGGTGGCAGCAGGTTCAGCAGACCGACCCAGGCTTCCCTCTCACCCGCAACACTTTCCAGCTCATCCTGGGGGATCCCGAGGCGTTCCAAGGCCAGACGGGAGATATAATCCCTCCAGCGTGTCCTCGGTCTTCCCCGGGGTCTCCTACCAGTTGGACGTGCCTGGAAAACCTCTAATGGGAGGCGTCCAGGAGGCATCCTGACTAGATGCCCGAACCACCTCAGCTCCTTTCGACACGAAGGAGCAGCGACTCGACTCCAAGCTCCCTCCTGATGTCCGAGCTCCTTACCATATCTCTAAGGCTGAGCCCGGCCACCCTACGGAGGAAGCTCATTTCGGCTGCTTGTATCCGAGACCTCGTTCTTTCGGTCACGACCCAGAGTTCGTGACCATAGGTGAGGGTTGGAATGTAGACCGACCAGTAAATGGAGAGCTTCGCCTTCTGGCTCAGCAACCTCTTCACCAAGACGGACCGGTACAGCGCCTGTTTTACTGCTGCAGCTGCACCGATCCGCCTATCGATCTCACGCTCCACCTTACCCTCACTCGTGAACAAGACCCCGAGATACTTGAACTCCTTCGCTTGGGGTAGGCAGTTTGTCCCCACCTGGAGGGAGCAGTCCACCGGTTTCTGGCAGAGCACCATGGCTTCAGATTTGGAGGTGCTAACTCTCATCCCTGCCGCTTCACTCGGCTGCAAAACGCCCCAGTGAATGCTGGAGGTCACGGTCCGAGGAGGCAAACAGGACTGCATCATCTGCGAACAGCAGAGATGCGATCCCGAAACTCCCGAACCAGATCTTCTCCGACCCCCTGGCTGCGCCTAGATATCCTGTCCATGAAAGTCACGAACAGGACCGGTGATAAAGGGCAGCCCTGGCGGAGACCAACACCCACCGGGAACGTGTCTGACTTACTACCGAGGATACGAACACAGCTCCTACTGCAGGCGTACAGAGACCGGATGGCCCATGCCACCGGGTCCGGCACCCCATGCTCCCGCAGCAACCCCCACAGAACCCCCCGAGGGACCCGGTCGAAAGCCTTCTCCAAGTCTACAAAGCACATGTAGACTGGTTGGGCGAACTCCCAGGACCCCTCCAGTAGTCTTGCGAGGGTAAGGAGCTGGTCCACTGTTCCACGGCCGGGACGGAATCCACACTGTTCGTCTTGAATCTGAGGTCCCCGTCAGCTGCTTCTGGATACCCCTGGGCCAACCAGGCCCGAAAGACCTCCTTCTTCAGCTTGACGGCTTCCCTCACCCCCGGTGTCCACCAACGGGTTCTCGGGTTGCCGCCACGACAGGCACCGATGACCTTCTGACCACAGCTCCTAGCGGCCGCATCCACAATAGAGGTTTTGAACATGGTCCACTCGGATTCCATGTCCCCAGCCTCCCTCGGGATGTGTGAGAAGCTCTTCCGGAGGTGAGAGTTGAAGACCTCCCGGACAGGATCCTCTGCCAGACGTTCCCAGTTCACCCTCACCACACGTTTGGGCTTGCCAGGTCTTTCTAGCCGACTCCCCCACCATCTGATCCAACTCACCACCAGGTGGTGATCAGTTGACAGCTCTGCTCCTCTCTTCACCCGAGTGTCCAAGACATACGGCCGCAGATCAGATGATACGATTACAAAGTCGATCATTGATCTCCGGCCTAAGGTGCTCTGGTACCAAGTACACTTATGAGCCGCCTTATGCTAGAACATGGTGTTCATTATCGACAAACCGTGGCTAGCACAGAAGTCCAACAACAAAACACCGTTCGGGTTCAGATCAGGCAAGCCGTTCCTCCCAATCACGCCCCGCCAGGTTTCTCTATCATTGCCCACGTGAGCGTTGAAGTCCCCCAGGAGAACTATGGAGTCGGCAGGCGGCGCCCTTTCCAGGACCCCTCCCACCGACTCCAAGAAGGCCGGATACTCTGAAATGCTGTTCGGTGCATAAGCACAGACAACAGTCAGACAGTCAGAGCCTTACTCCCCGCAACCCGTAGGCGCAGGGAGGCGACCCTCTCGTTCTCCAGGGAAAACTCCAACATAGCAGCGCTCAGCCGGGGGCTCGTGAGTATCTCCACTCCCGCCCGGCGCCTCTCACCCTGGGCAACTCCAGAAAAGGACAAAGTCCAAACCTTCTCCAGGAGCTTGTTTCCAGAGCCCGTGCTGTGCGTGGAGGTGAGCCCAACTATATCTAGCTGGTACCGCTCCACCTCCTGCACCAGCTCCGGCTCTTTCCCCGCTAGCGAGGTGACGTTCCACGTCCCTAGAGCTAGTCTATGCTGCCGGCGATCGGCTGGCCCAGGTCTCCTGCCTGGCCTGCCGCCCGGTCTGCATAGCACCCGATCCCGATGCTTCCCCCTGTGGGTGGTGAGTCCACAGGGTTGCTGGTCCATGATCTTTTTTCGGGCTGAGCCCGACCGGGCACCATGGGCGAAAGCCCGGCCACCAGACGCTCGCCGACGAGCTCCCCTCCCGGAGGGTGCCCCGGTTTCCCTTGTCTGGGTCGAGGTTGCTTCAATCCGTGGGCCGTAAATCAGTTTTAGGCTGACTTCAAAGTATACAGTCTTAGAAAAAATGACTTCCTGTTAGATCTACTTGTAGTTTACAGATCACGTTTGGATTTATTCATACTGTATGTGTTTATAAATATATATTTATGTAGAAATATGCGTGTAGCTGAATCCTTTGTTCTTTTTATGTCTGCCTGTGAAATGCATTACTACTAGTTTTGATGTGTTGTATAAATACGATTTTGTATTATCAACCACACAAGACATGTTTTCAGATTAAACATGAGACTAATAGTCAACAATCCAGCATTAAGTATTAATGCTGGATTAAGTAATTAAGTAGCATAAAATAAGGATTTTCTACAACACGTGGTGTTTGCTGTCAGATCTAAGAGCCAATCAGCTCTCTGATGTGGCAACAGCCAGGCGTTTCCCATCATGCATTGGGCCACGCAGTCGGTGGAGATCTACAGCGGTGCCTGGCTCTAAAATCGACGGCCGCCTCACTCTCGTGAGATTATCGTTGACCATGTGTGCATGACGTCAGAGCAAGTCGGACACAAATCTAACCGGCATGCATTGCACGCCGATCGCCGGCGATCGATTCTGCGCAGAACTGGCTCATCTCGAACGAGCCTAATACGTCCACACAGAATTAAACTCTCTACTTTTCTCCGTGACTTTAAAAAAATAAATAAAATGTGAACCCTAACCCTTTTTTTTTCCAGTGACCCAATATCACCTCAAACTCCAAAATAAGTGGAGTTCCCTTTGAAATATTTTCCACTTGGCAAAATAATAAAATAATAATAAAAAAAAAAGCTTCAGGGAGGTGCGAAAGAGCCGCATGCGGCTCCGGAGCAGACACCTGAGTTAAACTATGAGCTCATGCTTTTGAAAAGAGGAGGAGGAGAAGTCAGGAGGAGGATAGGTGGAGTCTTTTGTCTTGTCTGGGATAAAGGAGTTGTGAAGCCTCAAAGAGAAGTTGACAACTGCTGCAACAGGTACATAAACAGTATTTGTATTTCAAGCGCAATACATATTGTTGTAGTATTAGAAGAATTGTATTTGTTCTTGTTGGTATATTATATTATACATGTTTGCACCTGTAACATTTCTAATGGTTGTTCTAAAATTAATCTACTGTTAATGTCAGTTGCTTCAGTGCTTGTAGTTGCTCTTAATGAATTGAATTATAGACTGCAGGTGCACAGTAAAAAAAAAAAAAACAGAGTCGAACAGAAGAATATAAGTACAGTCCAGTAAAATGCAGAACTACGAGGAGTCCCTGTTGTTTTTGGGGACCTGGGGCCCGTTCCAGAAGAGAGTCTTCTTCCTGCTCTGTCTCACCATCATCCCAAGTGGATACAACCTACTGTCCGTCATCTTCCTGCTGGCTACGCCCACACACCACTGCTCCATCCCTCACCACAGCAACCTGAGCCAGGACTGGGTCCAGGCCAGCATCCCAGTACAGGTCAGAACTGCGCCCGAGTGTAGCATCGTGGATATACATTCATGCAAATTGGACTTACATTCATCAGGAATGACTTCTATTCAAGTTGATGTCTCACATTGAAAAGGTCACCTCACCTAAATCCAAAAATATGAAATCCCACTCACTTGTCCCTTGTGACTACAGGTTGAAGATTATTTATCTCCCCTCTGGGTAACAAGTCTCATCTCATGCTCGCCTTTGTTCATGTTTTATGTTCTCCGGCATCTGAACTCTCATCTTATTACAAGTATTCCGTATTCAGACCTTTTGCTAAAAGTAGAAAAACAGCAATACAAAAAAAACTCAATTACAAGTCAAATCCATGCATTCAAATTAATAAACAAGAAAAGCACAGAATCAGTAAAATGTACTAAGTATTAAAACTTGTTGTGCTGCTGCCAGTGTTATATTACCATATCTAAAACTATTTAATTATCTGTACTGATGCATAAACATGCAAGAAGCATTTTACTGTTAGAGTTGTAATTTGGTATTTGAATGTAATGTGCGTCCACTGTAGCTGTATTTGTGTCTTATGAACCCATGAAGCATGACACGAATATACCTGGTCTGTTTGGGTTCAGTCTACCTTCTGTTGTTGCAGCACAAGTTGGATAATGATGATGTTGTCTTTCCTGGTCAGCAGGTGGCCGGGCGGCCGGAGAGGAGCAGTTGTAGCCGGTACGAGCTGGACCTGGTGCAGAACTTGTCTGCACTGGGAACCAGACCCAGCCTGGATCTGGTCCACAACCTGTCAAGTCCAGAAGTCCTCCTCTCCAACCTGACACAGGAGGGCTGTAAAGATGGATGGACCTACAGTACTGAGCACTACCAGTCAACTGTAGTCAGTGAGGTACCGAGCTACTGTTACTGTTGCTACTGTGGACTACTGCGAGTACTAATACACTACACTGTACTTCTACTGTTTCCATTGGTCACATGCAGGGCATCACCAACTAGAGGGCAACAGATAAACAGACAGCCAAGAAAACAAGAAGGGCTCAAATACCACAGCCACTTGGCAATATAGATGATAAGGCAGAGTTAGTGAAGACATCAGAATCGAACCCCCACCACTCAGTGATACATGTCCCTAAACTCCTATGAGGCAACTCTGTCAACTTTTGGACAGCCAAGTGGAGAAAAACTAGACCAAAGAAAAAACAAGGTCCCAGTCCCACCAAAACCAAGCAACTTGGAGGCTGATGTAACCAGCAGTTTGGACAGGAAGAATCCGGAGCCTGGAGGACCGGCCTCTGAAGAGCTGGACACTGAAGGACAAAACCTCAAGGAGCAGCGTACTGGAGGACTCTGAAGAGCTGGATGCCCGAAGGACCAGGCAGGCCTGGACACTGGAGGATCGTTTATTAATAATAATTTACATAGCGCTTTTCGCTATGGTACCTATGATATGGGACACACCTGTTCACATACCTGTATGTGAACAATGTGTCCCATAGCAAAGGGTATGTGAACAATGTGTCCCATAGCAAAGGTTATGTAAACAGGTGTGTCACATACCAAAAGTCATGGGAACATTAGCAGCTCACAATTATTTGTAGGGACCAGAGTTATGTCCTTCTCAACAATGACAAAAAAGCTTTGAACAAAGTTAATGTAATAACGTGCGTTTGATCTTTGTCTTTATTTAGATTTTTTTAAGTTTGATCTTTGATAGAGTAATGTGTATTTCTTAACCCTAAATTAAATGGATTTATGTTGTAATAACAGAGAAATGTCCTTACTTATATTTTGATATTTATGTAGAATAATTGTACACTGGAATAAACAATAATCAAATGCAAAGACAGTTATTTAACAATATGTTAGCGAGTAGTTTACACAGTGTTACAGTCACAACCGGCCCTTTGAGGGCAACCATAATGCTGATGTGGCCCCGGGTGAAAAATAGTTTGACACCCTGCTCTAGGACGATGGATGCTGGAAGGCCATGCAGCCCTCCCTCCTCCAGACGGCTTCTACAGGACTGTGCTCAGAGCAATAAGATATTTGAGGACAAATTCTGGAAATATCTACACTGTGGGACCATAATCAGATTCTAGTGAGTCTTCTAGTCTTCTAGTGAGTCTTCGATTCACCATGGAGGACGGGGCTCAGCAGAGCAGGGCACTGGAAGACTGTCTCTAAGAATATGGAACACTGCAGACCACACTCAAACCAGTGGGTTCAAGCAGGAAACAGGGATTCAGAAGCTTGGGCAGCCTAAGATGTACAGAGACTCGGGGCATTTAGACTCAGGATGAAGTACAGGAACAGGAAGCACAGCTAAACAAGCACAGCTGGTCAAAAGACTCTGTGACATACCTGACTGCTGGTGACCACGTCATGCTTTTAATGTCTCTTTGTTGTGATAATCCACCATTGACATGTTTGCTTTAAATTCCAATGTTTATGTCCGTAGTATTATTCAAGTTTATATGTTTATGTCTGCTGCAGAATTCCCAAATGTGCTTTGTGTTCCAGTTTAACCTGGTGTGCAACGACCAGTGGAAACAGCCGCTGACCTCCCTCGTCTACTTCCTGGGAGGATTGTCCGGATGCTTCATCTCTGGACAGATCTCCGACCGGTACTTTTCTACAGTCAATGTGTATTGTTGTGCCAAAGCATGTCTGTTAGTTAGCTGTGAGCTAACCAAGCATGACGGTCTGCTACACGTCATGGGACAAGGAAGTGTATGGCCAAGACTTGAGCTTAAACTTGCAACATCGTTTTGAGGTTTGGGGACACAGACTGCATTTATATTGCACTTTTCTAGTCTTAGCGACCACTCAAAGCTCTTTACAATAACAGCCAGCATTCACCAGTTCATACACTGGTGGCAGAAGCTTCCATACAAGTTACCAACTGTTTATTAGGAGGGATAAATTGGAGCAATTTGGGGTTCAATATCTTGCCCGCTGGGGACCGCACAGCTGATCGGACAATCGCTCTAGCTAGCCGTAGCCACAGGTTAGCTGAAAGGAACCTAATGTTCAACCTAAACATACAAAAACATGGTTTGCCCTGCACTCTGTATCTTCCAACAATACCATCTTACTTCTAATTAATATCTAAATAGAGGAACATACGTGCTGCAGTTGTGGCTGATACCCCTCTGTTGTATTTTGTACTTCAGGTTTGGCAGGAAGCCGGTAATGTTCTGTGCCATCGCTGCGTTGAGCATCATCAGCATCGCGTTGGCCTTTGCTCCGTCCTGGCCCGTCTTCCTCGCACTCTTCTTCATGCTGGGCCTGGGTCAGCTCACCTGCTACATAGTTGTGTTTGTACTGGGTATGGCCTTTTCGTTTCGAAACTGTGACTGCTGACCTTTGTCCTTCACTCCACTGGTTGCGTGCTCTTGTGTTATTGATCTCGATGAAGTCTCAGTGCAGAACAGAATAAGACCATGTCGATACCGATGACGACGCATTTAAAATCCTCTTCTGTATGTGTTGTCCTTGTATGCAGTCAAAGCCGATGCTTTGCCTGACAATGTTTGAAACGTTTCCTCCACAGGCTCAGAGATCCTGATGGGTTCAACCAGAGTTCTCTTCTCCGGCCTGTGCATGCCGTGGGCCTACGTGTTAGGTATAATGATGCTGACCGTCACTGCCTACCTGGTCAGGAGCTGGAGACACCTGTCTCTGGCGATGGCTGTGCCAGGCCTGGCCTGTATCCCCCTCTGGTGGTAAGGGGACCTCAGTACACTATGAGGATCAATCTGCATTTGATTCTCTTCAATTAATTTGTGGTCTGATAATTTTTTATTGACATGATGGATAGGATGAAAGATGTAAGGGTCCATTTGATGAATTTGTCAGACGATCGGATGATGTTGCTCCCTGGTAATCTGAGTTGGTACAAACAAAAGACTTCTTTATGCCACGTTCAGACGGACAAAAGAACTAAAGAATGCATGTGAACATTCCATGGTATATTATTTTGTAACATGAACACTGTATATATCTACGGTCTCCAACACCTTCAAATAATTGTTGTTGTGATAACGTATCACTGTTCTAAAATCCTGTCTCATAGTACTCTAAGCGGTTGCAGTGCAGTTTAGCATCTATATGAGACGCACCAGGCTTTGAAGTAACTACAACATAAACCCATCTGTGCCAATATTAGACGCTTGGAGAAAATGCCCTTGGAGTGTGATGAAGTATTTTTTTAAACTTAATACCCACATAGGGCAGGTGGGTCAAACAAATACAGAACTTTCCACAAGGATCCCGGTGTTCGAGGCCCGTGTTCAAAGCGTCGTTGAGTTATTCCTGACAAAGTTGAGATTGGAACGTGTTGTTGAAGTGCAATTTACCATCCTGTTTTAGCTTGAGCATACCACCTGCACCTATTCAGAAAATACATTTAAAGCCAGGCCCAAGGCACAGTGTTAGTGTCTTGTATTTTGGAGCATGGAGGTCATTTCTGACCTTGGTGGACTGCATTGCACACAAATGGATGAACCAGGGTGATCCAGAGGCCTTTCCCAATTCTCACCAAAACATTTGCAATTGTCTGTCCAAAAGGCTGATTCCGGAGTCGCCACGCTGGTTGGTGTCTCGTGGCCGTATTCAGGAAGCAGAACTCCTGCTGAGGTCAGCGGCTCTGGAGAACCGAGTGGAAGCTCCACATGTCATCTTCCTCTCAGCTAATGTAAGCTCAGCCTTGTTTTACCAAACTTAAGGATGGTGGACATTGTACTGGAGTTTCTGTCTTTCCACAGGTAGAAAAAGAAACAAGTGAGAAGGAAGAGTCTCCCAGCTTTCTGGACCTGCTGAGGACAGCAAACATTCGACGTGTGACACTTATTCTGTGGTGCATATGGTGAGTTAAGGCACTTTTCCATCACAAGAATATACCTGAAGTTCTGGAGCATTTCCTCTTTCTTTGCTAGCATAGTGTGGTTGTTTGTTTTTCCATCCAAAGCAAGATACATTAGCTCAACATCTAGTTCTTCATTTCCACAAGTTTTACTGTGATACAGTCTTGTTCTCTTGTTGTTTGCAGGTTTTCTATGAGTTTAAGTTACTTTGGATTGTCATTCAACTTGTCTGGTCTTTCTGGCAACCCCTTCCTGAACAATTTCCTGTTGACGGCTGTTGAGCTCCCAGCGTACGCTGCCTCCTGGCTGGCGGTGCGCAGGCTTCCCCGGCGCCTGTCGTACATCTCTTTCACCCTGCTGGGGGCGCTAGCGCTGCTGCTCATCCAGATCACTCTAAACAGTGAGTAAGACCAAGCCCCCAGGAAAAGTGCCGTACTTTGAAGAAAATTTGACATAGTTGTCTGTCCCAACTTCCCAGTACTAACACTTGAATAACCATTGTTTAAATTATTAAGTCTTAAACGTTATAAATGCACTAATAGCCAAATTCAAAGTTACTTTACTTCCGCCTTTCATGTGACTGAGACTGAGAACGAGGCCGGACCAGGCGGCATTGGCTTCTGAAAAAAGTGCAGCCAATCCGAAAGTGCCTTAAACTTGCATTCTCTCTACTGACCAGCAGGGACGACTCCCTTGGTTGATGAAGGTATAGAAGTCTATGAGTAAATGAATCTACTTCTCACTTGATTTAGTCCCTCAGTAAACATTGTAAACATGAGTTTATGGTCTCAATCTCTAGTTTTAAGTCTTCTTCAATAGAGCATGATGAATTATCTGTTTTTGGGAAGTCACTCAAGACTTCTTTTTGGGGACGAGATTTCGCAACAAAACAAATATGAGGTTCAGTCAGCAAAGTCACCCGAATGTGAGGTTTAGGTAACAAAACCGCAACAGGTTTTCTAACGTAACCTGTAATCCCACAAAATAATGTAGTTCACTTTTGCTCTTTGATTTTCTGACTAACGCTAGGTTCCTACTGTAAATTATGTAGTAAGCTTGGTGACCTCACATGCTAGCGATGCAAGTTAGAGTAGATAAACACGGAGTTTAAACTATCCCTTGCAATTTTGCTCTGGTGGTTTTTGAAAGGCTAAAAAACAAGACGCCACCTTTCAACCTCTTTATACACAAAATATCTCTGTCATTACAGCCATTACATGTGTATCACACATGTTGAGAAATACAAAGCTTGGCAGATCTGCCATGTCTCGTACGATCCATCTTGCGGAGGGGTTCAATTTACAGGCAATTGCTTCATAGTGGTTCAGTGCTTCAGAAATGTTTGATATCCCCCAATCATTAACTTACATTCCTCCTCCTCCCTGCAGGTCAACCCGTTATCACCCTGATCCTGGTGCTGGTGGGTAAATTTGGCATTCTGGGCGGCGCCGGGGTGTTGTACTTGTACACCGGGGAGCTGTCTCCCACAGTCATCAGAAACACAGCGATGTCTACCTGTGCCATGTTCTCCAGAGTGGGATCCTCTGTTTCCCCATACCTGCTACAGCTGGGTGAGACCTCTCACTTCACACATTATACTGTGGAGTTCATCGAGAACATCCGAAAACATATGACAACAAAATATGTGTCGTTGTAGTGGTGCCGCAAATACAAGATACATCTAGTAGCCATGGACAGATTAAGAGACCCCAAATATTTTTTCCCAGTTGCCCTCGGGTTTGATCTGATGATACATGTCTGGTAAAGATTTGAATTGGGCATAGTATGAACTCACTGATGTGGTCTGGTTTCATCTCCAGAGGTTTTCTATCAGTTCCTGCCGTGGATCATTGTGGGTTCTCTGTCGTTGCTCAGTGTTGTGATCTGCGTCTTCCTGCCGGAGACCTTCAGACAGCCGCTGCCCGACACTATCCAGCAGATGGCGGTCCCACAGCGGTCAGTCTGCACATTTGAGTGGCGATGCGGTCGTTAGGCATAGGAACAAGTATAAGCCTACGAATCTGACTGGATCTTTGAAATGAAGTGACCAAAACTATTTGAATACTAGTCTACACAACAAGAAATAAGAAGATTTAATGATTAATGATATGGTGTTTAACAGTGACCACTGACATAATAAAAAACAGCACATTATAAATATGGGTTTATTCAGCGCTATTTAGTCCTTTTGGATATTGTAGGGAGGAATAGTACAAGCAGAAACAGCCACACTTCCAACAGATCTTCTACACCTTTTACCCTGTGCTACTTTTTAGAAAAACTCTCACACTGTGCAGGCGTGGCTTATATTAGACTTTATAGCTCAGTTCTCAAAAAACAGCATTAAACAAACAACAGCAGACTGAGTTTTGAATGGATGCAACAACAAAAAGGGGAGGCACAAGTAGAAACAGCAGCTAGCAATGAAGAACCAAAAAGAGAAAATATACATGTAAAAGGAAGATGTACCACATTGAATTATGTATCCAATATGAACATTTGTTCAGAATCAGATGGAATCAAGAATGTGACCTTGAGGCCTTCAAAGACCTCAAGGGGGCAATCACAAGGGAGTTGGTTCTCCACAGCCCTGACTTTTCCCAACCATTCATTTTGCAGACGGATGCCTCAAGGGTTGGTGTTGGAGCAGTGCTTCTGCAGGAGACAGATGGAGAAAGACGGCCGCTGTTGTTCCTGAGTCATAAGCTCCTGAACCGGGAGACAAGGTACTCAACGGTGGAGAAAGAGTCCTTGGCCATGAAGTGGGCCATTGAGTCATTGCGGTACTACTTGCTGGGCCGGCACTTCGTCCTTGAGATCGATCATCGAGCTCTGCAGTGGCTTAATCGGATGAAAGACTCAAACAAACAGCTCACGGGGTGGTACCTGTCACTATGTTGAGGATTGGGTTATGTAAAATACGAGTTATTTTCTATTCTTTTCTAAGTTCTTTTCTTTTTCTCTTTATTGATTATAACTACATATGTTTTGAGTGAAATGATCTTTTATCACGCTGCATTATGCTAATTGTTTTTGAGTGTTTTTATGACATTTATATATCACAGGACACAAGTCTAAATATGGTCATAGTAGATCCTGTGCCTTGCAGCTGACCTTTTGTGTTTTTTTTATCTGTATTTTATCTGTATTCTTTATGGGCGGCTGTAGCTCAGGGGGATGAGTGGTCGTCCCGCAGCCACAAGGTAGCCGGCTCGATCCCCAGCCGGTTCGATCGCCAGCTACAAGGTAGCCGGTTCGATCCCCAGTCCCCCCATAGCTCTGACCAGGTCAGGGCCGAGCCCGTTACAACTACAACCCTATGACTTCACAGTCATGTACCATCTGGGAAAAGCCAACCTTGTGGCAGACTGTCTTTCGAGAGTACATGAGGACTGAGGTACTGTACTCTCGGGAGAGGGCGGAGGAAGTGTGCACCGCCGTTACCCAGACCACTGATAGTGGCAGTGGCAATAGGAGTGATAGCTTGAACTGAAATTGTGGTAAATGTAAGGTGGCAGAACATTTGTGTGGATATATTTAGTGCAACAACTTACCTCTATTTCCTCTTCCCAGGGTGTTCTGGCAAAAGACTTTCCCGGGGGCCTGAGCACCCGTTTATAGTTCCGGGAGATACCAACTGGAGGAAGCGGGTAGGGTGAAGATATGTATTGCTGTGTTTAGTTCAATAAAACTATATGGATTTATAATTTACTTTATTTATAGGAAGTATAAATAAGAGTAAATTACTAGGGTTAATTTTGGTGTTGGTACAATGATGTAAATATTTAGTGCACATATTTTGGTTATAGAGAGACTGACCTCTCGATGGTAGGTCTGATCTATTTAGTCACCAGGGGTGTGTGTGTATATAAGGGGCTCAATTTGTTTGTGAAGGAGGTGTGGAGACCAGTATAGTCTGGCTGAACGTTGGCGTGACAACTGAAGGGAAAGAGAAATAAAATGAAGTTGCAACCTCACAGCTTTTGACTCCTGAGCGGCTCATTTGTCTCTATGCCCGCTCGGGCATCCTAACAAGTGGTGACATAATCAAGACATAAGATGGGAAAGTATGCAACACGAAGTTCGTCTGATTAAAGCGCAGGTGACGGAGATGAGAAAGAAGTATGACAGCGGAATGGACAATCCAAGCAGTGAGGATGACGAAAAGGGGGGAGGTCCAGGGATAATGGCCAGCCGGCAGAAGGAGCAACCACAACCATCACGGCGAGACACACACACATCCATAGAGACCCTAAGTTGATACCTCTCTCTGCAGAGGATGACATTGAACATTACCTTACAACTTTTGAAAGGATGGTTGTCTGCCATTGGCCGAAAGAGTGGGCTATTCATTTTGTTCCTTTACTCACCGGTAAAGCAGGCAGTGCCTATGTGCTTATGGAAGTAGCAGAGTCTGAAGATTATGGGAAGGTCAAAGATGCTCTTTTAGCTAAATATGAGATCACAGCTGACACCTACAGACGAAGGTTCCGGTCACTGGACATTAGTCATGGTGAAACACCACAGAACCTCCATTCACTTCTTATGTACAGTATTTATTCTCAGAGCTTGTTTTTTTGATGATGATGATTATAATGCAAATATGCAATGAAAACTTGTCAGGTTGAGCATTTCTAAATTTGATTTTGATCTACTGGCAGAAATGGAATATAATATTGATAAGGTGATGTTTTCTTTAGTGTATAATGGACTGAAAATAAGAATTATTGTGCTTACACTTATATTTTATTGAAAATGTATTAAATAACAATTTTGAAAGGATTTTTTAATGGAAATATATTTCATAAATATAAATTAAAATCTCACGTACCCCCATTTGAGAACCACTGTTCTACACCATTGGCACACGGGAGGAGTTTCAGGTGGTCGCATTCTGAAAACTCACCACTAGATGGCCCCCATATTGTTTTTATCCACCGCTGATGAAACCTCAACAACTATCATAGGACTTCAAAAGATTCCAATGTCACTAAGTCTCATCTCATATCCACTGGAGGTCACATAGCTCACATCAACGTGAAGGCACATGTTGACTCATGAATGACATTAATGAGTGACATTAATAGTCAAAGTCGTTTGACTCTGAAACACGGACAGTGTTGATAGTTAATGTGCGAAAAGAGCTGCAGAAATTGTAACAGCTTCCCCAAAAATGGCCAAGAAACTAGAAACCACAGATTCTGACCTTTTCCTCTTCAATAGACCGAAGAAACTCCCTGACATATTGAAAACATGTTGCACACATAGCCTTGGATGGATCATCCTCTCTGCTGTCTTTCTAGTAATTCCAAATCTGCAGACTGTGTTCCACTTCCTGGTAAGAACAGTCAAAGCATCATTTGTAACAGAGTCCACATTGTTGGTTATGATCCTGATCGGACACAAGATTGAATGTTTATTTGTGGTGCAGCCTCCAGAAAGCTCTAAATGATTTTAATGTGGCAGTTTTGACCACCAAAAGGCAAAACACTGCGTCAGTCTGGTGAACCTGAACAAACTAGTATTACTGAGGTCATCGGACAGGCTGGATTGGACTGGCTACACAGTTTTTTTATCATTTACTGGACATCCAGTGTTTCCTGCCCTGTGGAAATGAATGATCGGGCCAGTTAAAAGTTGACGAGGACTTCAGGACTCACCTCAGGGTCGTTCATCTCGCAACTGTCATGTGCCTGTAAATCATGTCAATGCGATCACTGTGTCCAGTCAGCTGGAAGCAAGGAATCATGTTGAACAAGGAAAATGTTCGTGATTGGTATTTGTATTTGTGACTTTACCCTGGATACTATCTTTAACTCCCAATGTGTGTGTTTTAAAGCAGGGTCACAGAGGGGAAGCACACTTTCTGGTTTGGCCTTAAGTCATGTTGACTTAAGTGATGTTGTACATCACAGCTGACTTCAGATTAGAGGTAAATCAGCAGGAACACAAACGTTCAGAAGTATCAACAGAGACTTGTATAATTAGTGCATTAAGTAAAGTCAATGGGCGCTTTATTATATTCTTATAATAATCTAGTGCCCACAAGATTTGATGCTGCTGGACTCTATACGGCTAGTCGCTGCAGCCCACCTACTTCTTTAAGATTACAACTCACCATGACTATGACTGAGAAAACAAATGTCAAGAATCTTAAATAGAAAATTAAAGACATTTCAATAAACACTTTTGAACAAAACCATTACAAAAAAATCATAGTCTCAACTTTATTTCATCAAACTGTACTGACTCACGTCCTTTGTTTATTTAGTCCCAACAATCTTAATGTTTACTTTAATTAAGGGACACAATGTTTTGTCCTGCCCCTCTCTCTCTCTCTCTCTGATATCACAGCTTATACAGTTGTATATATAGTCATATTATATATACAAAAACTATAGTTTGTTGTATTTATGAAATTATAGAACAAGAATAAAGACAATTATTGACATTGTATTGCTATTTTACCTGTTACAACTATCAAACTCTTATGAAGAGAAGACAAAAAAATGGTCATGTGTCGGCTATATTGAGGTCAATTAAGATCCCAACTATGCATGTCTTGATTCCTATCTATATTTGTGGCTCATGTGGTAGAGTGTTTGACCTTGAACCGCAAGGTAGCAGGTTTGATCCCCCACGTTTACACTGAGCGTCCTCACTACGCCGGACGTTTTCACTAGCGGACGCCTCAGTGTCTCATGAGCTGCCACAGAACCAGCAGCAGTAGTGGAGTTTGGAGACGTGATCCACTTCCTGAAAGTATATTTACTTTACTCAGTTTGTTGCAGCAGTTGAGGAATCGCTCTTCTTCGCTCATCTGCAGCTTGATACTTTTCAGCAGATGCTGTGTTTTTGTTCTGGAAGAGTCTTTCAACATTACATGTTTTGTTGTTTGGTAATTTCTCGCCACATATCAAGCAGACAGGTCAGCCAGCATTGTTGGCAGTGAAAGCTAATTACTAGGCTCGTTCGTAAGAGCCGCGCCTCGCCTGGAATCTGCGATCAATCCATCCATCCATCCATTTTCGGCCGCTTATCCGGGGTCGGGTCGCGGTGGCAGCAGGTTCAGCAGACCGACCCAGGCTTCCCTCTCACCCGCAACACTTTCCAGCTCATCCTGGGGGATCCCGAGGCGTTCCAAGGCCAGCCGGGAGATATAATCCCTCCAGCGTGTCCTCGGTCTTCCCCGGGGTCTCCTACCAGTTGGACGTGCCTGGAAAACCTCTAATGGGAGGCGTCCAGGAGGCATCCTGACTAGATGCCCGAACCACCTCAGCTCCTTTCGACACGAAGGAGCAGCGACTCGACTCCAAGCTCCCTCCTGATGTCCGAGCTCCTTACCATATCTCTAAGGCTGAGCCCGGCCACCCTACGGAGGAAGCTCATTTCGGCTGCTTGTATCCGAGACCTCGTTCTTTCGGTCACGACCCAGAGTTCGTGACCATAGGTGAGGGTTGGAATGTAGACCGACCAGTAAATGGAGAGCTTCGCCTTCTGGCTCAGCTCCCTCTTCACCAAGACGGACCGGTACAGCGCCTGTTTTACTGCTGCAGCTGCACCGATCCGCCTATCGATCTCACGCTCCACCTTACCCTCACTCGTGAACAAGACCCCGAGATACTTGAACTCCTTCGCTTGGGGTAGGCAGTTTGTCCCCACCTGGAGGGAGCAGTCCACCGGTTTCTGGCAGAGCACCATGGCCTCAGATTTGGAGGTGCTAACTCTCATCCCTGCCGCTTCACACTCGGCTGCAAAACGCCCCAGTGAATGCTGGAGGTCACGGTCCGAGGAGGCAAACAGGACCGCATCATCTGCGAACAGCAGAGATGCGATACCGAAACTCCCGAACCGGATCTTCTCCGACCCCCTGGCTGCGCCTAGATATCCTGTCTGTGAAAGTCACGAACAGGACCGGTGACAAAGGGCAGCCCTGGCAGAGACCAACACCCACCGGGAACGTGTCTGACTTACTACCGAGGATACGAACACAGCTCCTACTGCAGGCATACAGAGACCGGATGGCCCATGCCAACGGGTCCGGCACCCCATACTCCCGCAGCACCCCCCACAGAACCCCCCGAGGGACCCGGTCGAAAGCCTTCTCCAAGTCTACAAAGCACATGTAGTCTGGTTGGGCAAACTCCCAGGACCCCTCCAGTAGTCTTGCGAGGGTAAGGAGCTGGTCCACTGTTCCACGGCCGAGACGGAATCCACACTGTTCGTCTTGAATCTGAGGTTCGACAAGCAGTCGGAGCCTCCTTTCCAGCACCCTGGCATAAGCTTTTCCCGGGAGGCTGAGCAGTGTGATACCACGATAGTTCGAGCACACTCTCCGGTCCCCCTTCTTGAAGATGGGAACCACCACCCCGGTCTGCCAGTCCATGGGCACTGTTCCCGACCCCCATGCGACACTGCAAATGCGTGTCAGCCAAGACAGCCCAACAATGTCCAGCGCCTTCAGCATCTCAGGGCGGATCTCATCCACCCCCGGCGCCTTGCCACCAAGGAGCTTTTTGACTACCTTAGTGACCTCAGGCGCTGCCCCCTCTCCAGGGGACATGTTGGCCGGGTTTAGGAGTTCCTCAAAGTGCTCTTTCCACCGCCCAACGATATCCACAGTCCGGGTCAGCAGTTCCCCCACCATGCTGAGAACAGCCTGGGGTAGGCCCTGCTTTCCCTTCCTGAGCCGCCGAATGGTTTGCCAGAACCTCCTTGAGGCCAACCGAAAGTCCTTCTCCATGGCCTCCCCGAACTCCTCCCATGCCCGAGTTTTAGCATCCGCGACAACCACAGCTGCAGCCCTTCTGGCCTGCCGGTACCCGTCAGCTGCTTCAGGATACCCCTGGGCCAACCAGGCCCGAAAGACCTCCTTCTTCAGCTTGACGGCTTCCCTCACCCCCGGTGTCCACCACCGGGTTCTCGGGTTGCCGCCACAACAGGCACCGATGACCTTCTGACCACAGCTCCTAGCGGCCGCATCCACAATAGAGGCTTTGAACATGGTCCACTCGGATTCCATGTCCCCAGCCTCCCTCGGGATGTGTGAGAAGCTCTTCCGGAGGTGAGAGTTGAAGACCTCCCGGACAGGATCCTCTGCCAGACGTTCCCAGTTCACCCTCACCACACGTTTGGGCTTGCCAGGTCTTTCTAGCCGACTCCCCCACCATCTGATCAAACTCACCACCAGGTGGTGATCAGTTGACAGCTCTGCTCCTCTCTTCACCCGAGTGTCCAAGACATACGGCCGCAGATCAGATGATACGATTACAAAGTCGATCATTGATCTCCGGCCTAAGGTGCTCTGGTACCAAGTACACTTATGAGCCGCCTTATGCTCGAACATGGTGTTCATTATGGACAAACCGTGGCTAGCACAGAAGTCCAACAACAAAACACCGTTCGGGTTCAGATCAGGCAAGCCGTTCCTCCCAATCACGCCCCGCCAGGTTTCTCTATCATTGCCCACGTGAGCGTTGAAGTCCCTCAGGAGAACTATGGAGTCGGCAGGCGGCGCCCTTTCCAGGACCCCTCCCACCGACTCCAAGAAGGCCGGATACTCTGAAATGCTGTTCGGTGCATAAGCACAGACAACAGTCAGACAGTCAGAGCCTTACTCCCTGCAACCCGTAGGCGCAGGGAGGCGACCCTCTCGTTCTCCAGGGAAAACTCCAACATAGCGGCGCTCAGCCGGGGGCTCGTGAGTATCTCCACTCCCGCCCGGCGCCTCTCACCCTGGGCAACTCCAGAAAAGGACAAAGTCCAAACCTTCTCCAGGAGCTTGTTTCCAGAGCCCGTGCTGTGCGTGGAGGTGAGCCCAACTATATCTAGCTGGTACCGCTCCACCTCCTGCACCAGCTCCGGCTCTTTCCCCGCTAGCGAGGTGACGTTCCACGTCCCTAGAGCTAGTCTATGCTGCCGGCGATCGGCTGGCCCAGGTCTCCTGCCTGGCCTGCCGCCCGGTCTGCATAGCACCCGATCCCGATGCTTCCCCCTGCGGGTGGTGAGTCCACAGGGTTGCTGGTCCATGATCTTTTTTCGGGCTGAGCCCGACCGGGCACCATGGGCGAAAGCCCGGCCACCAGACGCTCGCCGACGAGCTCCCCTCCCGGAGGGTGCCCCGGTTTCCCTTGTCTGGGTCGAGGTTGCTTCAATCCGTGGGCCGTAAATCAGTTTTAGGCTGACTTCAAAGTATACAGTCTTAGAAAAAATTACTTCCTGTTAGATCTACTTGTAGTTTACAGATCACGTTTGGATTTATTCATACTGTATGTGTTTATAAATATATATTTACGTAGAAATATGCGTGTAGCTGAATCCTTTGTTCTTTTTATGTCTGCCTGTGAAATGCATTACTACTAGTTTTGATGTGTTGTATAAATACGATTTTGTATTATCAACCACACAAGATATGTTTTCAGATTAAACATGAGACTAATAGTCAACAATCCAGCATTAAGTATTACAACTACACATAAAATAAGGATTTTCTACAACACGTGGTGTTTGCTGTCAGATCTAAGAGCCAATCAGCTCTCTGATGTGGCAACAGCCAGGCGTTTCCCATCATGCATTGGGCCACGCAGTCGGTGGAGAGCTACAGCGGTGCCTGGCTCTAAAATCGACGGCCGCCTCACTCTCGTGAGATTATCGTTGACCATGTGTGCATGACGTCAGAGCAAGTCGGACACAAATCTAACCGGCATGCATTGCACGGCGATCACCGGCGATCGATTCTGCGCAGAACTGGCTCATCTCGAACGAGCCTAATACGTCCACACAGAATTAAACTCTCTACTTTTCTCCGTGACTTTAAAAAAATAAATAAAATGTGAACCCTAACCCTTTTTTTTTTTCAGTGACCCAATATCACCTCAAACTCCAAAATAAGTGGAGTTCCCTTTGAAATATTTTCCACTTGGCAAAATAATAAAATAATAAAAAAAAAAAAAGCTTCAGGGAGGTGCGAAAGAGCCGCATGCGGCTCCGGAGCCGACACCTGAGTTAAACTATGAGCTCATGCTTTTGAAAAGAGGAGGAGGAGAAGTCAGGAGGAGGATAGGTGGAGTCTTTTGTCTTGTCTGGGATAAAGGAGTTGTGAAGCCTCAAAGAGAAGTTGACAACTGCTGCAACAGGTACATAAACAGTATTTGTAGTTCAAGCGCAATACATATTGTTGTAGTATTAGAAGAATTGTATTTGTTCTTGTTGGTATATTATATTATACATGTTTGCACCTGTAACATTTCTAATGGTTGTTCTAAAATTAATCTACTGTTAATGTCAGTTGCTTCAGTGCTTGTAGTTGCTCTTAATGAATTGAATTACAGACTGCAGGTGCACAGTAAAAAAAAAAAAACAGAGTCGAACAGAAGAATATAAGTACAGTCCAGTAAAATGCAGGACTACGAGGAGTCCCTGTTGTTTTTGGGGACCTGGGGCCCGTTCCAGAAGAGAGTCTTCTTCCTGCTCTGTCTCACCATCATCCCAAGTGGATACAACCTACTGTCCGTCATCTTCCTGCTGGCTACGCCCACACACCACTGCTCCATCCCTCACCACAGCAACCTGAGCCAGGACTGGGTCCAGGCCAGCATCCCAGTACAGGTCAGAACTGCGCCCGAGTCTGTGCCTTTCAAATGTTTGACACAAAATCCCTTCGGTGTAATGTAGCATCGTGGATATACATTCATGCAAATTGGACTTACATTCATCAGGAATGACTTCTATTCAAGTTGATGTCTCACATTGAAAAGGTCACCTCACCTAAATCCAAAAATATGAAATCCCACTCACTTGTCCCTTGTGACTACAGGTTGAAGATTATTTATCTCCCCTCTGGGTAACAAGTCTCATCTCATGCTCGCCTTTGTTCATGTTTTATGTTCTCCGGCATCTGAACTCTCATCTTATTACAAGTATTCCGTATTCAGACCTTTTGCTAAAAGTAGAAAAACAGCAATACAAAAAAAAACTCAATTACAAGTCAAATCCATGCATTCAAATTAATAAACAAGAAAAGCACAGAATCAGTAAAATGTACTAAGTATTAAAACTTGTTGTGCCGCTGCCAGTGTTATATTACCATATCTAAAACTATTTAATTATCTGTACTGATGCATAAACATGTAAGAAGCATTTTACTGTTAGAGTTGTAATTTGGTATTTGAATGTAATGTGCGTCCACTGTAGCTGTATTTGTGTCTTATGAACCCATGAAGCATGACACGAATATACCTGGTCTGTTTGGGTTCAGTCTACCTTCTGTTGTTGCAGCACAAGTTGGATAATGATGATGTTGTCTTTCCTGGTCAGCAGGTGGCCGGGCGGCCGGAGAGGAGCAGTTGTAGCCGGTACGAGCTGGACCTGGTGCAGAACTTGTCTGCACTGGGAACCAGACCCAGCCTGGATCTGGTCCACAACCTGTCAAGTCCAGAAGTCCTCCTCTCCAACCTGACACAGGAGGGCTGTAAAGATGGATGGACCTACAGTACTGAGCACTACCAGTCAACTGTAGTCAGTGAGGTACCAAGCTACTGTTACTGTTGCTACTGTGGACTACTGCGAGTACTAATACACTACACTGTACTTCTACTGTTTCCATTGGTCACATCACCAACTAGAGGGCAACAGATAAACAGACAGCCAAGAAAACAAGAAGGGCTCAAATACCACAGCCACTTGGCAATATAGATGATAAGGCAGAGTTAGTGAAGACATCAGAATCGAACCCCCACCAATCAGTGATACATGTCCCTAAACTCCTATGAGGCAACTCTGTCAACTTTTGGACAGCCAAGTGGAGAAAAACTAGACCAAAGAAAAAACAAGGTCCCAGTCCCACCAAAACCAAGCAACTTGGAGGCTGATGTAACCAGCAGTTTGGACAGGAAGAATCCGGAGCCTGGAGGACCGGCCTCTGAAGAGCTGGACACTGAAGGACAAAACCTCAAGGAGCAGCGTACTGGAGGACTCTGAAGAGCTGGATGCCCGAAGGACCAGGCAGGCCTGGACACTGGAGGATCGTTTATTAATAATAATTTACATAGCGCTTTTCGCTATGGTACCTATGATATGGGACACACCTGTTCACATACCTGTATGTGAACAATGTGTCCCATATCAAAGGTTATGTGAACAGGTGTGTCCCATACCAACATTTATGTGAACAGGTGTGTCCCATATCAAAAGTTATGTAAACAGGTGTGTCACATACCAAAAGTGATGGGAACATTAGCAGCTCACAATTATTTGTAGGGACCAGAGTTATGTCCTTCTCATCAATGACAAAAAAGCTTTGAACAAAGTTAATGTAATAACGTGCGTTTGATCTTTGTCTTTATTTAGATTTTTTTAAGTTTGATCTTTGATAGAGTAATGTGTATTTCTTAACCCTAAATTAAATGGATTTATGTTGTAATAACAGAGAAATGTCCTTACTTATATTTTGATATTTATGTAGAATAATTGTACACTGGAATAAACAATAATCAAATGCCAGTTATTTAACAATATGTTAGCGAGTAGTTTACACAGTGTTACAGTCACAACCGGCCCTTTGAGGGCAACCATAATGCTGATGTGGCCCCGGGTGAAAAATAGTTTGACACCCTGCTCGAGGACGATGGATGCTGGAGGGCCATGCAGCCCTCCCTCCTCCAGACGGCTTCTACAGGACTGTGCTCAGAGCGATAAGATATTTGAGGACAAATTCTGGAAATATCTACACTGTGGGACCATAATCAGATTCTAGTGAGTCTTCTAGTCTTCTAGTGAGTCTTCGATTCACCATGGAGGACGGGGCTCAGCAGAGCAGGGCACTGGAAGACTGTCTCTAAGAATATGGAACACTGCAGACCACACTCAAACCAGTGGGTTCAAGCAGGAAACAGGGATTCAGAAGCTTGGGCAGCCTAAGATGTACAGAGACTCGGGGCATTTAGACTCAGGATGAAGTACAGGAACAGGTAGGGTGACCATATTTTCATTTGGGAAAACCAGGACACCTTTTCGGGGGGGCGGGGGCGGGGGGGGGGGGCGGGGCGGTCATGTGGAGGATGCCTGCTGCTTTAATAGTATTTTATTATTATTCAATTATACCGGTATATTATATTATATAGATAGAACAAGATATTTACAGTTGGTTTATTAAAAATGCTTTTCAGTAAAAGTCAATAACAATAACTCCAATAACAAATGATAATTTTATTCAAAATGCTTGAGTCAACAATTCCTGTAATGAATGAACTCAAAGAGTACTGCGATTTTGTGGATGTGGAATACAGGAGGATGTATTGGTCACCCTACAATAAGGGATGTCTTTTAGTGCTTCGTGCGCCACTTTTACAGAATGCGGTGCCAGTACACTATCAACAATAGCCTCGGTCTTAGTTCGGGCACAACTAAACTTTTTAGCAGTGTCTGAATCGGGGAGGGTCTTTTTGAGTAATGCACTAGTGCAGTCCATGGATCTGTAACTGCAGTGGTGTTTCACTGTGTGAAATGACCACGCAGCCTCCGCTGCATTCACTGCATCCTCGTTCCCTGGTCTAAGAAAGTACTGTGTGATCGAGCGAGCACTACCCTCGCCTCGGACAGCTGTTTTGTGCTTCTCGGTGTCCAGGTGGATTTTCAGATCTCTTGCGCCTCCATTGGACATCGAGACATATGTGCCTGCTTTGCACACTGTGCACAAGGCTTCCCATTTGCAGAGGTGTCAAGTAACGAAGTACAAATACTTCGTTACTTTACTTAAGTAGAAATTTTGGGTATCTATACTTTACTGGAGTATTTATTTTTCAGACGACTTTTTACTTCTACTCCTTACTTTTTCACGCAAATATCTGTACTTTCTACTCCCTACATTTTAAAAATAGCCTCGTTACTAATTCATTTTGGTTTGTTTTCATTCCGGCTTGTCCTAGCCGGATAAATCGCACCATCCGGATAGAGTGAATTTGATTGTGATTGGATGAGAAGTATAAACATATACCATTCCGACGCCCTATTGGTTTTCTACGCGATGCACCTGAAGACGACACAAATCAACCGTTACAAATCACGTCACTCTCCAGCAAGGACAGCAGAAAAGTATATTACAAAGATGTCCGTGTCAGAGAACTCGAGTGAAATATCCCATTCCCAACCAAGTATCAGCGAGGAGGTTGATAGCCAACAAGACCAGCCAACCCTTGTACATCCCTGGCCGTACCTGGAAGAATTTTTCGAGATGGTTGGGTGCAAAAACAATTCATTTCGAATGCGCTGCAAGCTCTGCACACCCAAGTACCACGAACTAATGGCTTTCAAAAACTCGCCGTCGAATCTGAAAAAGCATATTGAGGTAAGGTGAAAGTTTGTTATTATCAGTCGATTATTGACAAAATATTGTAGTAACCTAGTAACGTAAATTTGCCATGTTTGCTATGGCTAGTCCTAGGTGCATGCCAAGACATGCCATGGTTTGCTTGCTTAGCAGTAGCTAGTCTAATTCAACGTTGCTAGTTCGTTTGGTGGGCTCTGTGTGAGATTTTATATTTGACTTTAGCCAAATGTTATCTGAGCTTATATTTAAGCAATAAGGTATGAGAGGCAGTACGAAAGCACTCAGCCACCGATGTAAAGAAGTGCTCTCGCTGCTTCTGTCCGTCTTTTCTCCGTCATTTTATTCTCCTCCATGATGTTTAGAGAACTTGCCTCGCGTCGGGAAATTACCGACGTAATTATCTCTCACTGGAAATTATCACGATTTTGTGATGAAACCCTTTTCATTCCTCATCTTATTTTGCGGTTTTATGCACTCGCTCCCCGCTAACTATCTTAGTCTCTCTCAGAGCGTTATCTGCTCTGCTCTCCTGATGGTGAGCCGTATCAACGTTTGACTGTACAGCAGAAACAGGGACCACAAATTATTCACCACTGACATTCTCATCAAAAGGCATTCCTCCCAAAATATTGTAGCGACGTGTGTGTTGTCGTTCGTTATGCTAGCGTGGGGGACGCTACGTGAGCTTGTTAGCTGTTCAGTTTGAGCTACTGTTAGCAAAGAGCCCCGTTGCAATACTGTGAACACTCAAGCAATAAACCTGGAAGTTAAGGAAACCAACGTCTGCGAGTCGTTACTGCGGACGTGACAATATCAAAGTTTACACCAAACATGTTTGGTAACTGTCAAGCTTTAAATGACAACTAATAGTTGCAGTTTAAAATGAATTAAAGTCGGACTATCATCAATAATGCTACTTTTTGGTCATGCCAGCAGCTGCTTGTGGTCCTAAAACAGCTGTAAATATTCCGGTCTGCTCAACATAATTGCATAGACCAGTGAAACTGCTCCCTAACTTGTAGTCTGACCTTCTTTTATGAACTTCAAGCAGGACATTTAATACAGCGGAAGTCCTAGATAATCTGAGTTTGTGGTTTGAGAGAAATAATATGAATCTCAATCTGTACCTGTACATTCATTTTCTCCACAGAAGAAACACCCCACTCGTCTAGAGAGGTACACGCAACTTACTTCATCAACCATCAAAAGGAAGTCATCCACTGAAGGTTCTTTGGACCCACCCTCCAAACAAACCAAGCTGTGGGAGACTCGAAGAGTGTCCCAGGCAAGTGTGGATAAAGTAGTCCTCAAATTTGTTGTCGAAGGCTTGCACCCACCACACATTGTTCAGCAACAGGGCTTCATTGATCTTGTGCAACATCTTCAGCCAAATACAAATGTCATGACGCGCAATACTGTTGTGAACCAAGTCACAAAGGCCTCTGTTGAAATGAAAAGAAAACTGAAAGCTGCCCTTAGTGAAATTGAGTTTGTAGCAACAACAACAGACTGCTGGACGGCACACCGTCGTGGTTTCATTGGTGTCACTGCGCACTGGTTTAACCCCCAGACCATGCAGAGATCCTGTGCTGCCCTGGCATGCAAGCAACTTAAAGGGTCACATAACTTTTCTGCCCTGGCTGGTGCCCTTAATGATATTCACACAGAATTCAATATCAGAGAGAAGATCGTTCGCACTACAACTGACAATGGATCAAACTTCCTGAAAGCCTTCAGAGTTTATGGGCAGACTGACGAGAAGAATAATTCTGAACCTGTAGGAGAGGGTGATGGAGAAGAGGATGATGGTGGCCAAAATGATGATTATGATGAAGATGAGGAAAGCGTTGAGGGTGTTGAATTTGTTGATGCCGGAGCCCTGTTGGACGAAGATGACTACTTGGAATACCAGCTACCCAAGCACCATCGTTGCGCCTGCCACCTCCTCAATTTAGTGTCCACAGTTGATGCTTCAAAAGCAGAGGTCAACCCATTCTACAAGCGTGTGGCAAGGTCCACATTTGCCAAATGCTCTAGCCTGTGGAACAAAAGTTCAAGATCAACCACTGCATCTGAAGTAATTGAAGACCACTGCAAACTCCAACTTGTAAGGCCTGTTGCTACAAGGTGGAATTCACTCTTCTCAGCCGTAGAAAGAATAGTGAGAATAACAAGAGAACAAGGCGAGGGAGCCCTTGCAGCTGTCTGCAGTGAACTAGATATACCTAAGTAAGTGCTTGTTTTTCTGCCTTTCAGTTAATGAAGTGATTAACAATATATTAAGTTACAGTTTTATACTTTGAGTACTGTAGAACACATGTATGCACTATGCCAATATGCAGTCCCCAAATTTACTTTGGATGTGATTTGTAGCAACACAACTACATTTCTAAAAGTCTCAGATGACAATATGTTTCCTTTTTAATTATCAAGTTAAAGGTGCTACATCAAGTAGGCTAAATGTTCCATGTTGTGTTTTTCTTTTCTTCTTTGTACAGGTTTACTCCAGTGGAACTTGCATTTCTTGCAGAATATGCAAAGACAATGAGCCCAATTGCCAAGGCACTTGACGTCCTTCAGGGAGAAACCAGTGTGCAGATGGGATGGTTGGTCCCAACCATAACTCTGCTAAGGACCAAGCTCCAGCACCTTCACGTCGCCTCCAAGTTCTGTGAGCCTTTGATCACGGCACTTCTTTCAGGCCTTCAAAAACGCTTCAGAGAGATGCTTGCAGATCCAGAGCTAATAGCCGCAGCCATTCTAGTTCCCAAATTTAAGACATGCTGGACAAGTGACAAAAATATCCTCAAACTTGGTAAGTGTTTCACTTCTCAACTTCCCCTCAGTATGTGTAATTTCTATGGAGACAGTGAAATGACATGCACGCACACGCACACACACACACACACACACACACAATTACAATACTGTCATATGGTCTAAATTATCCTGATTATGTTTTTTTTATTCCACAGGCCTTGACTATATTAGAAGCCACTTGGACTGTCAGGCTGAGAATCACGTCATTGAGGGCTCCCAATCATCTGAGGAAGAGGACTTCTTTTCCTCCTTGAAGAAGACCGGCCCTCTTGCAACGACCCAGCAGTTGGATGCGTACCTGGGGTGCCCAGGAGACACAGTAGATGTACTGAAGTCCTTCCCAGCTGTGTGCCAGCTTTCACTTAAGTTTAATACGGCACTCCCTGCCTCAGCAGCCTGTGAAAGACTGTTTAGTGTTGCAGGGCTCATCTTCAGGCCAAGAAGAGCATGCATTGGCTCAAATAACTTTGAGAACCTGCTGCTTTTGCGGCTGAACAAAGCCTATTGGTAGTGTTGTTGTACATACAGAATTGAGTCCAAAGGTCTCAAGGTCTCTTCCAATAAAGGTTATTGATAACATTCCACTGAAGTTTGACTTATTGCACTATTACAATACTTATAGGTAACTAGTTATCATGTCTTCCGCTCCATGAAACGCATGTTAATGCTCAGTAGTACACATATGGTAAATGTGATCATTTTCAATGGGCATATATGCAGCTGAAACGAGTTTGTCCTTAATGGAGAAAAAAATTCCCCTTACATTACTTTTACTTTTATACTTTTAAGTAGTTTTGTAACCAGTACTTTTACACTTTTACTTAAGTAAAAAGCTTGAGTTGATACTTCTACTTTTACAGAAGTATTTTTAAACCCTAGTATCTATACTTCTACTTGAGTAATGAATGTGAATACTTTTGACACCTCTGCCCATTTGTCTCGACCCGGTCTGAAAGCCGGGAAACTCTTTAGTAATTCGTCGGTAAACGAGCACTTGCGCTTCGGCATGTTGCTTCCGTATGACTGACAGTCACGTTGTCTACGTTCTGATTAATAGGGCTGACAGCATAGGGGCGGGGATTAGGCTACGTCGCACGCAGCGCCGTGGGCAGTGCCCTAGTGCATGTAAATGTAATGGTCCAAAGAAGGTAATTTTAAAAACCAGGACATTTCCTCACTTTCTAAAAATAACCCGGGACACCCGGGACAGGACGTGAAATACGGACATGTCCCGGGAAATACGGACGTATGGTCACCCTAGGAACAGGAAGCACAGCTAAACAAGCACAGCTGGTCAAAAGACTCTGTGACATACCTGACTGCTGGTGACCACGTCATGCTTTTAATGTCTGTTTGTTGTGTTAATCCACCATTCACATGTTTGCTTTGAATTCCAGTGTTTATGTCCGTAGTATTATTCAAGTTTATATGTTTATGTCTGCTGCAGAATTCCCAAATGTGCCTTGTGTTCCAGTTTAACCTGGTGTGCGACGACCAGTGGAAACAGCCGCTGACCTCCCTCGTCTACTTCCTGGGAGGATTGTCCGGATGCTTCATCTCTGGACAGATCTCCGACCGGTACTTTTCTACAGTCAATGTGTATTGTTGTGCCAAAGCATGTCTGTTAGTTAGCTGTGAGCTAACCAAGCATGACGGTCTGCTACACGTCATGGGACAAGGAAGTGTATGGCCAAGACTTGAGCTTAAACTTGCAACATCGTTTTGAGGTTTGGGGACACAGACTGCATTTATATTGCACTTTTCTAGTCTTAGCGACCACTCAAAGCTCTTTACAATAACAGCCAGCATTCACCAGTTCATACACTCGGACAATTGCTCTAGCTAGCCGTAGCCACAGGTTAGCTGAAAGGAACCTAATGTTCAACCTAAACATACAAAAACATGGTTTGCCCTGCACTCTGTATCTTCCAACAATACCATCTTACTTCTAATTAATATCTAAATAGAGGAACATACGTGCTGCAGTTGTGGCTGATACCCCTCTGTTGTATTTTGTACTTCAGGTTTGGCAGGAAGCCGGTAATGTTCTGTGCCATCGCTGCGTTGAGCATCATCAGCATCGCGTTGGCCTTTGCTCCGTCCTGGCCCATCTTCCTCGCGCTCTTCTTCATGCTGGGCCTGGGTCAGCTCACCTGCTACATAGTTGTGTTTGTACTGGGTATGGCCTTTTCGTTTCGAAACTGACTGCTGACCTTTGTCCTTCACTCCACTGGTTGCGTGCTCTTGTGTTATTGATCTCGATGAAGTCTCAGTGCAGAACAGAATAAGACCATGTCGATACCGATGACGACGCATTTAAAATCCTCTTCTGTATGTGTTGTCCTTGTATGCAGTCAAAGCCGATGCTTTGCCTGACAATGTTTGAAACGTTTCCTCCACAGGCTCAGAGATCCTGATGGGTTCAACCAGAGTTCTCTTCTCCGGCCTGTGCATGCCGTGGGCCTACGCGTTAGGTATAATGATGCTGACCGTCACTGCCTACCTGGTCAGGAGCTGGAGACACCTGTCTCTGGCGATGGCTGTGCCAGGCCTGGCCTGTATTCCCCTCTGGTGGTAAGGGGACCTCAGTACACTATGAGGATCAATCTGCATTTGATTCTCTTCAATTAATTTGTGGTCTGATAATTTTTTATTGACATGATGGATAGGATGAAAGATGTAAGGGTCCATTTGAAGAATTTGTCAGACGATCGGATGATGTTGCTCCCTGGTAATCTGAGTTGGTACAAACAAAAGACTTCTTTATGCCACGTTCAGACGGACAAAAGAACGAAAGAATGCATGTGAACATTCCATGGTATATTATTTTGTAACATGAACACTGTATATATCTACGGTCTCCAACACCTTCAAATAATTGTTGTTGTGATAACGTATCACTGTTCTAAAATCCTGTCTCATAGTACTCTAAGCGGTTGCAGTGCAGTTTAGCATCTATACGAGACGCACCAGGCTTTGAAGTAACTACAACATAGACCCATCTGTGCCAATATTAGATGCTTGGAGAAAATGCCCTTGGAGTGTGATGAAGTATTTTTTTAAACTGAATACCCACATAGGGCAGGTGGGTCAAACAAATACAGAACTTTCCACAAGGAGCCTGGTGTTCGAGGCCCGTGTTCAAAGCGTCGTTGAGTTATTCCTGACAAAGTTGAGATTGGAACGTGTTGTTGAAGTGCAATTTACCATCCTGTTTTAGCTTGAGCATACCACCTGCACCTATTCAGAAAATACATTTAAAGCCAGGCCCAAGGCACAGTGTTAGTGTCTTGTATTTTGGAGCATGGAGGTCATTTCTGACCTTGGTGGACTGCATTGCACACAAATGGATGAACCAGGGTGATCCAGAGGCCTTTCCCAATTCTCACCAAAACATTTGCAATTGTCTGTCCAAAAGGCTGATTCCGGAGTCGCCGCGCTGGTTGGTGTCTCGTGGCCGTATTCAGGAAGCAGAACTCCTGCTGAGGTCAGCGGCTCTGGAGAACCGAGTGGAAGCTCCACATGTCATCTTCCTCTCAGCCAATGTAAGCTCAGCCTTGTTTTACCAAACTTAAGGATGGTGGACATTGTACTGGAGTTTCTGTCTTTCCACAGGTAGAAAAAGAAACAAGTGAGAAGGAAGAGTCTCCCAGCTTTCTGGACCTGCTGAGGACAGCAAACATTCGACGTGTGACACTTATTCTGTGGTGCATATGGTGAGTTAAGGCACTTTTCCATCACAAGAATATACCTGAAGTTCTGGAGCATTTCCTCTTTCTTTGCTAGCATAGTGTGGTTGTTTGTTTTTCCATCCAAAGCAAGATACATTAGCTCAACATCTAGTTCTTCATTTCCACAAGTTTTACTGTGATACAGTCTTGTTCTCTTGTTGTTTGCAGGTTTTCTATCAGTTTAAGTTACTTTGGATTGTCATTCAACTTGTCTGGTCTTTCTGGCAACCCCTTCCTGAACTACTTCCTGTTGACGGCTGTTGAGCTCCCAACGTACGCTGCCTCCTGGCTGGCGGCGCACAGGCTTCCCCGGCGCCTGTCGTACATCTCTTTCACCCTGCTGGGGGCGCTAGCGCTGCTGCTCATCCAGATCACTCTAAACAGTGAGTAAGACCAAGCCCCCAGGAAAAGTGCTGTACTATGAAGAAAATTTGACATAGTTGTCCGTCCGGGATACATTTTAGGTTAATCAACTTCCCAGTACTAACACTTGAATAACCATTGTGTAAATGAGTAGGTCCTAAAAGTTATAAATGCACTGATAGTTGAATCCAGAGTTATTTTACTTCTGACATTCATGTGACTGAGACTGAGAACGAGTCCCGTGTTTATGGAGTCCATCCACCTTCCGACCCACCCACTGTAAGTGGTCTTTGTTGATATTTAACTCCATGTAAAGCTAGCTGTCGGTGGGTCCACCATGCATTGCTTTCTCGCTAGGCGACATGAAAATAATTGGCAATTTGTGTTGCACAAAACCAATAGATTGCATTAGATATGTGGATCACGTTGTGCTCCCACTGATTGAAAAAAACTCCATAGCTCTGCTAAAGATCAAGTGGAACCTTTGAATGTGCACTTGGAGGCTGCTTACATGATATAATGCTTACACATTGGGACTAAAATTGTCTATCCCAGGCTAAAGTGTAATTAGGGATTTTTCTAACGTAACCTGTAATCCCACAAAATAATGTAGTTAACTTTTGCTCTTTGGTTTTGGGACTAACGCTAGGTTCCTACTGTAAATTATGTAGTAAGCTTAGTGACCTCACATGCTAGCGATGCAAGTTAGAGTAGATAAACACGGGGTGGATCTGTAATGATGACAGTCCGCCTGGTCATTTTTGTCTTATTTATCAATATGTCAAAAAAATTCCTTTTGGCAAAATTATTTTGCTCCTTTTTTCAGGAGAAATGTAACTTTCAAAATCTGGCAAGTATTTGTCATTATTATATGTTATAAAGGCTTAAAACACTGTAAAAACTAAAAAGTAAAGAAACGTATTTGAATTTTAATCATATTTCTCTTCTAAACAATTGAAAATTAACATGACCAAAGCTTTTGAGATTACAGAAATTAAATTGAACCTATTTTACATCTTCTCAAACTGTTTTGTTTGCCCAAAGCATTCAGTGTCCATGTTATAGGCTTTTATATGTGTCCATGTCCAGGCGTTTTAGAGATTTGTTCATCTCCCTGAAGCAGTTCCTGTCCAGCTGAAGACAGAACCCATTATTGCCCTCCTCACACACCCAGGCAGGCTTTTACAGGCAGCTAGTACACTGTTTCCTCCCCAAAATGGCCTTCTATCTGTCCTTTTCCCAGTGTCCTTATTTGTGTTTGTGGGGACAGAAAATTGGCCTTTAGTTGGGGGTTTAGGTGGGCCAGCAAGTGGCAGAACTCTCAAACTATACTAATACTATTATTTACAACCCCAACATATTATTTCCAAAGAAAACGCCACTCAAAGGTCAGTGAAAAGCAGTGAAATGCCTGTCAAACTCTCTCCCCTGATCCTCTGCAGCTGGTTCGGCTCACTTCCACCAGTGGTGTATAGTAACGAAGTAGAAATACTTCGTTACTGTACTTAATTAGTTTTGGGGGATATCTGTACTCTACTTTACTATTTATATTTCGGTTTACTTTTACTTTTACTTCACTACATTTTGCAAAGAAAACTGATACTTTTACTCCGATACATTTCCCCTGAAACCTTCGTTACTCGCTACAAAATCAAATCTATCTTTAGAAAAAAAAACACATCCGGGACTGTGGTGGAACACAGACTCCACGAAGCAGGTTTTGCGAATCACAATATTATGCATTTCCCTCTACATCCTCTAGTCCAGCGCTCCCAAACCTTTATGCGTCACGGACCGGTTACGTGAAGACAATATTGTCACGGACCGGGTCCGACCTCGGGGAGACGGGAGACAACGACACCCAACGTGTGTTCGTTATGTCCAGTCTACTCCTAACTAAACATTTAGTCCAGTCTACTGCTTAACTTATAACCCGCTGCACAAAGACAGGATGTGGAAATGGAAGCAGGTTTTCATGCTTTTTTTGGCGATCTCAGGATACTCTGCCTTGGTTTTAATCCAGAACACCGGCAAAGTTAAACAGATTTAAGTTTCATTTTTAGAGTAACGTGACATATTGACATGTGTCAAGAGGTTCCGTCTGAGGTTACCACAGACGGATGTATCTGGTAATTTTGCACAATAAAACATTTTTCCGGACTTGATTTTTTTTAATTTAACTTACATTTTTCATTCATTCTTTCTGTTCCGGGCGGAATGAGCATACTGCACTGTTACAACTCCTTCATAGTGTCATATTGCTTTTTGGAGAATTATGATGATAAGTTCATAGTAGATGCAAAAGTATACTTAGGTACAATATATTATGTTGAACATAATATATATGGATGATCACAACTCCTGGTCCTTGGTCATGGTGGCCACAGCACTTAAAAGAATAAACTTCATAATTCTCAAAACTCTGACCCATTGCTTTTTTATTAAAAGCATGTACTTGTACTTTTACTTTCAATACTTAAGTACATTTTATATCAGAAAAATACTTTTGATACTTAAGTACAGAAAATATCAGATACTTTAAGACTTTTACTCAAGTAGTATTTTAATAGGTCACTTTTACTTTTACTGGAGTAATTTTCCAGTAAGGTATCTTTACTTTTACTCAAGTACGGCTTTTGGGTACTTTATACAACACTGACTTCCACCCCTCCCCCACAGACAAACTTGCCGCCGTTTTTTTATACCAGTGTTTCCCCTACCGTTATAATAGGGGGACAGAGAGCATTGAAAAATATGTCGCGTGAAAAGCAGACCACTATATCTGCGTTTTAAACGCTCCCAGGGTGAAGATGGCGACAGCAGCTCTCCTGTGAGGAGCACCGGAGCAGCTCTCCTGAACCCGGAGCAGCTCTCCTGCTCCAAGTGAAGGAGCCAAAGTGCTTGTGTCTTCTACCCAATAATGAGCCTGCTGGCTTCACATATGACAAAAGTACAAAGTACACAGGCATAAACTAAGTCATTAATAAATACATGGAGAAATGCCTGTACTTTCGGGTAAATGGTTACAGTACGCCGTTAACAGGTTACGCTTGCGCATGCGCGACTCGCAGATTTTTGGCGTTTTGCCAGAACGTGACGTCGTCCTTTCTGCTGCTGCATCTCTCAAAACAGAATACAGATCTCAGCTCAACGTGAGCATGAATTGTATCAAATCTACAACCCCGTTTTAAAAAGATGTGTAGAGGAAAGCAGCTGACTGCAGCCACTAATACTGATACAACCTGATGGCTCACATATCTGCACTCATTCTGTTTTGTTTGGCAAAAAAAAAATAGCTTATTGTTTTCCACAATGAGCTATTTAGTACTAACTAAATATTAGTTATTTTTTGGACAGATAGAACTTTATTTTCATTGTTCTAAGGCATGGCATTGGAAAGCTACGCTTCTTAGCGTTCAGAATTACGTTGATTGCGTAAATATTCGAGGAGTTACGGTGATCTTGGTTTTGCATCCTGTTTGCATGTCTGCTCCGTACTAAACTATTCCTTGCAATTTTGCTCTGGTGGTTTTTGAAAGGCTAAAATGACGCAACCTTTCAACCTCTTTATATACAAAATATATCTCTCATTACAGCCATTACATGTGTATCACACATGTTGAAAAATACAAAGCTTGGCAGGCCTGCCGTGTCTCGTACGATCCCCATGTCTTGCGGAGGGGTTTAATAGATGCTTCATAGTGCTTCAGTGCTTCAAAAATGTTTGATATCCCCCAATCATTAACTTACATTCCTCCTCCTCCCTGCAGGTCAACCAGTTATCACCCTGATCCTGGTACTGGTGGGTAAATTTGGCATTCTGAGCGGCAGAGGGGTGTTGTACTTGTACACCGGGGAGCTGTCTCCCACAGTCATCAGGAACACAGCGATGTCTACCTGTGCCATGTTCTCCAGAGTGGGATCCTCTGTTTCCCCATACCTGCTGCAGCTGGGTGAGACCTCTCACTTCACACATTATACTGTGGAGTTCATCGAGTACATCCGAAAACTTATGTCAACAAAATATGTGTCGTCGTAGTGGTGCCGCCAATACAAGATATACAGTCAGGTCCATAAATATTTGGACATTGACACATTTTTCATTATTTTGGCTCTGTACACCACAACAATGGAGTTGAAATTAAAAATTCAAGATGTGCTTTAAGTGCAGACTTTCAGCTTTAATTTGAGGGTATTTACATCCAAATCAGGTGAACGGTGTAGGAACTACAACAAATTCAAATGTGGCCACCCTCTTAAGGGACCAAAAGTAATTGGACAATTGGCTGCTCAGCTGTTCCAAGGTCAGGTGTGTGTAATTCCCTCGTTATTTAATTTACAAGGAGTAGATAAAAGGTCTAGAGTTCATTTCAGGTGTGGTATTTGTGTTTGGAATCTGTTGCGGTCAACTCTCAATATGAAGTCCAAAGAGCTGTCACTATCAATGAAGCAAGCCATCATTAGGATGAAAAATCGCAACAAAACCATCAGAGAGATAGCAAACACATTAGGTGTGGCCAAATCAACTGTTTGGTACATTCTTAAGAAGAAAGAACGCACTGGTGAGCTCAGCAACACCGGAAGACCACGGAAGACAACTGTAGTGGATGACAGAAGAATCATTTCCCTGGTGAAGAAAAACCCCTTCACAACAGTTGGCCAGATCAAGAACACTCTCCAGGAGGTAGGTGCATCTGTGTCAAAGTCGACAATCAAGAGAAGACTTCACCAGAGTAAATACAGAGGGTTCACCACAATATGTAAACCATTGGTGTACAGTTCTGGAAGAACATCCTATGGACAGATGAGACAAAGATAAACTTGTACCAGAATGATGGGAAGAGAAGAGTATGGAGAAGGAAAGGAACTGCTCATGATCCAAAGCATACCACATCATCAGTGAAGCATGGTGGAGGTAGTGTTATGGCGTGGGCATGTATGGCTGCCAAAGGAACTGGTTCCCTTGTATTTATTGATGATGTGACTGCTGACAAAAGCAGCAGGATGAATTCGGAAGTGTTTCGGGCAATATTATCTGCTCATATTCAGCCAAATGCTTCAGAACTCATTGGACGGCACTTCACAGTGCAGATGGACAATGACCCGAAGCATACTGCGAAAGCAACCAAGGAGTTTTTTAAGGCAAAGAAGTGGAATGTTCTGCAATGGCCAAGTCAATCACCTGACCTGAATCCAATTGAACATGCATTTCACTTGCTGAAAACCAAACTGAAGGGAAAATGCCCCAAGAAGCAGCAGGAACTGAAGACGGTTGCAGTAGAGGCCTGGCAGAGCATCACCAGGGACGAAACCCAGCGTCTGGTGATGTCTATGGAATCCAGACTTCAGGCTGTCATTGACTGCAAAGGATTTTCAACAAAGTATTAAAAGTGACAATTAGATTTATGATTATATTAATTTGTCCAATTACTTTTGGTCCCTTAAAAACTGGGTGGCCACTTATACATTTGTTGTAGTTCCTACACCGTTCACCTGATTTGGATGTAAATACCCTCAAATTAAAGCTGAAAGTCTGCACTTTTTCATTTCAACTCCATTGTTGTGGTGTACAGAGCCAAAATAATGAAAAATGTCCAAATATTTATAGACCTGACTGTATGTAGTAGCCATGGACGGATTAAGAGACCCCAAATATTTTTTTCCCAGTTGCCCTCGGTTTGATCTGGTGATACATACATGTCTGGTAAAGATTTTAATTGGGCATAGTATGAACTCACTGATGTGGTCTGGTTTCGTCTCCAGAGGTTTTCTATCAGTCCCTGCCGTGGATCTTTGTGGGTTCTCTGTCGTTGCTCAGTGTTGTGATCTGCCTCTTCCTGCCGGAGACCTTCCAACAGCCGCTGCCCGACACTATCCAGCAGATGGCGGTCCCACAGCGGTCAGTCTGCACATTTGAGTGGCGATGCGGTCGTTAGGCATAGGAACAAGTATAAGCCTACGAATCTGACTGGATCTTTGAAATGAAGTGACCAAAACTATTTGAATACTAGTCTACACAACAAGAAATAAGAAGATTTAATGATTAATGATATGGTGTTTAACAGTAAACACTGACATAATAAAAAACAGCACATTATAAATATGGGTTTATTCTGCGCTATTTAATCCGTTTGGATATTGTAGGTATAGCAGTTATATACTCTTTCTTGCGTTGTGTTGTAGTCAGTCAAGCACACTTGATTTTTGCATTGTCTCCAACCAGCCGTTTATTTAATTAGACGGCTCCCGTAGATCCGTGACACGGAAATACCGTACTGGCAAAACAACAGACACACATTAGTTTCCTCATAGGCCACCTCTTTGTAATACGCTCCGGAACTGACAAAACAAACAAACAATCATTTTTAAACACAACCTATAGTATTCTTATTAACAATTATAATACGGGTAGATCAAATCAAGCATTCTGATTGGTTGAGAGTGAGTCACGGGGTGTACTTTATTCAGCCATAAAGTGCTGTACAGCCTGTTTACATTTAGAGCGTTCCATATCAGTGCGCACTTAAAATAACAGGTAGATTTAAATTGCGCGACCGTTAGTTGTCATTTCAAGCTTGACAGTTACCAAACATCTTTCGTATAAACTTTGATATTTTAACGTCCGCAGTAACGACTCGCAGACGTTGGTTTCCTTAACTTGCAGGTTTATTGCTTGAGTGTTCACAGGATTGCAACGGGGCTCTTCGCTAACAGTAGCTCAAACGGAACAGCTAACAAGCTCACTTAGCATCCCCCACACTAGCATAACGAACGACAACACACACGTCACTTCCTCCCTAACCTAAAGATGAGGAATGAAAAGGGTTTGATCACAAAATCGTGATAATTTCCAGTGAGAGATAATTACGTCCGTAATTTCCCGACGCGAGGCAAGTTCTCTAACCATCATGGAGGAGAAAAATGACGGAGAAAAGGTGGCTGAGTGTCATCCTCCACCCTGCTTTCAACCGGCCTGGTCAGTAAATCGCGTCCTATTTTCTCTGTCGCTGAAATGCGATACACAACGTTTGGTGGCTACAACTATTTTGTGCTGAAAGGGAGCTTACTATTATTATGGCAAGTGGAATCATCAACTCTGTTACATAGGGAGTAATAGTACAAGCAGAAACAGCCACACCTCCAACAGGTCTTCTACACCTTTTACCCCACTGTGCTGCTTTTTAGAAAAACTCTCACACTGTGCAGGCGTGGCTTATATTAGACTTTATAGCTCAGTTCTCAAAAAACAGCATTAAAAAAAAAAACAGCAGACTGAGTTTGGAATGGATGCAACAACAAAAAGGGGAGGCACAAGTAGAAACAGCAACAAAGAACCAAAAAGAGAAAATATACCAAAGGAAGATGTACCACATTGAATTATGTATCCAATATGAACATTTGTTCTGGACCAATATATGTGCAATTTAAAAAAAGGAGCAACTTGACAACAGGGTGAAGTGAAACATTGCTAATGTACCTATTGAATAATGAAGCTCTCCTCATCTGGCTTCCAGGTTCAGGTGGCCATGGGCCTCCACGCCTCCTCCAAAGGATGATGGGAAATCAGCTGAAAACCCACCTACTGCACTTGCGATCATCTGCACAACTCGCCTATAAGACTCCTGACAGATGGATGGGAAAAAACAGAGCAACCACCCAAATCTGTTAGATTTAATGAACTACATTTTAGACATTTAGAGAGATGCATTCACTTCCACCTTGTGAATTGTAAAAACAGTGTATTGTCTTTGCACACAGTAAGGTAGTATTGCTGTACAGTGTGGCATCTAGTGGTGACGTTGCAACTTCCGCTCACCCACTCCTTTTCCAGCATGTCGGAGAATATGGTGTTCTTCGGGTACCGTAAAAATCACAAAAAGCCCATTCTAGAGCCGGTGTTTGGTTGCTCTATTCTCTGCTACTGTTGGCTCATGGCAGCGCAACATGGCACACTTGGTGCAGAGGACCCACTCTATATGTTGATAGAAACGGCTCATTTTAAGCTAAAATTTGTTATAGTTTTGGGTCATAATACACTAAGAAAAGCATAGTTATGAATATTATATTCCATTTCTTCCCATAAATACCTCTAAATCATACACACTGTTCCTTTAAAAGCAGCAGAGCTTTAAAATGGACGTTTAAAATCCCAATGCAGTTTGCTTCACTTGCTTTAGACGTATTACGTTTACTATGTTTCCACTGATGGTTTGAAACATTGGTGCACTTGAGATGATGAACAAGAATGTGACAATCAATCTCAGCATATACATGAAGGTGGAAAGTAATATGGAAGTTTATGGACTTTACGGTGAAAGTAGTTACCTATTTTGCTCCTGTAGCAGGAGCGGTGGTGTCAGCAGCAGAAATGCCACATTAGAAGATTCAGACGGGTTATATAAACTTGACTGTATATAAGTATTGTGTTGTTTGGTTTCTACTACTACGATGAAGAAGCATATGGATATGTAGGCTGTATATTTAATCTGATGAATAAATTAATAAATCAAAATGGAGTTATTCAAAAACCTCTATCATGTATTGTTTGTTGACTTAATGGTTTCATATATGTAGGGCTTAGTGTTTTCATTTCTGATACTGGAAGTCAGATAGTGCCGTTTCTGAGGGTACCTGAACTTCTCAGTGGTCTGAACGGGATGGGCGTGGCCTGTCTAGATGTAGCTCCGCCCCGGAAACGTGGTTCCAGCTTCATGAAGCCGCGGGGTTTCACCGGAAACCACACAAAAGGCACACAAAATAAAACTGAATATATACTAACATACTGTAGGGAATTAGGGCAGACAACATTAGCTGTACATTTATTTATATGTTCCTAAAGATATTTTGACTTTTCTTCAAGTGCCGTAATCATATCAGGTCAATAACTTAATCTGACTAATACTTTGGTTTGTCCAACAGTTTGACTTTCTATTCAAAAACCACTACAGCCAAACAAGCCCGCTGTAGTGTGACTGTTTACTTTTGGTATGTTTATATATTGGTTTATTAAACAGAGACCATGCAAATCCCTAAGTTAACCAAGAGGCTATATTTTATCCGTGGTCCCTGGACATATGTTCCAAAGTCACTCTAAAAACAATATATGATTGAAATTATCATTATTATTGAGATACTTCGAATAGAATTCCTTTATTGCACAGAGTACAACAAAACTAAGTAGCAATCCTGACATCATACAGTGCATTCCCACATCATACAGTAATATATATATATATATATATATATATAGAAAATATGTAATTGCTGTGGATAACAGTAAGATAGTTGAGCTATTGCACCACTGGATATGGCACATTTGCTGAGATGCCGCAGCCCTATATTACAAGTAATTAAAATGTAGTAAAAGGACACATGCGAGACATACAAAGCCACAGAATGGCAGATATTAATGTTTATTGAAATAGGGACTAAATAAGATAACATTGTACTGCATGGACACTGATTGATACATTCAAAACAGAAGCATGTATATAAAATGGATAGATCAGTCTGATACAATAAAAAGAAAAGCCACAATAAAAGACATTTTGTCGGTCCACAAGCTCACACGTTATTAAACATTTGAATGCATGTACGTTCACTTAAAATGTTACAGTTTAAAAAATGGTTTACCAAACTTTATGGATTGAAATAAGTAATAAATACATAAATACATACAAAAAGAACAAATATTGAAATAAATAAAATAAATTCATTCAAGACGAAATCGATTTTTTTTTTAAACAAATATAAATATGGATATGTAATAGAAAATGGCCATTAGATATGATGCATGATATTCCGTCCTCCAGCTTCTTCATTGTCGTCTGCGGCTCCTCCAGGCTTTTACTTTGAATGTCGCTTTACCGGAAGTCGCACTCCTCGTTTGGGCTTCACTGCGGCTGCGCAGAGTCGCGAGCCACACCGCCTGCTCCCTGTGTGCGTCCACTGTTGTTCAAAGCTATCGGAGAGCAAACTGGGATGTGCAGTGTTTAATGGAAAACAGATTTAAAATCCGCTGACAAACCAACCCGAGAGGAGAAAGAGGAGGAGGAGGAGAGGAAGAGCTGCAGAAGAGGAGAAGGAGAGACACAGGAGGAGAAAGAGAGGAGGACAGGGAGGAGAAGAAGAAAAAATCGGGACAGGATAATGCTGCAGATTTAACTGAAAGGTAAGAAGAGCCGCCCGATCAATACTTATTGTTGATCGATCCCGAAGTTGTCGATACTGCGTGCGGGGTCGCGTGAGGCGAGGCGGCGATAGAGCCGCAGCCTTCAGCCGCTGAATGTAGGTCATTGTGTCTGTGGGCCGAGCCGAACCGAGCCGAACCAAGCCGAGGAAAACCGAGGTAAACCGAGCCGTGCCGGGCCGTCCTGCCGCTGCAGCCAGGCCGCAGGCAGGCTGAGGAGGAGGAGGAGGAGGATGAAGATGATGCCCTGCAGCAAGACTGCCTGGTGCTGCAGTAACCAGACTCATTTATTACCACTAACAATACGACTGATGGGGTTATAACAACACTCGTATCAAATAATGGAATTGAAGTTCTGCAGAACAATAGTAAATACAAGTAAACATACACATATTTAAAGAGTATGTATCTATAACAAATACTATTCATCACTTAAACAGATACACAAATAGTTCAACTTTGGGGTTTTATTTATTAATAAGGCAACTCTAATATCATATAAACATCAAAGAATGGTCAGACAAATATCATCGATGTAATCATGGGGGCCATAGACATAACATTACTCCAAAATAAAAGCTGAGATAAAGAGATAGGTCTGTGATTGTGGCAAATTATATCAAGTCCAGTATTTCGAAGTTGTGTCAGGACAAGATTTAGAAAAAGTTTGTGCCTGAAATACTCCATACTACCATAGATATGGTATAACATAATATTAATACATTATTCGTATAAGCACATACTATAAGATATAAATAAAAGTAGGAACAAATGTAATAAAAGGAGGAGATAATGATAGTTAAATGCATGTATAATATCAAAGTGTGGTTCACCTGCTACTGCGTCCCAAATTATAACCAGTAAATGAATTGGACTGAACAATTATTAATAATAATAATCACAAAAGACAACATGAACAACAAATGCACAGTCAAACTGAAAGATTTCAAAAGGAATAGTAAATCATATATATATATATATATATATATATATATATATATATATATATATATATATATATATATATATATATATATATATAATTTTTTCTTTTTTTCTTGCTTCGAGTTGGATGAGAAGATTGACAACACTCTCATGTCTGGAGACGGTTAGCTTAGCATAAAGACTGGACTGGCTCTTTCCAAAGGTAATGAAGTCCACCTAGCAACGTCTAACTCTCAAAACAATGAATAAGACACCAGTATATATAAACCAGTATCTATCATTGCAATGAAAACAATGGAAATTAAAACCAGCAAAGTGTAGAAAGAGGATTGACACAGACGTCGAACAAACATCTGTGTTGACAACAATTAGGTTTCTTGTATTTATTTTCCAAAGTTAGGAAAGCAAAGTTTAAGTTGACCCTGACGCACACAGACATGATTCACTTCCACACAGAGAGACGTACAGCTCATTGAACACTGGTATCGGATTGGTTCTCCATGTCGGCTGATACTCAAAGCTCAGGAATCGCTATCTGGACTGAAAAAGTCAGATTGGCGGCGTTCCTTCTTTAAACCAGCTGATGAAACAGAAAACAACAAAACATCACACGCTGCTGAATGTGAAGCCGAGAATCTGAATCTGTTGGGAGAAATGCCAGCAAAGAGAAAATCCTTCTGGAAAATCCCTGAGCTGATTCCAATATATTCATCTCCTACTTTAGTGTGTTTGAGCTGTACAGTGTCTGATGGTGACCCAGTAGTCATCTGACTAGTGGGAGGCAGGTAGCACACAGCTGTGAGCTTGTGTCTGATGTGGACTAGTGTGTGAGACTGTGGACTAGTGTGTGAGACTGTGGACTAGTGTGTGAGACTGTGGACTAGTGTGTGAGACTGTGGACTAGTGTGTGAGACTGTGGACTAGTGTGTGAGACTGTGGACTAGTGTGTGTGAGACTGTGGACTAGTGTGTGAGACTGTGGACTAGTGTGTGAGACTGTGGACTAGTGTGTGTGAGACTGTGGACTAGTGTGTGAGACTGTGGACTAGTGTGTGAGACTGTGGACTAGTGTGTGTGAGTATGTGGACTAGTGTGTGTGAGTATGTGGACTAGTGTGTGTGAGTATGTGGACTAGTGTCTGTGTGAGACTGTGGACTAGTGTGTGAGACTGTGGACTTACAGGAGGACAAATTGCAGCAACCAAAAATTGTCTCATTAGGGTCGACTTTAACTGAATACAATTTGAACCCTCCTCCTTTTAATCGTTGTGTTCGTTGTGTTCTGCCTCCAGATGTCCAACGTTACCGGGGAAGCAACCACCATGCTCCCCATCCTTAAGAAGAAACTGGCCTTTCTGTCAGGTAACACACACACACACACACACACACACACACACACACACACACACACACACACAGCATGATACAACATGTCTACATGTGAGGACTTCGTAATCTCCTGACCCGTCTCTCTTCAGGGGGCAAAGACCGGCGCAGCGGTTTGATCCTGACCATCCCGCTCAGCTCAGACCAGACCAGCATGGAGGAGCTCAGCGCCACACTGGACTACCTGCTCAGCATCCCCAGGTATGTTCAGGGTCAACGCGTCGCTTTGTATCTCGGCTCCGGGCCCGCGTCTGAACCCAGCATGTTCAGCTGTACTTTAAAGGGGCTTAAAGGATGATTCCGCTTTATTACATCTCGTATTGGCCCGAACATCAGCCCACCCTGATTATTAGATAAGCCCTCTCTTTCCAACAGCTGCTTGTGAAGATATCAAAACTCTCTCTGGTCCGAAATGACCGTTCCCACCCGCGAAGACTTTTCTTCCGTGAAAGTGACACGTTAAAATAAATGTTTTTTTTCAGTCGCACACATCTCTATCATACATTTCTTTTCAGTCACATTTTTTTTAGCTCCACATCACGACGGCCTCTATAAACAACCTGTTTTTTTTTGTCAGCTTGACGAGTGATTTATCCCCTTAATAAAGATGTCGGCAGATGCCTTCGACTCGTTATCACTTGTCAGGAATTTATGTCCTCCACAACACGTAACACGCGCTGTTTGACATTCCTGTAGGTCAAAGTGGGCTTCATTAAAAACAAGAAACATCGAGGCTACAATCAACTCAAGGCAGCACCCTCTGTAGGAGCTGGTGTTACATTATACAATATCTGATGCAGTGAATACATCAATGTGGGGTCCAATATGATACAATCTACTTTAAAGAAATATTTTAATAATAATATCCAGAACTGCGGGCCAATACCATATTTGTAAGTCATATTTTTCTAATTTTGTTTACGGTATCGGTTATGACTCGACTTGAGTCCAATGGTTTCATAACTGAAATGACCCCTCTCTCTCTCTCTCTCTCTCTCTCTCTCTCTCTCTCTCTCTCTCTCTCTCTCTCTCAGTAAGAAGTGTAAGGCTCGGGGTTTCACCGTCATCGTGGACGGACGGAAGTCTCAGTGGAACATCGTGAAGACGGTGGTGCTCATGTTGCAGGTACATTCACGTGTTATGACACCCGAGGGTGACATGAATTACTTTATGCCCGAGAAAAAAAACCACGACTCTAACCCGGTGCCGTTTCAGAACGTGATTCCGGCCGAGGTGTCGCTGGTCTGCGTGGTGAAGCCAGATGAATTCTGGGACAAGAAGGTCACGCACTTCTGCTTCTGGAAGGAGAAAGACCGCCTGGGCTTCGAGGTGAGTCTCTCAGCCGCCGCTTCAAAGATGTATTCGCCTTTCCCTCTGTGGGAACTTAACAATCACACGGGGCTTTCCTGACCTGAACTCTCCTTGTGTTGGTTTTTTATCCACTGAAATGTTTCAGATGTACAGTTTGTCATTAAAATAAGCAACAGAGGGAGCAACTATGTAATTTTGTAGCCGCGCTAGTGGCACGGCTCTAAAGGCGGCAATGTCGGCCCGCTGGCTGATCCACCACTTATGTCCAGATTTAAACATTACAGCAACTATTGGATGGATGACTATGCTGTTGTTTTTAAGGGCGTACGCGCAAGTAAACCGGTGTGGGGCCGACTGTGGCTCAGTAGTGAGCAGGGTCGTCCTTCGTGAGAGAGAATGCACTGAGAGGCACTTCTGCATTGGCCTCACTTTTCAGAACCGGAGGTTGCCGCCTGGTTTGGCTGTGTGCTGATTCCCCACTTCTCAGCCAGTTGTTGAGAAGTATTCTGCTCCACTTTTTGACCCCCACTTCCCCAGATAGTAACGGCTTTCATATCATTCCCTCGTTGTCCCACCACGTCTGAAAGGCCACCGAGGTTTACAGCCGACCTGAACCAGAAGACCCGCTGTGAAAACCCTGGGTTTTCAACTTGTTTCATCCAACTAGAGATAACCGCAGAGACAAAGCACCTCTCTGTGTTTTCAGTGTTTGCTCTTGTGACGACATTTTGGTCCAAAAGCAAACACACACACACACACACACACACACACACACACACTTGATTTGTGTTGTTAAGCTGATATCAAACAGAGAGATAAAGTGAGCCAGTTATGATAACCTTGAGCATCATTAACTGTCCTGATTGCCGCTGGAAACCTGAGCCAGGGGTGTGTGTGTGTGTGTGTGTGTGTGTGTGTGTGTGTGTGTGTGTGCATTGTGGTTTTCGGCCAGCCTCCTCCTCTATTACAACAGATGGGTCTACTGATAGAGATCAGTAGTCGCTGTGACCCAAATTTCTGCAGCCGTGTTGGCTCTATGGTTGTTGCCACGGTAACCGGGACACAAGTTGGTGGGTGTGCGGCAACTTGTAAAGTTGCTGCTCGTAATAGACATTTAGTGCGTTTCACAGACGCTCCGACATTTAGGAGTCGGCCAGTGAACAGCAACAGTGTGATGTTGGGTTTGTTATTTACATCTGTTGGAGGACTCGTCTTCTTCACTTTGTTTTAAAGTACACACACACACACACACACACACACACACACACACACAGCTGCTGGAGGGGAGATTCTGGTGACGCTGTTGAAATGTGACTCATCTAAACTATGGAGAGGCTGTAAATGTCACAGTGGGGTGTGTGTCGTACAGCTGCTCTAGAGTCTGACCTACCGTTTGAATAAACACACACACACACACACACACACACACGCGCACACACACTGAGCAGAGTCGAATTTCTCCGACAGCATCTGCTGCAGCGACAGCAGGAAGAGCGGCTCGCTACCAGCTGTCTGACGGTCCACGTCGGTGTGTAAAGCAAACCGGCCATAAGAGTCGAGTGATGATGGGAAAAGATCAAATGTGCAGGCGGTCAACAAACGTTGGCTCAACTGTAAGCTCAACTTACGAGACGGTCTTCTGCAGAAAAACCTGATCAGCATCAGCTAATGGACAGTGAGCTCTCTATCTCCAGATTTAGAAGTTGCTCTGGGAGGCCGGAGGAGAAGCACGTCTCGTGACCCATGACCTCTGCTGGGTCGGTAGACCGATGCGCTGATCTGTGAGCAGCGCTGGTATGAACAGCTGGTATTTTTATAATTTCTTTTAATTAAAGGGAACTCTGTTTGTGCGTCCCAGCTGCATGCCCACATGTTCCGTTCGCCTCGCGTGGCTCCTCCCCTCCCTCGCTCTCGTTCGAGGACGTAAAAATACAAACGACTTGCGTGTGTGGATGAATAAATAAAGGGGCAGCGCGTGCGATTTGTCGCCATTGAGCGATGCGGTGGTCGATTGACGGCCGACTGAAACTCCTCCTCCTCCGAGCGAGCAGGCAAACGACGGTGGCTCATGCAAACATTTCGAAAAATCGCCCCCCACATCTGGAGCCAGTTGTTTGGTTTGTCCCTTCTGGGCTCCTGTAGAAACTGTAGAGAAGGGATAGTGGTGATGCAGGAATGAGTCCTGGAAACCTGCAAGTGATTCAGCGCTGTTGCCGTTCCGGTTCCCGCCTCTTGAAGTCTCGTGGTGTTTTATTTTTTTGGAACGTGTTGGCCGGCGAACACAAGCGGCGGATCCGGTAGTTTCCTTCAGAGCTCGTTTGTGTTTCACAGCCCAGAGAAACCCGGTGCACGGTGCGAACATGTCTACACTCCTGAGATGTGTAATTAATAAGACGCTTAATGTGACTATCTGACCGTAATAATGCTGAACCATCACGTTCATGCTTTGTTGGCAGCGTGTGGTGAATTGGTGTCTCACCGTGTCTGTGCTTCCCGTCAGGTGATCCTGGTGTCGGCCAATAAGTTGACTCGTTACATTGAGCCCTGTCAGCTGACGGACGATTTCGGGGGAAGTCTGGACTACGACCACAACGACTGGCTCAACAAGAGGCTGGTCAGTGTTTTCATAACACGTATTCGACATTTTACACAAATCTTTCTTTCCCACCCCACCCTCTCCCGTTCGTTGACGTCCGTTTCATGTGTCGCAGGTTTTTGAGAAGTTCACCAAGGAGTCGACGTCGCTGCTGGACGAGCTCATGATTATCAACGACAGCGACAAGGGCAGCGCGGTGGACAAGGAGAAGTACGGACACACACACACACACACACACACACGGACACACACACACACACAGAGCTACAGTTAAAAGTGTACCAACAGTAGGACTGTGTGTCTCTCTGTCCTCTGCAGATCAGCTGACTGCGGCCTCTTGCCGTCCTTCGACCCTGAGACTGTCCTTCAGACCGGTAAATATCATCTCCTCTCTTTTTAGCCCCTCCCAGACTGATTTTTTTATTTAAAAGATACTGTCCATCCACTGCAGGAGGGAGGACAGCTGGTTAAGTCGGCGTCGATGTAGACCTGCTGCTGGAGGATTTATACTCCATTTGCACTCTCGCTAATTGGTTCAGGATGGTAGTTCATGTGGTGGATGTTAACCCTCTGATCCCCGAAACCCGCCTGCAGAAAGGAAAAGCATGTTTTCTTGAAAAGAAAAATCAGCAAAATTACACCGTTAATCATAGCCAGGAGCTGTAAAAAAGACAACGGCATCATCATCATCATCAGATTGTTGTCTTTCCGACGGTCCTTGAACACATCATGTGTGACAAACGCTTGTGTCAGTGAAAGCAACACGCACAAAATGGCTTATTTAAAAAGACGGCCTGGGGTTCAGAGGTGGGCCTAACTCTGAGGATGTGAGCGGAGAGGAGGAGGGCCTGGCTGCTCCGCCGGCTGCCACCATGTCCCGGGGCTAAATGGACGCCAGGGCTGGATGAGCGATGGATAAACGATGGACGCGTGGCTGAGCCGCGTTCACTGTACTGAGCGGCCTGTGTCTGCGGGGAGGAGAAAGGGGGTCTTTGTCTGCGGTGCCACCCTCCTCCCTCTGCAGCATGTACACAAACACTGGCGCGGTATTGTTTCAGATGCTTTTTGTAGAACGGCCTTTTAAATCTCACCCATCCCCCCACCCCTCTGTCTGTCTGTCTGTCTGTCTGCCTGTCTGTCTGTCTGTCTGCAGGTCATGAGCTGCTGTCGGAGCTGCAGCAGCGGCGTTTCAACGGCACCGAGGGAGGAGGCCAGGGAGGTGAGGAAGCAGCTGTCAGTCATCCAGGTGTCACTGTGTTAGTCAGGCTCTGACGTCTGGAGGGAGGGATGGATGTCTTTTGTATCGTTCGGTGCACGGTTTTCTCTCTGTGCTGCGTAGACTGCTAGAGTCCTGGGTGCTCCATCAGCCAGCGTCAGTGCTGGACCTGGTGGCAAATCCCTGCAGCCTGGTTTCCAAAAATCAGTTGGGAAGCCTCAGAATGGAGTCAGCAGATTAAGGTTGACATGTTCAACACAAACACATAAGGCTGCAGTGTCATATTTGACCTTTGTTACGAGACGTAGGAGTGACAGACGTCTAAATCGCTCCAGAAAAGGCGCCTCTATATATATATATATATATATATATATATATAATACGGGTAGATCAAATCAAGCATTCTGATTGGTTGAGAGTGAGTCACGGGGTGTACTTTATTCAGCCATAAAGTACTGTACAGCCTGTTTACATTTAGAGCGTTCCATATCAGTGCGCACTTAAAATAACAGGTAGATTTAAATTGCGCGACCGTTAGTGTTGGATTCTCGGTCCGCTCTTTAGTCTACAGTTTCTCCTCCTGGTTTCCGCCCACTGCCACGATGAAGGAGGGGGGCTCCTTCATCCCAGCTGTTGGCCGTTGCCTTGATCACCGGCAGGTGATTAAAGGTCCACAGCGTGACCCGGCTTATTGTCGGGTTGTTACTTTGTAAGAATTGGTCACACGAGCGGTTGAGTTGCCCTCCCGACTCTGGAGCAGGAGAGGTGGATCTCCTGTGTTCGCTGGACCTGACCGGTAGCATTCGTTTGTATCTGTTTGTGGTGTCTTGTTTACTTTAAATAAAGTCCGCCCGTGGAACTGTACTGCTGCGTGTGTTGCGTTTGGGTCCGCTACACCACACACTCCTAACCGTTAGTTGCCGTTTCAAGCTTGACAGTTAAAAACATGTTTGGTGTAAACTTTTATATCGTCACGTCCGCAGTAACGACTCGCAGACGTTGGTTTCCTTAACTTGCAGGTTTATTGCTTGAGTGTTCACAGTATTGCAACGGGGCTCTTCGCTGACAGTAAGTTAGCTCAAACGGAACAGCTAACAAGCTCACTTAGCATCACTAGCATAACGAACGACAACACACGTCACTTCCTCCCTAACCTAAAGATGAGCAATGAAAAGGGTTTGATCACAAAATCGTGATAATTTCCAGTGAGAGATAATTACGTCGGTAATTTCCCGACGCGAGGCGAGTTCTCTAAACATCATGGAGGAGAAAAATGACGGAGAAAAGACGGACAGAAGCAGCGAGAGCACTTCTTTACATCGGTGCTGAGCGTCATCCTCCACCCTGCTTTCAACCCAGGTCGTCCGTTTTATAGTCCCGTATGTGCGTCCCGTGCGTCCCGGGACTATTTTCTCTGCCGCTGAAATGCGATACACAACGTTTTGCCGGCTACAACTATTTTGTGCTGAAGGGCAGCTTACATTACTATTTATAAAGTCGCAGGTACCCGTATTATAAAAGCAATAAGGTACTCGAGGCAGTACTGTGTCTGCAATAATGTACAGTTCAAGGGTTTGCCTAACAACTCCCTTGAACAGTACATTATTGCACGACACAGTACTGCCTCTCGTACCTTATTGCTTAAATATACTTTTAATGTCCTAAAAAGGAACCACTTTGTACAATCAGGCCAGAGATAAGGGAACGTCCCGGACTGTAACCCGCTCCCCTCCTGCAGTTCCTCACGCCTGACCCCTTCTCTAACCTCTGACCTCCAGGTCCAGCTTGGTGTCCCATGGAGGAGGAGCTGCTGGCCCAGCCTCAGGTGATGAAGCTGCTGGACTCGCTCAGGGAGCAGTACACCAGATACCAGGAGCTCTGCAGGCAGCGAAACAAGCGCACCCAGCTGGACGAGATCCACGCCAAGGTCATGCAGGTAACACACACACACACACACACACACACACAGCTGTGGCTCTCTGTCTCCATCTATAACTCGCGTGTCAAAATGCTGTTTTGTGTCACATATTGGGCCAGAGTCTCGCTTTTTTAGTTTTTTCAACCTTGGGGATGATTCATGATTGGGCTTTATTTTCGCAGCGAGACTAAAACATGGCTGAGACATTAATGGTAGGTGGAATTGTTTGTAAAACCCTTTTAGACGCAGCCCGACTAGCTGTTCCCCCCCGTGTGTCCACATGTAGTGCCGTATCCATGGCTACAGTCGCCTCCGGAGTCTTTCCCCGATTCTTTGATCATCCAGTCTTTGACCTTTGACCCTCAGCAGCGGTGTCAGTGAGCAGCGCTCTTGTAGAAATAGACTCCTCTGTGGTTACTGGGGCTCCTGCAGCCGCAGGGGCTGATGGGTAACACCACTGTCTTGGAGATGAGCCCGGGGTTGCCATGGGAACCAAACCATGTTGGTCGCTAGCCTGGAGGATTTGAGGTTGGGTGGGGGGGTGGATGGCCTACTTCTGGATCGAACAGTGTATATATGTGCGTGTCTGCTCTTTAAGGCATCGCTGACCTGATAAATACAATTAAATCATGATGCCACTGACACACACATCTGGATGATACTGCACTGTTAGTATGTGCTGCTCCCATTCTGACCTTCCTGTTTTAAAATGCGTTTCTCGTGTCTCCTTCAACTTAATGACTTTATTACCCAATTAATAAATTCAGTTATAATTTGATACGGTTTATTTTTGTATTTAATTCCCCGCCCCCTACATGCTTCTACTGTTTTGACTGTTTCTATTTCAGTTGGCTTTAATGTGAAGTATAAATATATTTGTGGAAAACTATTTGTTATCATTATCATAATTGTAAACTATTTACAAAAGAATCGATGCATGGACAGTGAACCTCTGAGTAAAAGATGTGATGTGGTGGTCGTCGCAGAGCGAGAGGCTGAGAGCCCCCTGCTGGTCGCTCTGCTGCACTGCAGCTCAGACTTCCCGAGGCTGAAGGAGATCCTCACCACCAACATCACGTCTCCCGGTAGACATTTCTGACTCGTCACAGCAGGAGACACGCAGATATGAATTATAGAATTAATGACGGTGGACTTAATTCACATAGCTGCTTCAGCGCTGGTTTCCCTGGAGGGGAAACAAATGAACGGAACCGGCGTCTCCGTCTAAAGCAGATCCCTAATTGTGAGTTGTGTGTTTTTCCTCTTCCTCTCAGGTGGTCACCTGGCTGCAGGGTCCAGGTTCAGAGCTGTTGAAGACTCAGCAGGCCATCGGGGACTCGTCGCGAGCAGCTCAGGCTCTGCAGCAGAAACACGAGGAGATCGAGAGCCAGCACAGTGTAAAGCCATCACACACACACACACACAATATTGTGCTACACTAAGTGTTTCTTGACTCCAGCTTCACATTGGACACACAAATCTAAAGGAGGATCTCAATCTTCTCAACAAGAATGCCGATACATTTATTTCCTAACGTGTCAAACTCTCCTCTTGAAAACCCCCTTTTCGTGACCATTTTTACACATTTTGCCGCTCAGACTACGGTAAATATTATAAACCTTCAACGGGCTCCGTTCTGCGTGTGTCCTTGTGCAGGAGTGGTTCGCGGTGTACGTGGAGTTGAACCAGCAGATCGCCGCCTTGCTCAGCGCCGGGGAGGAGGAGGAGGTGGTGGAGCTGAAGGCGCTGCAGCAGCAGCTGAGCGACGTCTGCTACCAGCAGGCGGCTCAGCTGGAGGGCCGGCAGCACGTCCTGCAGGCGGCGCAGGGCTTCCACGGCACCACGCAGGAGGTACACACACACACACATACACACACACACACACACACACACACAGTATACACGGTATAAGCTTGCTGTTTGTACTGGATGTACAGACTGGAAACTGTGTTTTTGTGTGTAAAAAGAAAAATAAACTTTTGGTACAGAGGTAGGCTATTTAGCCTAGCTTAGCACAAAGACTGTAGACGGAGGTAAACTGTTAGCCCCATCAAAATTGCGAAGGGAAAAAAAAAATCACAAACTAAAAGCAGAACTTTCCATGGATAAATACAGAATGTGGATCAAGTGGCACGAAACCCAAAGTGCGTGCTACTCGTTCTGAACGCTCTTTCTGCCTCTGCAGTTGTCCCAGCAGCTGGACGGCCTGCTGGGCATGCTCTGCGCTGACGTGGCTCCAGCCGACGGCGCTTCCATTCAACAAAACCTCAAGCTGTTGGAGGAGAAGCTGCAGATTGTCGGTCCGTGCTCCGCGAACGACGAAGCTCGTCCCTCTGACGCGATCATGCTTTTTTTTTTTTGATTTATTCATTCTATTTGTGTGTCGTTAATCGCGTGCGTCTACGTCTGTCCGTGCAGAGGCAGGGCTCGCCTCTCTGCGCCAGAAGGGCGGGCTGCTGATGGAGCAGATGTGCACCCAGCCGCCGTGGCCCCTGGAGGAGGCGGAGGAGAGTCCGGCTGGGGAGCAGCAGGACAGCGCTCAGCACGTCCAAACCGTGATGGAGGAGATGCAGCTCCGCAAGCAGAGGTAGCCGTCTTCTTCTTCTTCCTTTTTCCTTTTTAAGGCTCACGTTACACTATTAGTTAGGATATGTGAATGAAGTGTGTGTGTGTGTGTGTTGCAGGTGTGAGGACATGGTGGACGTGAGGAGGCTGAAGATGCTACAGATGGTCCAACTGTTCAAATGTGAAGAAGACGCTTTACAGGTAGGACACAAAAACAACCTGTAGTCATATTATATAGTACAATACAGTACTTCCTGGATTGATGAGATAACACGTGTGTGTGTGTGTGTGTGTGTGTGTGTGTGTGTGTGTGTGTGTTCAGTCAGTAGAGTGGCTCGGCGAGCTGTTAGACGCCCTGTTGAAGACCCACGTCAGACTGGGCGACGACTCTCAGGAGACCAGGATCATGTTGGACAAACACAGGAAGTTTGTGGACGTCGCTCAGGTGAGACGCGTCCCCACAACTCGTGGCAATAATACTCCAATAATAAATGTAAAACTGTCAACTCTCAACTAAATAAAAAATGACAACCGGCTCTCCGTTCGTCTTTGCCTCTTCCCCCGCAGAGCACGTACGACTACGGCCGCCAGCTGCTGCAGGCGACCGTCGTCCTGTGTCAGTCCCTGCGCTGCACGACGCGCTCGTCCGGAGACACCCTGCCGAGACTCAACCGCGTCTGGAAACAGTTCAGCGTCAGCGGAGAGGAGCGGCAGCAGAGACTGGAGCTGGCCCTGAACTTCCACACCGCCGCCGAGAGGGTGAGAGGGGATGAGAGAGAGACAGACAGACCCCCCCCCCCCTGTTTTATTTTTATTGTGGCATGTGCAGTCGGGGACCTTGAACGTTACATTTTGCCTTCAGTACATAAAGGTTTGTTTTCTTTCCTGTGGTTCAGGTGTTACAGCAGGAATGTGTGGACCCAGAGTCTCTGGATGAAGTCGACTCTTCTGGGAAAACTCTGCTGGACAGACTGACCTTGCCTGTTATCTTCCCTGATGGGTACGAACACACACACACACGCACACGTACATTCCCTTGGGTCTAAAACACACAGTGGGAGATTGAGTTCATTCTCTGCTCAGGCAGACATTTCTCCACTATACCTGTACACGGAAAATAGTTGTTGCTATTACAGCTCTGAATATTAAATTTAGCAAAAATCTATTATTGAAGGTTTAAAACAAACCTTCAATAATTGATTTTTAATCAGCAAGTTGGCCAACATTCACATATTCACCTTTTCATACTGAAATTATGAGGTGAACTTGTTCGCAAACCGCTGCCTATCGACACATCTGGCAGATGTACGGGGCAACATTGCGTCACGTTTTTGGTCAAATGTTTTTCCTCTTTTAGCTGTTTGAAAAATATGTTCTGCTGCTAAATGCTGAACTGTGTCTGTCAGCTGTTTGATGCTGAGCAGGTTGTGTACAGCGTTTTTTTTCTAGCTTTATAACTGCAAACTATTGATTATAGCTGCTTTCAACCCTAACTCGTTACATTGAGCAGTTGTTTTTTTCCGGAGTCCTCGGTGTGATACAAACTCCTAACTCGAACTCCTTGTCGTTTCAGGACCGAGCAGTACTTCGGGAGTCCCAGCGACACGGCAGCGGCGGCGGAGGCCGTCAGGGAGCGCCTCCTGCTGGTGGAGGAGCGACGGCTGCAGCTGCAGGAGGTGGAGCTGCACGATGAAGAGGAGGAGGAAGAGGAGGGGGGGAGGGGGATAAATGGGCAGGAGGCTCGGCTGGACGTGATCGGCGAGGAAATGAGCGAGAAAGAGGAGCAAGATGATGAGGAGGAGGAGGAGGAGGAGGGGGGGCGGCAGCAGGATGAAGACTTGGAGAGGACCACGCAGGACTGCTAGTGGGCGTTAACCCGAGCGACCTGAGAGAAGCTCGTTGACGAAGGGCAGCCGATTAACTTCTACCGAAAAACCTGCGACCGGTTGCTTCCGTCTCCCAGCAGTTCGTTCCTGCCGCTGCTATTTCTCTACATTAAGACTACATTTCCCATCAGCCTCACCGCTCACCCTTCCTGAAAGATGGGGAGACATGTTGGATGTGATCAGCAGAAACTGAGAGAGCCCTGGAACGGCGGCGCCCTCTTCACCGTTTTCCTGCCGTTAACGCCGTCCCGGTGGAGTTGTAAAATACTGAAACTATTCATATTTAGTCTTTGGATGCTCTGTTGACGACGGACCAGCTGTAAAAATAATGTTTGGATAAGAATTCTTCGAAAGTATAGCTAAAACCGCCTCCTCTTTCCCAGCATGCCTCTTGTCCGCCTAAGTGGGTGGAGCCTCCACGGTGCTAACATGGTTACCAATGTTTCCGTCCGTGCCTCCTCTCGCCTTTCTCGCTTCCTCGCCTCCTTTTTATTTCCCCCTTCCGCCCTGACGGAAGATGAACTCGTTGGCCTGTACAGGAGGGGCGGAGCTACAGGATATCAGGTGTGCAGCGGCCAAGATGGCCTTCCAGCGCCAGACACGTCAGGTGACGGCCACAAACTTCTCCGGGCTGAATCACACGCGCAATTAAACAAAGCAGCTTGTGGAGACAACCACAAGTCCCAAAGAGCACGTCCCACCTTAAACGAGATAGTTTTACTTCCGCCTCCTCCGACCTGAGGATGTACCCCGGAAAACAGTAATAAACTAAGATGAAAATAATAATGTAATACGATATTAAATTTAAAGCATGGATTATTGAGTTTTGTGCACAAATTGTTTCTCTCCCTCTGGATCTCGGCAATTACAGATTCGACCAAATGAATACTGGAGTGGAAACGCGCAGAAAGAGAGAAATGTTGATTTATAGCCAAAACTGATTGGATGTTCCCTGAAATGATCTGTGGGACTTGTAGTTGTGACGTTAGTGTTTCCATGATGACCTCCTCGCTGTTCTAAATAAGCCCGCCGCCTTCGTGACGTAGGAATCAAACCTGTGCCGCTTTCCCCTGATCATCAGAATAGGAGCGATTCCCTTTTCTATTTATTTTCACTTTGTTTTTCCAAACAAAACTTGCCGTGACTGGTTGGTATTTTTTTACCAATAACTGCTGCTGTAAGTGTAACCACTAAATACTGCGTCTTGCTCTCTGTCCAATAATATATACATATGACATCATCCTCCAAATAAAGAAGCTTTTTAAAGTTGCTGTCCGTTTTTTTTTTTATTATTATTTGTCTGAAGCTCACGCAGTCACTCATTCTAATACAAACTACTGAACATGTTTTCAAAAAGTTTATTTAAAAAAAGAAATTCACCACTTCTACACTGTTTAAACATGGAAATATTGTAATGCAATGTCCTGCTCTTTAAATATATTACATCACTACATTTGTGCCCTTTATACAAGCCATTTCTTGTTGCTGTAGAACAGCTACCACTAGAGGGCGCCTGTTTACTCAGCCGGTCCCTTAGTTATAACACCTAAAAGCTTATTCAAAATAAGTATATGAGGGTCAAGTCATTTCAAAGTCACTCTTGGTTGATATACATATTTATACGTTCACAATGTTGACAAATGGATGTGGAGATAAGTATCGTTGCTCAAAAGTGTCCGTTAACTGCAGGTCATCGCCGGTTCTCCTTGTCAAAAAGGTCTTTGGCCTCGTTGATCTTAGCGGCCAGATACGGCGACCCACCTGCGCACAGACACACAGACACAAGACACTCCTTTAGCACCCAACCATACCTATTTCAGACTCCTGCCCTTCAGCTGTCTGCGTGTTATCATTTTCAAAATCACCGTCTCCAAGTGAAGCCACAACGACCTCTGAGCCAACGACCTGTCTAAACAGACACGTTTTTGCCAGTCCAGTGAGGCTTCACCTCTGAGGCACCAATGATCAAATTATGTTTGTCTTTTCTTTTTTAGCAGTAAAAGTCATATCACAGAGACATATGTCTTTTAATGATTTATGTGTTGTGTTTTTTCTGCAGGGGTTAGGCCATTTCAATGCCAGCTCCACCGAAAACAAGTTCCCTCCCAGTACTATTCTGCAAATGATTTGGATTGGTTTTAAGAAATATCAACAACCTAGGGTGTTTATCTCCTAAGAGCAGAATTATGATGCATCAGTCAGACCTCTCTCCAGCACTGGCACAGCGCTAACTGCAGCTGTCACTTTGACGGTCTGAGTTTAGCTCACCCTTATCAGGATGGTTCAGGACCATGATCTTCCGATGGGCGTCGCGTACCTTGGCCTTAGTGCTGACTGGGCTGAGGAAAAACAAAACAAATAATGTGAGCAATCATCCCATTTTTCTGCTCTCAAACTCAAAGACAGTTTTACAGAGAACATTTAAGAATTATAAACCGTGACACATTTCATTACCTGATGCCAAGAACAAGGCTGGCCTCTCGTTTGGTCATCTTCTGCTCAAAACCTCCTTTGTAATATGCTGAGAATGCCTGTGGAGACAGAAGGATTAGAGCTTTGATTCTCAATCGCCAGAGTTTATCTCTATATATTCTTTCCTGAGGTATCTCAAGAGTTTCTTTAACTATCTACAACATGCACAAGAAAAAAGAACAGGAATAGGTCTGGATACTGTACAGGAGGTGAAATAATCACTTACGGACGAGGGCATCTTCCTGACGGTTTCAGAGAAGACCTGTCCAAGAGGCTTCCACAGCTGGAATGCATAGCGGCCTGTGGATCAACGTGCATGAGAACAGCTTAAAAACACATTTTCCAAATGCCCCCTTGGCAAATTATGGATCTTGTATCAAACTATTCTTACCCGCAAGACCTGCAGCAGCCACACCGAGACCGACCGCGATCAGAGTCCCTCCCTGTCAACCAAACAAAACGGCCAGCAGTTACTACACCAGGTCAGACGCGTCTGTCTACACAGGTACTTGAAGAGGAGAGAGCAGCGGCTCCACAATCACACAAACAACCCCGGCTGACTGATTTGACGGTTAGCCAGCGATCGTTTGTGTGATTGTCTGTGGAAAAGAAAAAAAGTGCTCCAATAAAACTTAGTAAACGTCAATGAGTACTTAAATTAGCAAGTAAATTGATAGTAAAGTTTCAGTGCAATATCACATTGCCTACTTAGGTTTTAAGAAATCATTTTTCACAAAGGCTTTTCTTTTTGCCATGTCGTACTTCTCAGGAGCTCTTTTCCCATTTCGGCCTCTACAATTACTTAATAATGTGCCATACTGAGGCTTCATATTTAGCAACTTACTACTCTTGATTGTGTTACGTCCAAATAAGTTGTACATATTATGTTTTATATCTCGAACGATTGTGCAGCTCCCGAAAGTACTGTCATAAAGACACCTTAATAATATGAATATTATGAATGATCCCCCCCCCAAAAAAAGGTATTTCTATCCCAGTCAGTTCCTTATGAAGCAAGTAGCTACAGCATACATCGCTCCACAATGGTGTAATGCAGGATGAGCATCCTATGCACACGCAGCATAACATCTGCACAACATCTGTATATTTGCATATTAAGTACCCCTCTACATCAGGGGTGGGCAAACTACGAAGAAATGTCGGGCATCAGGTGTTTGCTGTCACATAATTGAATAACCACCTTTTATTTTGTATTTGATTGTGATGCATTTAGTGTACCAAACCTAGATTTAAGAATTGAAAAGTCTGCATCACCTGCTGTTCTGGCCCACATTTGCATGTGTTGCAATGGAGACGAATGTTATTGCATCTTCATTCATAGATTTTTCCCTCCTCTCTTACCGTAGTAAGGACATGCTGCAGCTACTTTTTACTTTTACTGTTTGGTAGCCTTTGAAAGTCTAATTAGGTCTGTAAGTATTGTTGTATGTAGCTAGTTAACGTTAGTAACATTACTGTGAGTACCAAGTTGTCCTAAAATATAAAGTTGGTAAAAAGCCACTAAGTTAGCCAGCGTTAAGGCCGCTTTGGCAGCTCACTTTAGTTAGCTAGCTAGTTAGTTAGTTAGCTAGCTAGCTAGTTAGCTAACGCTAGTTAGCTTGCGCGTTAGTTAATACCAATACACCTGGCGCTACTGCGACAGTCGTGCCGTGCCGTTACGTTAGCGGTCATCGAGGTTACGTAGCACGCACGTTAGCAGGTAGAAACCCGCCTGGTTTAGTTGCATGTCCTCCGCAGAGGACGCAGCGTGAGAGCAGATACTTGCCAGCCGTCTGTCAATGTTTGCGTCGCTCCTGGGGCTTTTGAGAGAATACTCCGCGTCTCGCATCGTCTCTCCTCCGTCGACGGACATTCTGCCGGCGTTCGCCATGTTGCCTGTGCGGCGAAAAGTCAAAGTCACGTGATTCATCCACATCCGGTTGACGATTTCAAAATAATACTCAGCGCTAAGCAACTTCCTTTCTGGTATCCAGCCTCTTTTTAGATCTTCAAAAAGTCAATGCAACCTTATTGAGCGTTTTTAGTCCTCGAGCCAAATGTCCCCGTCTTGCCAATTTGGAGGGTTCCTAGTGGTAAAATTGCAGCAATGACAGCTTTCTATGTGCTGCCACTCCTCTTTCCATCACTACATTGTTAGAATGTGTCCTTATTACCAGCATAAAGGTAACCTACACAGAATATCATAAAGTCATATAGTAATGTAAATCTTAGACAAACATCTATCTATCCGTCACATTTTAATGACACTGAGGACAACATAATCTGACCTTTGACCTCCAATGCTGCAATAGGGCAAATTCAAACTTGCCTTTGGGTAGTTCCAACATAAAGAGCACAAACATAATTAAACAGAATTACAACAATAGCATTTCTTATCAGAATAAACTGAACTTTTGTTCTGATTGAATGTTTGATATGATGTGTTTTCCCCCTTTTTTTCTAATTTCAAAATGTATACTTGAACAGTTTGGGACCCTGAACATTTTCAAAAATGGAGCCATCGCAAAAAAGCTTCGTGGTGGCCATAGCGGTCACATAAATGAGTGTGTGTGATGTAAAAGTTACCGCTTGAAGTCAGGAGCCCACAGAGAATCAAGTGAAAGTACTCAAGTGCAGAACTTATCTACATGGAGGTACTTTACTTCGGGAGATCCCTTTTCTGCTACTTTACACTCCTTTACATTTCAGAGTGAAATATTGTACATTCTTCTCCACTAGGCTGTATTCACATTGTAGATTTGCATTAATAATAAACAAATATGATGAACAAATAAATTCTATGTTATTGTAAGTTAAGATGGGATAATCACAGGTGGGGAAAATTCACAAGTTATTTTAAATTATATGCAATCATACAAAATTACCACCCGTGACATTGGTGACCCTTCCACATGAAGGCCTCGCTAACTCTAATCCAATAAAATAATTGTTAAAAGTTGAATTCTAGGTGCTTCAATTGTCTTTTTTCCCACGAGCACTTTGTCCATATTGGCTTACAAATGAAGCTTCAAAGCAAGGTGTGCTGAAAGCTCCAGAGCAGAAATGGCCCCTTGAGGTTAGATAGTTTGTAAGCTTCTGTTTCCAAGGCCAAAAACATAGCTCAGCTATGTATGCCTCTTTCGAGTGACCGATATTCATTGTGATTTTAATTTTTTATGGTTTGTGCGAAGGATTCCTGAGTTTATCCCGGTTCATAGATAGAACAAACCCCTGTTGTTTCATGTTTGTGTCACTAGATGGAGCCACTGCCAAATGAACCCTGTGGTGCTGTGAAGCGTCGCGTGTGTGTGTGTGTGTGTGTGTGTGTGTGTGTGTGTGTGTGTGTGTGTGTGTGTGTGTGTGTGTGTGTGTGTGTGTGTGTGTGTGTGTGCCTTGCACAGAATGAGATTGAATATATTGATAACTATTGAATTTAGCATGTGGTACTGGAGGTCAGCATTATTCAGAATTTTGATTTTGTTAATATTGGCTTGTCTTACTTTCTTATACTACATTTGGGTTTCCAATTGTTGCATCAGTTACATCTGTTTGGTTATATGCCCTTATTCATATCTACATGTTTGTGTGTTTTATATGTTTGTATTTGCCCTTGATGTGTGTTTGCATTCGCATTTTGCTCTTTGTACTTGTGTCCGTCTACAGGTGCACCTTGTGGCCCTCGTGGACCCTCGACATGATTAGGGGTCCAGGAGTCTCGGAGCAGGGAGCAGCGGCACAGTGGAGCTGATGGAGTCCTGAGCCTGGAGCTGGTTTCTATTGTCCCCGGTAATTGGATTTGGTCTGGGAAGAGAGATGGCTGCCAGTGAGAGGCTGCGATCATTAGGTGTGAATGAGACGTGTGGGGCTGGGGCTGAATACACACACACAAACACACACATACACATATACACACATACACATACACACACACACACACGCACGCACACGTGTCCACACTGTTCCAGATCAATCTGAAATTGCTGTTTTCATGTCAAACACTATTCTTCACAAAATGCGTGCTGTCAGATGATTTTCTCAAAGCTCACCTCCACTGAAACATTAGAACAACAGCTGCATTTCTTCTCCTACTTACCCTTACAGGCAATACTATAGCCAAACACACGGCGAGAGAGGTTTCATGAAGCAAATTCACTTAAAACAGATTGAGGCCCTTTCCCAGAACACGCCTGGCCCCTACCACTAGAATCAGGACACTCGGGCGTTCTGATTCTCGCTGCGATGGAGGGCTGCTATAGGGCCAAGTGGTGCGGCCATAAAATCTCCAAAAGGAGGCACACTCCAAAGCCAGTGTTGCGAAAGTAAGTAGCCTACGTATTTTCTTTGTCATCTGAGGGCGATAACATTGAGCTATGGTTTGATGTTGTTTCAATGTGTTTTAGACCTTTACTTTAAAACTTTGCTACAAAATGGCTAGTCTCTTAAAATGTTGCTTTAACCTTTTAAAAACCAATCCCCCCTAGGGGGGGCAGACTGAGCGATTGTTACATAAAACTGTAAATCGTAGCTTGTTTTATGAAAAAAAACACAGCCCCAAACGATTGTATTTGGATGTATTGAACACCATAAGTAATATACAAGTGAAATATATGGTTTGGTACATGAAACAATTAAAATGTCACAGATGTGCGCAAATGTGCCCCAATGCAAATTTTGGAGACCTCGCCTAAATGTTCTCTGTACTAAACCCTCTTTAAATTTGTTCTGCTTCACTTTATCAAAGTCAACCTTTGCAGAGAGAATGTTTACACATTGTGCTATGATTTGGGTTAGTGAATGTTCACATATTGTCCTATGATTTGGGTTAGTGAATGTTCACATATTGTCCTATGATTTGGGTTAGTGAATGTTCACATATTGTGCTATGATTTGGGTTAGAGAATGTTCACATATTGTGTTATGATTTGGGTTAGCGCTGGACCTTACAGCTGCATCATTTCAAAGAAATAATCATCCTGAAAGTGCTTTTTTTCTAGACGGACCTGAAATCTTTTCATTTTTGCTATGTGTCATCTTCATTTACTCTTAACCAGTAACATATACAGTAGACTGATATTTACACATCTGAACAAAATCTCTGGGTATGTAATTTTCGAGGAAAGGGCCTAAAAATAGGTTGATTTGCGCACTATCGTTCAATACCATTGATGATTACTGATGAAGTATCAGGGTCTCAAAGGGTTGTCCCGTTTCACAGGGGAAGATTTCAACCACTGGCCGTTGTAACTCCTCAAAGCATTTAAGTTCCTTAAAGCATGTTCAAATGAGTCCTCGCTAAGCTACTGTGAAAAGTTGTTCCTCTAAAGTAGCCACATCCCGTTCAGTGATGATCTGTCAGTCTGAATGTTGTGACAGATTGCCGTAATGGGCAAAGCCTTGGTTTATTGTGACGTCAACCATTTTTTGTAGACTTCGATTTTGAAGCCCCGAGTTCTGCATTTTAGTCCTCGCCGTCTTGGTTTTTGGCTGTCGCCGTCTTAGTTTTGAGCAAACGGAAGTGGCACAAGAGGGCAGAGCTAAGTACAACCGCACGCTGAATATATTACATTTTTAGGCTACCAAAAATGTTACAACTAACTTGAACTGGAAACACACGGTGAAAGTGTTAAATTGTAAGATGAAAACTAAGGACAGCTCCCAAACCGGACAACGCCCTGGTGGCCGCCTGTCACTCACCTTGTAGCCCCGCCCTAAAGCATCCCCTGCTTTATGGTCTATTTGACTCCAAATGGACCATCATTTACTAAATGATCATCATATTGAAGAAGACTTGAAATTAGAGATTGAGACATAAACTCATGTTTAGAATTTTACTGAGGGAATAAATCAAGAGAGAAGTAGAGTCATTTTCTCATAGACTTCTATACAACCAGAGGAGTCGCCCCCTGATGGCCATTAGAAAGAATGCAGGTTTAAGGCACTTCCTCATTGGCTTCACTTGACACATAGGCTGTTTCCTGGTATGTATTTAGAAGGTAGTGAGTTTACCAGAGCTCTGCTTGAGGCTGGTGGTTCTAGGCTACATTAGAAACTATATTTAAAACCTGAATCTCTAATGAACTGGAGGCTGTTGAGTTGTATTTTAGCCAAAATTGTATTCCAAACTTTAACTGACGCTTGCATAGGGGTTCAGTTGTTCAAGTTAGATAAATGAAGTGAGTATTTTCCAAATAAAAAATCTTTCCAACATTTCCTCTTTATGTTATTATTTTTCCACTGCAGCTCAAACGTTGGAAAAGAACTTTGGAAGATATCCAACTCACACCGCTGAAACCTCACAGCTTCAGACAAACTGGATTTTGTTTTTGAACAGAATTGTAGATTTCGTCTCCCATCCCCTGAATTGAAAACACACAAGAAGTAATATATTAATGGCCAGTGTGAACAGGAGGAATGATCACAGCAAACAAAACGTGTTTCAGTGTTCAAACGGGCTATTGTTTTAGCAGACTTGAACAAATGAGAACCCTTTGAACAGTTATTGCTTCTTATTATAACTTATCAGTTCATATGCAGATTTAAAATGCAGCTGTGTTGGAAACAATTTGCATATAAAATATAACCTGTGTTTTTGTGTGCGTGCATGTACAACTTAATCTCAGAGAGGGAGAAACATTTGCCGAAACACACACGCAAACACGCACACACACACACACACACACACACACACACACACACACACACACACACACACACACACACACACACACACACACACACACACACACACACACACACACACACACACACACACACACACACACGCAGTGTTTCCATAGGAACCAAGCAGCCACTCTGCTCTTCAATAGCGAGCGAGCGAGTCGAGGTAGATGGCTATTGTGTCGTGTGTGTTTGGGGGGTCGGGGTTGTGGTTCGAGAGGGGTTAGAGGGGGCGGTATTAAACAACGCACTAGACAGATGAAAGCCCTGCACATCCTTAAATCTAATCATAATTTAGTCATCACTAGAAGATGATCAAAATAAAGAAGGAAATAGGCAAGACGGGACAGAGAGGGAACTGAGTGCATGAGTCAAGGGAAAGGGGGGGATTGATGTTAGATGGAACATGATGGAGCCTCGTGGACAGAGATGGTCTTATTCCTAAAACTGAAGCTTATTTGTTGCATCCATCTATACCCAGGCACTTAGTCTAAAAGGATTTCTGTAGCTCCCGGGCAGCAAAGACAGTGGACTCAGTCATAACCACCAATACCTGGACGTCCACTCAAGCCTTTTTCTTATGTAAAAATATGACAAATGAGATGGTACAAAAACACACAAAAAAGAGACAAAAACACAATACATCTTTCTCTAATTATCAGAAAGGTGTTTTTTTTGCGCTCACTGGTAGGATGAACTTATTTGTGTTGAATAGAATGAATGTTAAATCTTGGGATACGTTGTTCCATCTTCATATATTTGCTTTTACTGAACATGGTTCCAAATGAAATATTTTTTTGAGACTGTTATCCGACAACAATGCTACAGGGAGAGTGACTCAGTAGAGCCCATTAGGGCGGCCTGTCCCGCCTCTCCTTCACTGGAGAGAACATTTGAAGCGAATCCAGACAAAGAGCATTCAGAGAAAGGATGATGATGAGGAAGAGGAGGAGGTCCAACTGGGATTTCTTGTGAAATGGGCTCATGGAAGCTGGTAATGATATTTATTGGATTGGAGCTCCTGCTAATCAGTCATTTGTTCTGATATTTTTGAAATAATCCAATTTACCCTTCGCCTCACGAGACATCCAAACATATTTTGGTGTTTTCCTGAGAATATAATTATGAACAAATTCATTATGAAACAGGATTTATCATGGGACAATTCTCTATTTGAGCAGAGGTCATTACCAATATTGTTTGACAATAAGTGGTATAGTAATACAATAATTACACGCTGTACATTGTTTTGTTTCATTTAATTTTCCAGGAAGAGGGTAATAACGGAGTTATCCAGATTCGAATGTTGATGGTTTTCAGATGGTCAGAACATTGAGGTCAGAGCATAGAACCTTGGGAGCATAGAACCCTGAGGTCAGAGCATGGCATTCCTGAGGTTAGAGCATAGAACCCTGAGATAAGAGCATATATTCCTGAGAGGTTCTGATCTCAGGGTTCTATGCTCTGACCTCAAGGTTCTTTGATCTCAGGGTTCTATGCTCTGACCTCAAGGTTCTTTGATCTCAGGGTTCTATGCTCTGACCTCAATGTTCTTTGATCTCATGGTTCTATGCTCTGACCTCAGGGTTCTATGCTCTGACTTCAGGGTTCTATGCTCTGACCTCAAGGTTCTATGCTCTGACTTCAGGGTTCTATGCTCTGACCTCAGGGTTCTATGCTCTGACTTCAGGGTTCTATGCTCTGATCTCATGGTCTATGCTCTGACCTCGGGGTTCTATGCTCTGATCTCAGGGTTCTATGCTATCCCATATATTGATTCAGCCCTTGGTTGGAACGTGAGTTGGAGGAGATCTACTGCGTCCCTATTGAATGACGTTTGCTGGACTGACACTTTGTGGTTTTGGGGCAGCTTCAAGCAGTCGATTAGGGAGGGACTGTTCTCCACCGCTGCTTTGTCCTCCACCCTCCTCTTTCCATCTTGTGGCATGGCCTTTCTTTGTGAGACTAAGTACATTTTACCACCTCCTGCTATCAACCGTGGTATTGATAAAGGCTTTTAGGGAATTTATTCTGTTTCATTATAGTAGAAATGAGGAATTTTTTGTTGTTGCGTATTTCCAACACGTCATAAAACCTTATGGGGAAAATGTCACCATGACCTTTTAAACAAAATGTTGTCAATCTAATTTTTTATTGGAAATAGCTAAAAGTAATCACTGTGACAACAGGGACGATGAAGTTAGTAAGTTTAATTTTACATCGATGATGATCTTGTTGTTTCACCATTGAGGGTGTGTTTTAATTTGCTGCTTATGTGTGCCTCAGTAATTGCCTTAATTATATATTTGTATATCCTACATTCATAAAACATGTAAAAGATTCTCATGAGTTGAGTTTTTTAATAATTTACTGAATTGTTTCACCACCTACTAGTCTCTTCTGTATTTAATCATAGCAATTCAATAGTTTAGAAACTATTCTTTATTTATTTAGTGTCTCTTAATTTCTTTCACAATATATTGATTGTGTATAATACATTAACAACAGTGAGTAAACTCCTTTCTGTTCCACCTGGTACACGGAACCTCTATCCTGTAGCCCCAGTTTCCTTCAGGGGGCTTTATCGCTGACGGACTGGCAAAATGACATAGTGGTAAACACAGTAAGGTGAGTCTCGATTTCTATTTTACTGCTCGCGAATGCACCGGTTTCACCACGAGGCACCGCCGGTATGAATCCACCTGCACGTGACGTGGAGGACACGAGCGAGCGACCAGTTCCGACTTGTATCAAATTGAGCGAGGATGGAGAGGAGAGGGCGAGAGAGGAGCTAGCGTTAGCTGCTCGCTAGCTAGCTGACATCACAGCAGCCTTATGGGTAAAAACAGGCCGTGTTCAGTCAGCCTTCATGTAGGTTAACCGTTGTATTCACGGCGCTGTGCGCGGGGAGAGGGTCGCGATACACGCGCCGGCTTCCGTAGCAAGTTAACGTGGCTCCGCGAGAGGCTGACCGTGATGTCACCTCTGTCGGTGTTTACTGCTGAGATGTGACTGTGTTTACTGAGACAGACGAACACAAACAACAGCGCTGGCCTGAACCCGGTGTTACACCCCAACTGGTTTTCAAACCTACTGGTTTCCCTGCGCCTGCGTGTGTTGTCTTCGCTTCACAGCTGCAGCGGTTTTCTGTCTGCTCACCAGATTCGTCACATATTCACAAACATATTGCTGGAGATATTCAAGCCACATTTCATATCCATTGCAGCGATCGTGATTGTATAAGTGAGCACTGCATCACAACCACGTAGGAAGAAACACATTTAAGGAAATATATTTATAAAAAGATCGCAACGACCTGGATTCGATCCCTGTCGAGCAAAATGAAAACGTACTGAAAGACGGTGACTCAACCTATAGAGCCACCGATTAATCAAACAACTTTAGTCATTTAAGGTATTACTCAATTATGTCCCATCTCCTCTGTGTCCAGGGAACCTTTTGGTCTGGTGATCTGAAACAACTTGTTTCGGGTGGATATTAAAACACTGTCGTGGAACTCCACAAATATGTTGTTGCCTCTTCTGCAGTCAGCTATTCTTTTGCAAGATGATGCTGCTGCTCATCTTGCTTCCTTCAGCACTCGTAATAAAGTTCCCCATCAAGGGATTACATTGACAGCTTTTTAAATGACATTTAAAAACTTGGTTAGGAAAAGATAGCACAGTGTTGTGCTGCTAACTTCTCTGCCATCGTAGGGCTGCTGGTAGTCAAGAATAGCTGACTGCAGAAGAGGCAACAACATATTTGTGGAGTTCCACGACAGTGCTTTAATATCCACCCGAAACAAGTTGTTTCAGATCACCAGACCAAAAGGTTCCCTGGAGGCAGATGTGACTTGATCAATAAATTCCCAAATGACTTAAGTTGAGTTAATGATTGGTGGCGCACCGCGTATCGCCACCGCATAACAGGTTATAATGTTTTGCTCTACGGAGATCGAATCCAGGTCGTTGCGATCTTTACATTTATTTATATATATATTTGTGTTTCTTCATACGTAGTTGTGATGTAGTGCTCACTTAAACAATCGTAATCGCCGCAAAGGATATCCCATGTGGCGTGAAGATCTCCAGCAATATGTCCTTCATTGTTCTGTGGGTAGAACATTACTATATCCCACTCTTCCTGTGGCTCAGTGTTCGCAATGTTTTTAGTGTCTTTTCACAATACGATCGTCACAAAAGTAGAATTGTTTTGTCAAAATGCGTCAGTGGCGTCTGGCCGTAGCCTCGCGAAAAACATCGCTAAATATGTTGAGACGTGTTTTAATATCCGCCCGAGGTAACCAGTTGTTTCAGCTCACCTAGACCAAGAGGTTCCCTGGACACAGAGGAGATGGGACATAATTGAGTAATACCTTAAATGACTGAAGTTGTTTGATTAATCGGTGGCTCTATAGGTTGAGTCACCGTCTTTCAGTACGTTTTCATTTTGCTCGACAGGGATCGAATCCAGGTCGTTGCGATCTTTTTATAAATATATTTCCTTAAATGTGTTTCTTCATACGTGGTTGTGATGCAGTGCTCACGTATACAATCACGATCGCTGCAATGGATATGAAATGTGGCTTGAAGATCTCCAGCAATATGTTTGTGAATATGTGACGAATCTGGTGACCAGACAGAAAACAGCTGCAGCTGTGAAGCGAAGACAACACACGCACGCGTAGGGAAACCAGTAGGTTTGAAAACCAGTTGGGGTGTAACACCGGTTGGTGGTGGTGGTGGTGTTGTTGTTGTTGTTGTTGTTGTTGTTGTTGTTGTTGTTGTTGTTTTCGTTTCTGGTTGCTGCTATTCCTTTATTAAACTCAAGTAGTATTATTGTGTGACGTTACTTTAGGAATTTAAAGATGACATAACCGACCATTAATATAATATTAATATAATAATATATATATATATATATATATATATATATATATATATATATATATATATATATATATATATATATATATATAAATGAAAACCATAAACAACATCTGACAAATCCAACACACACACACACACACACACACACACACACACACACACACACACACACACACACACACACACACAATAAAACCATCTAAATTGTATGGGTGCTTTCAATCAGACTGTGTATTCAGATCACCTGCATACCAGTTAAGTAAAGGTATGACGCAAGGTATAAATACACATATGTATGAAGTAGCAATACAAGTGTGAGTGATAATGTTACCTAAGGTGTGGTTGAGTATAATGGCTTACACGTTGTTGTAATAATTAATAATGAATAAAGTTGAATTACGCTGTAAACCATAAGACACAAGGGGCTGCATTAAATAGAAAATACACGTCTGAATATAGCTGATGAATTTTGCTCCAACTGTGTACATGCTCTGTGCTACGTTTCACCTAAGATCTATAACAGGGGCTAACCTTTGCAGAACGGTCAGACTTTCAATTTTTTTTTACATATTCATTGTTATACCAGTGTAGGTTTGTCGGCCGTAGTAGCGCGACAGAGAGTGTGTGTGTGAGTCAACGGGAGTTCAGCGGGAAGCTCGTTGATGACGACGCTCACCTCAGGTCAGAGCTTTGTCTGCAGGCAGATGACATCATGGCAAATATGTTGGGACAGGTTGTTAAATAATAAATGGAATGTTAGTGATCGTTACTACAGTGGACGTCTCTGCAAAGCTTTGGAGACTATTGTAATGTTTGATCATTAATTGAAATGAATTGGAAGAGAATGTAAAGACTGTTTAAGTTTAACTTTGACCAAAATCTTTTTAAAATTTCTATCGTTTAATAAAATATAAGAAGTTAATACATAATATAAATACATTAAGTAAAGAATTGTGAAAAAAGCAAACAGTTGAGTGGCTTAGCAGTTTCATTGTCCTGGTGCTATATAGCAATGGTCTGCAGCATAATGCGTATAAGTTCATAAAAGCCCAAATAGAACCCATAAAGAGCCTTAAACTCTCAGTGATGCTTACGGTAACATCTTTCATTTGCACCCCATCAACAAATCATCACAAATAACTTGTGAATATTCATCATTATCGCCCGGGCCCTGACTAGAAATTGAATTGCAGTGATGTAATGGCCTTTAAATAATTAATACGCCGAGAAAAGTAAAAGAGGCCGAGCCGTGGAGGAGAAGAGAAATCGATGAGGGCGAGGGAGCACAAATGATAAAAGAAAGCGGTTAAGAGAGACGGAGACAGAGGAGTGAAGGGAATCAGAAGAGACGCGGTCAGGCAGATGGATGGGAACCCCACCCAGGCCTGCTTCCTCTCTGCCTGCTCAGTCCACTGATAAGCAGCCAAGGAGGAAGTCAAGTATTATTTCATGTGAGAGAGGATGAGCGTGTCCGTTTGCTGAGGAGGAATCCGCTACGCTCCGGCCTCGGCGTGTGATGAAGACGCTGTCGGTGGGTCGGTAGTTCGCCGCTTAAAGTTGTTGAAGGATCTCTATGATCTTTTCCGAGTGTTAATACAGCAGAAAACAACTATTTACTATGTCAAGATGTGGCAGGGTAACGTTTACTGAGCAGAGAATGAAATCACTCTCTCTCTCTCTTTCTTTTTGTGGTAATCTGAGCTTCTCCTTGTTTTGTTTACATAGCTGCGTGTGTTCGTGCACGTGAGCGCGCCCCGCTGGTTAGCTCACGGCCGCTTGCTCTGCACTGATCTCATTCAGCGCTTTTATAGCTAATAACGACAGACAGGTAAACACTGTTAGCTGCCAGCACTGTTGCCGATGTTTGCGATGTTCGCCGGCTCAGTTGTCGCCATGTTGAGAGCTGTGTGGAGGCAATGGACATGCTCTGAATTTGATAATTTAGCACCTTTTTTAAAATAGTGGCTTCATTCTCCTCGTATCTGACTTTCCTCACGGTAAAGCTCCTATTTAGAGTTTAAGCAAGGTGCCTGAAACACAACTTTGGTTTTTATTTAATTCAATCCCTCTTTTCTTACTGTTGGATGTGTTTGCATTATTTGCTTTTGCATGGCACGCTTCCTCTTAACCATTTCCCCTTTCTCTCTTCCGTTTCTTACAGTGGAGCCACCTGATGGGCTAAAATAAGCCGCTCCTGAGAATATCAGTCTGTGCAGAGGGATTTTTTTCTTGCCCAAAGCGTGTGTGTATCTGGCTAAGTAGCGTAGTTTGCCACCCAAATTGGCTTGGTTTCGGGAGTCCCAGGCTACTGCCAGTCCCGTTTAGCTCTGGCATAAAGCCGCCGGAGCTTTCCCCCGAGGGGTAGTCGACTTCCCCTCCAGTGCTGGAGGCACGCCGCTGAAAAAGAAGACGTAACCGTGGATGAAGGCCCTGCATTGAGGAGGAGAGCAGGACTGTGTGAAGCCCGCCGGCTGCTCGGATCTTCCTCACCCCGATCTTTAGCTCGCATTTGACCGCCAGTGTGGTTTGTTGGACATGTGAATGATGCTAACTGGGTTCATGTGCCCATTTTTGAAAAACGTCTAGTTGTGAGACTCCTTGCTCAAGGGGCCCAGCCATGGAGGGTCTCGAGCAGCTTGACATGGTGGGCGATATCAGCCCAGCCCTCGAGGCCACCGAGGACTTTATCCACTGCATGGACGGGATACAAGGCCAAGGTCCGAGCCAGGCTCAAACGGGAACCCTCCAGCCCGCCAGGCAGCCGAAGCAGCTGCAGGAGGTTTCCAGCGCCGCGCTGGGGAAGCTGAGCTCCAGCGGCGTGTGGGGCTTGCTGGCCCGAGAGCAGCCGGAGGTGGGGCCCCTGGGCCTGGCCTGGGCCGACAACTTCAGCGTGCTGGGGCTGGGGATGGGCTTGAGGCACGGCAAGAGAAGCCGAGCGCGCTCCACCAACGACCTGGCGGCACAAACCAAGGAGTGCACCAACAACGCCGCCAACTCCTCGTCCAAATCGGCCTTCAAGAAGGGACACAACCGGTCCAGGTCAGACGTCAACTACCGGCCGTCGGCGTACACAGACAACGGACTGCCCACGGTGGACTGCAACACTCTGAAGAACATGATCCTCAACCACCAGCCAGAGGGTGAGTTCTCACACACAGAGCGCGTCTCTTGTGTGATAGGATGCAGAAGGCGTCTTTCAGGTCTTTGATAGAGCTGAAAGGATGTCGATCACTTTTTGGGTTTTAGACAAAAAATGACATTTGGGATTCATGATATTAGGTGATACTTCCATCCACCTTGCCATCAAAACATTTGATATTAAAACAGTCAAATATTTTAACAGTTAGGTCCCTGGATCGATTCATTTCCCATGTCCATAGTTTTGGACCAAAATAAAATGTTTAATAACATCCCATTTTTACAGAGGCTACATATAAAATATTTTCTCTGGTGGTGATTATGACGTAGCATGTGGTCAGAGCAGACACTGTACTTACGGATGCATTCAGATATTAGGGACCAGAGACCCAAGGCAGTAAAACAAAACCTTAACTGTTGAGTATAATAACGGATTATTCAGAGTAACAGGGGCACTGTTAAAAACACATGTTGCTGTATATAAGACGTAGACGTAGTCACTGTGATCAGTTTGTGGACTGCCGCTTTGAAGCCTCGATTTTGGCATTTTTTGCTGCCGCCATTTGTTTTTTGCAATGACACTAGAGGGCGACGCTGAGTACAACCAAACGCTGAATATGGCATTTCTAAGCGACCCAAATTTTTTTACGCTAATTTTTTTCTCACGAAAACACACTGTGAAAGGGTTAAAGTTGTAAGACAACAAAAAGGCGGACAACTACCAGACCGGACAACGCCATTGTAGAGACATGCCAATCACAAGGTAGCCCCGCCCTAAAGCATACTCCGCTTTATGGTCTGTAAATGGACCATCATTTACAAAATTTGAGACCATAAACTCGTGTTTACAATGTTTACTGAGGGAATAAGTCAAGTGAGAAGTAGAGTCATTTTCTCATTTCTCATTTTTCTCACTACTTTTCACATCCAGAGGAGTCGCCCCCTGATGGCCATTAGAAATAATGCAGGTTTAAGGCACTTTGACTTCGGCTTCGGCTTCACTTTTCAGAACGTGTTTGCGATTGACCTCCGTTGTATCAAAACCTTGAGAAATGTTACCTCTATCTGCAAAGCTAAGTGGTAAATGATATGCATCTTAATTTTGGTGACGGGATCCTTTCGATTGCATCGGATTTGCCTAATTGGGCATTTTTGCTCCGGCTCCGTGAAGGCGGCGTCATGTCCCCCCCGGGGACCATCAGTCCGGTCCTACCTGTCGGGGAAGTGCACACCTCCTCCCTCCTTTGCTCTGATTCACGGTCCATTCACCAGAGAGCTTTCTCAGCCTTTGAGAGGCTTTTCGGAGGACGGAAGTCGCCGGACTATTTGTGCTGCAGATCAGGGCGTATGCTGTACTTATGTTGAAGCATCCTCAGAGAAAGCAATAATGATAGAAGATGATGATAACTTGAAATGACACAGCTGTGCTATGACAGTCAGTATTCAGGCAGCGAGCTCAACACACACACACACACACACACACACACACACACACACACACACACACACACACACACACACACACACACACCATTTGTTTGTGTGTGTTTTGGCCATCTGAAGGCCTAAGGAGATCCTAAGGGATCCTGAGGGATAATAGCCTGTAATCCTGTCAGCAAATGGACTCAAATGAGGCGAAAGAAGAGGCAACCCAATTACCCGGCCCCTGATACTGGCAGGATTATTTAGTATTAGCATATGTGTGAAAAGGCATCAAGCTATTTAGTTTGGCTCGACGTGCACTGAAAGGAGAGAAGTAGGAAAAGGACGGTAATAAGCAGAAGGCAGAGTGATTTAGCTCGGCCGTGCGATGTCTCTTCATTCACATTTAGAGAGAGGGGAAAAAAGAAAAAAGTGGCCTGTTTGCCTTTCCATTAGTGACAGCTGGGGATGTTTAGATGGTAAATGGAAATGATTATATACACAATAAACATGTATATATGGGACCAAACAAGCTGCATTGTAGCTCTGCTGTTTTATAACATTGCCAACGGCATTCATCTGTTTGTGTTTATTATTTTTCTTGTTAAGTATTATTTTTTGCACACTTTGTTGCGAGCATTCCTCGATAAACTTTTATTCATAAAAGTTCAGGTTCCATGCAAGGAAACTGTTTGTTTTTTTGCTGGCAGCTTTTATTGTGTAAAAAAAAAAAAAAAAAAAAACGTTCAATCAAACGGTAAGGAGTTCAATGATAAGATAAGCTCGTGAAAAAAAACTGGTTCCCCTATCAGCAGGATCTATTACTGCTTTCAATTGATCAACGAGCACTAGTCCTCTGAACGGCCATTTGCTATAGCCCCGAAAACAGTCTTTCCACATTTGAACATGCAGAAGAATTATGAAAAATATAACTCTACATTCAATTGCTGGTTCAGGCCTCTAAAATGTATGAATTTGCTGCTTTTCCCTGTTTTTATTCCAAATGAGATGTCATTGTGTTTTAAGTTCAGAAGAAGATGCAATTTGAAGGTGTCACCTTGGGCCCTGTGATTGAGGCATTTTAGTTGGACCCTTTACGAAGTCCCGCCCACCACTGCAACGCAGTCTAGCCGCTCTGACCGCCCGCTATCTGGCTCTGCTCCGGTGACCCTCATGCAGTGTTTTCAGATGTTCTTCATTTTCAGGCTGGTATTTGTGGATTTTGTTGTAGTCCTCGTTAAACATTGTTTATCAGAGATACTCGTTACTCAGAAAGGTTAGAAGGTTTCCACACACACACACACACACACACACACACACACACACACACACACACACACACACACACACACACACACACACACTTGAATGCAGCTTCACCCCGCTATGAACCTGAACAGGACAGGTGTTGTCGGTTCTGCGGGGACGGTGCCTCCTCTGTGTGGCTTCAGGTGCCTTCTTCTGCTTCTTTTCCATTTGCAGTCTACGTTTGCGTCCAGCAAACCGTGCGAGTGTGTTTCACTGTAAAACGTAATATCATCGCGGTCCTGATTGACAGTGCTTGATAGTTTGTTTGGAGTCCTGAGGGGGGGGGGAAAAACTGTTAATTCTGGTTGACGGCTGAGACTATTACCAGAGTGTGAAACCTACCAGGTGGAGATGAAGGCTAATTGAACGGAGAGGTTTTCCTCGCCACAACGCCTAATTCTCATCTCGGCCCTCCCGAGCGTGAAGACTGCCAATCAGCCACTCCGGATTCCTGCTGCAAAACTCATTTGCATATTCATTTGTCCCCTTTAGCAAAAATAAATAAAAGGTTTGTTAACATGCAGAGTCCGAGACCCGGAGTGACACCGTGTCTGCTGCTGTTTTGATAAGATGGATGAGGCACTCGACCCGCCACCGGAGCTGTGGAGCGTTTTCTCTTTTCCCTCCTCAGGTGATTTAGCGCGTGAAAGAAACTAAATGCAATATCTGGCAATTAGACGGCTCCTGGTTGGGGGGGGTTTACAATTAAATCTGATTGGTGGATTGGTTTAGCGCACGGTGATTGTTGCGATTTTTAAGTAAACCTGTCAACCCACTAAAAGGCGTCTACATATTAAAGTTAGAACTGGGCTAAATGAAGCTGACGGGTTGTTTTTCCTGATGTCCAGGTTACGTATAACCATTGTTTTAACAGCGTTTCAGTCTCCATTTCAATGTGAAGCAGGTCTGCATGCTGAAATAAAGTAGATGGCATACTCTACGTCAGGGGTCACCAACCTTTTTGAAGCCGAGAGCTACTTCAAGGGTACAAAATAATACGAAGGGCTACTTGTTTGATACAAACTTCCTGAACAACAAAGTTGCACAGATCACTATCTATTTAACCCCTATCTAACTATCTAACTATCTAACTCTATCTAACCCCCTTCAGAAATGGTCGGAGTTAGGGCTGGGCGGTATGACCAAAAATTAATATCACAGTATTTTGTAAGATTCTGGCGTATTTTTTTTCTTCAGTAAACGCATTCATTCATTGATGCTGAAAAGGACCGCAGGCCAACTGAACAGCTGTTTTTACGTTGGTACATAGAGGGTGTTAGGAAGCTAAACCTGGAGGGACTTAGGACCCAGGGGAATGTAGGTGAAAAAAAACAGGAAGGGTCTGTCTCTTCCTGCGACGGAGTTTCTTCTTGGTGTGATAGTGGGCGAGCTGTACCCAGCATGCTCTGTGGTGTAATTTTATAAATGTACAATTATTAGTGTTACAAATTGTTAATAAGTCACAAACTGTTGTGTCTTGGTGTTTTACCCTGTTAAAATGTGTTAGTTGTGGGTTATTAATTGTTGTTATAAAGTTTTAACCGCGACTAAAGTTAGAACCATGATACAAGTTAGAACCATGACACGTAAGTAGCTCCGACCGCTGCGCGCGGCAGTGAATATATATTTTTTTTAAATTCTTTTTCTTGTGAAAGCTCATAAGTGTGTTCTATTTTTAGAACATGCTTCGCGGGCGACTAGCGTGGTCTCTGCGGGCACCGTGTTGGCTACCCCTGCTCTACGTAATGATTGTATACAACCTAAACTTAAAAACTGTCACTGTATCCAAATGTATTCACTTGTATTTGTCTTTTGACCTGCAAATTAATAAATCAGTGGCTTGCACACATCTCTGAGATTAAGTATGTATTTTCTTTTGGAATAGCCACATCCAAAGTGCATTTATGAACAATCCTGCAAGCTCTCAAGCAAACGCCTATGAAGACAGTACCACATAGGTTAGAGAGTCTAGGAGTTTCGAGGAGTCCCGCGTCGAGTAGAGTAGAGTAGAGTAGAGTAGAGTCGAGTCCCGCGAGTCGAGTCGAGAGTCCCGCGTCGAGTAGAGTCCTACGAGTCGCAGTGAAGTCATCAGCTCTAAACCAATAAGCGACGAGTTTGAGTGTGATGTTTCAGTGAGGTCATCAGCTCTAAGCCAATAAGCGGTGATGTCACAGAGTGGCTTCTGTTCCATGATGTCACGATCAGAATCAGAGCTGCTCTGTGCAGCAGGTGCTTTTCTCTCTTCCTCTTTTCTAAGTGGAGACACAGCTGAGATTGAAACAAAAATGAGGCCATCAAGTATGATGAGGTCTTTTTCCAGCATGTGGCTTCATGAAGTGCCGGGGGTTCATCCCTAATACGATCTTTTTCAATCCTGCACTTTTCTTTTCACTCTTGATTGAAATTTTTTCCTTAGAAAGGTGCTGCTTTACTAAGAATCATTTTGATTTGAGCCTCAACAATACATCAGCAGGCAGACCTTGGTTTATGTCAGATGTAAAGTACGGTCCACAAAAATCCACTATGCATCAGGTTCTATTCGCTATCATTAGCTTTAACTTCACTAATTTGCCCGTCTGGTATCACAGTGGCAGATTGTAACCCACAACGATTATTATCTTCATGTGATCATACACTGAAGAAAACACACTTTAATTAATTTCTTCCAAAAGACCCCCCTAAAGGCTACACACAGGTCCTTAAAGACACTTGTTGCGATCCCTGTTTGGCTGAAACATTTTATTTAATAGAATATCTTTTCTCTTGGCTGGAATCTTTTTTTTTTTTTTTTCAAGCAGGTCAGTGAATGCAGCAAAGCTCACAACAAAGAGCAAATCATTAATGAGGGTAAAACAAACCTCCTGACCAGCAGACAGTGACAGAAAGGAAAGGAAAGGCCAACATAGGGCTAGGGTGTGCCTCCGGCCTTCAGATTAAAAGAGTGGAACAGTTTGCCCAGCGGGCTCCTTAACAACACGGTTTCTTCCTGCCCTGGTGACAAGAAACGTTTCCCAGAGGATCCCCAGCTCGCAGCTATCTTACCAAAACACCAACGCTCATGTCGCAGCCGCAAGCCTCCGATAAACTACTTTGTGTAGGAAACTGGCCCATCTGGATTAGGGGTTCGTAGATCAATTAGAGGTGGATTTTAAAGTGACACACATGTGCTCTTGAGTTCAAGCTACAGACCAGGCGGCAAACCTCCAGTTCTGAAATGTGAAGCCAAACTTGCAGTCTCTCTAATGGCCAGCAGGGGGCGACTCCTTTGGTAACACAAAGAAATCTGGTTGTATAGAAGTCTATGAGAAAAGGACTCTACTTCTCTCTTGATTTATTCCCTCAGTAAACATTGTAAACATGAGTTTATGTCTCAATCTCTAGTTTCAAGTCTTCTTCAATACAGCATGATGTTCATTTAGTAAGTTATGGTCCATTTAGAGTCAAATAGTCCACAAAATCATTATATTTTATAATTATATACTATATTATATATATTATTTTTTAATTATATTTTTAATTATATTTAAAAAAAGCCTCCTGTGGACAGGTGTTGGAAATTAGCATTCGCTATATACACTCAACACAGTGCATCTGTTTTTTCCTTTGTGCGTAGATGTGTGCTAGGAATTATAATGCCATTGTGATGTCCACATCAAATAAATAAAGTCAAAGCAGAGTATGCTTTAGGGCGGGGCTTGTGATTGACAGGTCGTCGTACGCAGCGTCTCTGCGTCACTACTAATGTCCCAAATTTCCAAAATGTCCAAATATGTTTACTTCCATTCACTGGTAGCAAAAAAACAAGATGGTGACGGACGAAATGTATATCAAGAAATATGTAGATGAAAAATGCAATTGGTAATTGAAACATCTAAAAACTGCTCAAAAGTTGTCATTGTTTTTTGAGTGCAGTACTTTTAATCGGTGGTAACATGTTGGTATCAGAAGGATTCTAAACATGTTTTGGACATACGTAATAGTATCTGACCATGTTCATTCAGGATGAAACCGCTCGTTGACTCTAATGTGGTTATCCTGAACACACACATTACTCATCTATGTGTTATTTCCCCTGCGCCTCTGTATCTCTGTCCAGCAGATAAGAGCAGCAGCAGCAATGTGGTGAAGCAGGGTCCGATGGAGCAGCGCGAGGGGCCCCGGGGCCGCTGGACGCTCTGCCACGTCGAGCTGACGCCCTGCGAGCTGCGGCTGTACACCCTGGACAGCAGCGCCAACCGGCAGCTGGGCACCGCCTACTCCCTGTCGCACTGCCAGAGCGTCGTGTCGCCGGCGCCCTGCGGCCAGATCGCCCAGCCCGCCGACCAGCGCACGCTCCAGGCTTTGTTCTTCAACAGCATGCGCCTGCAGCTGAGGGCGGCCAGCCAATGGGAGGCCGTGGAGTGGAGGCGGCTGATGTGTGAGAAAGTGCAGGCCGCCAGACCTGCGAGGAAGGAGAGCCACCAGCGGAAGACCGGAGGGGAGAAGCTGCAGGTCGTCAGTTTCCCCGCGGCCGTTTCGCAATCCTCGTCGTCCTCGCCGTCGGGCCTGGACACCGGGCCCGACGGCGACAGCGACACCCCGACGCCGCCGTCGTCGGAGGAGGCGTCGCTCCCCCTGCAGCCCAACTCCGGCGTGCTGAGCAGACCCACCACCCTGTCCCTGTTCACCCAGCGCTGCCAGGACGTCCTCAAAGCCGGCCGGCTCCAGCAGCTGACGGACCAGAACAACTCGCGGGCCTTCAACTTCGTCCTGACCAGATCCGCCCTGCGGGCCTTCCCCGCCGACGGCCGCGGGTCCGCGTCCCAGCCCGTCCTCCAGTTCTCCCTGGCCTCCTGCTTGGCCGTGCGGCACAATCGGGAGCCCGAGAACGGGGAGCCGAGGACAGACGGAGGGGACTGCTTCCAGGTGGCTTTCCCCAAAGAGGTGCTCAGGCTGCGGGCGGACGATCAGCTCAAGGCCCTGGAATGGGCGGAGGCCCTGCGGGAGGCGGTCGCAGCGCAGAGGCCGGCCAAGGGAGAAGCGGGAGAGTCGGGAGAAGCAGCACCGGCCCTCCAGGGAGTGCTGCTGAGATCCAAACCGTCCCGGGAGAGGAGACAGCGGGAGGCCCAGAGGGCCAAGCGGCAGTCGGTCACCACGAGTTTCCTCAGTATTCTCACCTGTCTGGCTGTGGAAAAGGGACTGACGGCTCAGAGCTTCAGGTGTGCAGGTAAAGGACACACACACACACACACACACACACACACACACACACACACACACACACACACACACACACGCTTATACACAGACTGTTGTCTCGAAGAAGAGATTATTTTACGATGCGTTTTTCCACTATTTTTCAGCCTAATTCAGCTCAGTCTCCACAAACTGTAGAAAGTATATTAAAGGTACCTTTCCACCCTGGGTTTGTTCGTTTGCGTGCTAAACAGGCAGGAAACATAATATAATAAGTATAATATGTGTTTATTTTTCTTCCCTTATGAAGTGTGTTAAGAACTTAACTTTATTACTCACAAGGGTATTAACGCAGGGCAGTAAGTATTATGGGAAAAATATGAAGCTGCGTTCCAAATGGAGACTTCTATGAAGCACACAAAATACATACATGTACATTATCATTTTGTATCGTAACGAAATGAGACGCAACGAGCAAACTTCGACTTGATCATCTCGCCACGGCCAACGAATATTTCCAGCCAAATATAAATGTTGTGTTGCTGAGCGTAATCGACGATCTTCATGTTGTGGTTTTGGATTTGAATTCTTCCTCCACCACTGGCTTCAATATTATATGTCCCTGCTTCACATATAAAAACAAACTAAAACTCTTGTATCTGTTCATCTTGAGCAACCGGATCGTGATTCCAGGAAAAGGGTTTTTCAAATGTAGATTTTTTTTTAACGCGCTTTGATACATGAGGGCTGCTGAATCTTTAAATGCATCTACCTATTCTTGTCGGTCAGCTATTTCTCTTTTCCAGCATCTAAACCTTTTTCATGTCCGGACCCATTACAGCTCTTCCTCCTCCTTCATCGCCACCCTTGTTAGTCTCCAGACCCCTTGGACAGCCCCGTAAATGGCAGGCGGTGCTTTTACTCTCCCTGGGTGTGAAACGTGGGCTTCCTCCCTCTCTTTTTTTTTTTTTTTTTTTTCAGGAGAGGCTTTTGAATAATCACCGCTCACCTCCCTTCTTTTTTATTTGTAACAACTGGCTTATTAATGCAGGGGGGGGCTGTTTGAAAGGCCAGCTGAAACAGGAACAAGCGCAGAGGCCGTCTGGGGGCCACTGATGATAATTGGCAGGCTTAAAGCACCGGAGGAGAGGGAAAAATGGACGACTGAATGAATGAATGAGAGCGAATGAAAGCGGCCTGGGGATGCTACAGTGGTCAGGCTTGATCGCGGTTGTTTGATTGAAGGGTTTCTGGGTAGAGCTGGATGGGAGGGACAGCTGGATACGTGCTTGTTCTATACAGAGCACACCTCTGCTCGCTCAGTCCGTTTATTTCCCTCCTTTTCCTCCCTTTCTTTCTTCTTCCTTTCAACAGGTTCATTCATATACTCACAGCTTTTTCCCTCTTTTTGTCTCCCTTTCTCCCTCCGCCTCCCCCTCCACCCCCCTTTCATTTATTTGACTGTATCCCTTCTCAGTCTCCTGCAGTGTTACATAGCAGGGCCTTTAAAAAACAAAAAGGAGCTTTTCCACCACTCTGTTTCAAGGCCTCTAATTGCATTTAAGTCCACTAGTTATTGTTGGTTATTGTTAGTTATTTTGTTTTTATAGGTTTGTCGTTATAATTGTTTCATTCTTTAAATTTCACTCTCATCAGCTATCAAATAAGATTCTTAAATATAGCTCTCACCTCTCCTTGGTAGCTCCTTTTTTTTTATTCAGGTATATGGCTTTTTTTATTTCAATTTTTTATTACACTTCGTATCGACTAAATATTTGCTGAAAAATAATAATCAACTTGTTATTCGATGACAATCAATTGGGCTTCTTCTGCCAGGAATTAATTACGGAATTAAAGAATTACGTTTTCTGTACATCTTAGAGTTGATGAAGCTATTAGTTGTTGTTTTTTTGTTTTCTTATAATGCCAGCCTTATAATTTAACTGAGCATAATATTTGTGTTTAGTAGTAAATTGATCTAGACTTAGCGCTTTCACTGTTGTAGTCTATATTTGAGGCAGAATAGGAGCAGCTTTATAAAGTTTCGCGTGGATCTAAAGGCCGGAGGTCGGCCCTCAAAACCCCGTAAAACTAATTCATCAACAAATATTCCTCTTCTGTTGTTTACCTGCCTGCATGTCGGATTATTCTTCGAAGCCTCTAATCGAAACAAGATCTCTTGATGATCAGTGCGCTACTTTAGTTTCCCCTGGCCTCTCTTTGAACTTGTTTCAAGTCTGCCCAGCTGCATATGCATGCCGCGTCCATCCATACATATCGAGTGATTGGTTATTTTAACATCAAAATGTACAAATGTATTCAGCTAATTACAAATGGGGAATCGCTGCGTTTCTGATTCCTTTTGAAGGAAACGGTTAGTGTTCGTTTGAAGACCGTCCCTCCCCATCACACACACACACACACACACACACGCACGCACACACACATTGTGTAGAGTGTGTCCTCAGGTTTGGTGACCCCTGTCGTTGCACTGGAGCACATTCTCAGGCCCCCGATGGACCATGTGAATCTGTTGGCGAGGTGGGGGCTTCGGGTGAAGTGGAAATCAGTAGATATGAGGGAATTGAGGAAGTAGGAGGTGGGCTCACATCAAGAGAGAGACAGTCTCTCTCTGACACACACACACACACACACACACACACACACACACACACACACACACACACACACACACACACACACACACACACACACACAGTCTTATAGTACTCTGAGTGTTTGGTCGGTGTGAATGGGACACATCAAAGCTCTAGTTTCTGTCGTCTTTTCAGTTTTAATTCGCACACGTGTACATCACACACACACACACACACACACACACACACACACACACACACCAGTGTCTCACACAGAGGTGTGGTGGTTTAAAACCAGCGGCGGGCAGATGAAAGCGTGAGCCTACTTTTTTCTTTTTTTGCCCTGATGCGCTCTCTCTCTCTCTCTCTCTCTCTCTCTCTCTCTCTCTCTCTCTCTCTCTCTCTCTCTCTCGCCCCCCCCCCCCCTCTCTCTCTCCACGCCGTACGCTCCCCCCGAGCAGGTCAAAGTGACCCTCTCTCACTACAGAGAGCCGCGGTTCAATCGGTAGACCTTTGAGCTACGTTTGAATTCCCATTCAAGTCCCCGTGTCCCGCTTCTTCTTCTTCTTCTTCTTCTTCTTCTTCGTCCCAGAAAGAACCCATGAGAGATCAGAGACGAGGAGAGAAGTGGAGGGACGTTTTGGTTGGTTGTTACATAATGCCTGTATTATTACATCTTCATTAATAAATCAATAAATCATTTTGTAATAACCGCTGCGAGATGGTATAATTTATTACAAAACGTGGGAACATTTGTGACATATTACGTTCAAGCTCTCGATCACAAAATGCAGAATATTATTACAAAGTGTGGGCATAATAGAGTGAATGTTTTTGACAATTTGGCGAGTTATTACAGTAGAGTAAAAGTATCGGATCACATCAGACTCTACAGGCGTTCCCAATAAAGGCGAATATGTATATTTATTTACCTATATTCTTAAATGTATGTTGTATTCGTCCATTATTATGCTACGTACCTTATTAACTAACAAAAACAAATACATACTGTATTTATATTTTATTTCTACAGCCTCACAATCTGTGTTAAATGTTCTCTCTGCAGAGGCCTCTCAGGGTTGTTTTGCTGCTTTTTGAGTTTTTCAAGTTATTTATTTTTAACGGTCAGCATCAAATTTATACGCTTGGTGTTATTTTAACCTTTGTAGCCAAAGTCCCAAATGCATTATCTGTGAAAGGCTTTACTTTTGTGATTTTCTTCTTTTTTTTTTCTTACAGTACAGAGCTCTTTATAGCCGGCCTCAGTACGTTTACGCGTGTGTGTTTTTGTGCGGCCGCGTTCTCTTCTCGTCTCATGATATAGAATTTGAGGCTGCGGTTAAAGATTGTTATTTACTTTGCGAATGTCTTCAGGCTACAAACGTATGCGTCTCTGCTCCGCCGGTCCCCGCGGCGGCCGACCAGAGCCGAGGTCACAGTTGGCGGTCAGCGCTTTCCTCGAAGTGACACGGTGTTTCCCCTCGGCCCGCTGGCTCCCGCCCGCTGGACTGTGGTTCCTCTTCTGAAAGAGCGTCCACCCCAACAACGGCATGAGCTCACTGCTGGAATTAGCCTCCACATGTGTGTTTGATCACGGGTTCAGTGAGATAAGACTTTGTTGTTTTCCGTCTTATCCACAAGCAGTAATTTCAACCAAAGAAAAACAAAATATATAAATATATACAGTATATAAATGTCCACTGTTGAAAGCAATAAAAATGGACTCTTCAATAAAGGGTTTGTTAGGGACACAGTGAAAATGGCAGTACAGCTTTGCGATCAGAACAGCCAGACCACATCTGGAGGTGATCGCATGTCTGATGGACATAAGTGCCGTTTGCACGCTTTAGCCGCATTCTTTCTCTCAGGGAATGCCCTTTAAAAAAAAAAAAAAAAAAAGCTCCACACAAGTCCCGGTCCTTCAGAGGAAAAGTGAGCAGAGCCCACAGAGCAGCATGCGCCAGATCCCAGAGGGACCGGATGTGAGGCGCGAGGCGAGTCACGCATACAGCAGCTTCCCTCCAACCTGAGGACGCATCGTGTTTATTCCTGCCAGCTCCGCCCACTGCTAGGCAGAATGAGATGATGCTTATTAATATCGGGTGTGATCCGGTGTCGATACGAGCGGGACACTCTACAGTTGAAAACAAACTTATAAAACAGTTGTTGTTTCTGTACTACGACGTCTTCTTACTTACTGAGCAATATTACAAACGATACCTGTATATTTGTGATGAACTCAGACGATTCACCGGTCAGTCTGCATCGATCAGCAGATTACTGTCATCCATTAAAATGGATTGCCAAAATACTTTGGTGTACCCAAATTTGCAGTAAACCGGGCTACTGGTCGTAGAAATGAAACAAGGGGCTGTATTTCTGGACCCAGTGGATATCTGGATCAAGACTTGCCTCACAGTTAGCGACTTGAGGCGTGAGACCGGAGCTCATGCCGAACCCATACAGATCAGAATCATCGCCAGACGAAAGCCAGTAGGTTCCCAGAAGGCATTTCTGGCCAAAGCGTTTCGCCACTCGGACCGTTTTCCTGCATTCAACCAAAGCCCTGAAAGCAGCACAAATATTTTCATCCCAAATCTTGTAAACAGATTCTGCGTACGAACGCAGGCGGACTCGATGCTCCGACTTTAAAGCGCATCGAATCCGGCTCTCTCCGGAGAAGAGGGCGCCGTCTGTCTTTTTCGGACGTCAGATCCTCGTCCGCGATATGAAAGCGGTTGACCTGACTTCTTTTTCTTCTTTTATTGTCTCCCTTCATCTGTCCTCGTTTGATCTCACTCTTTTCTTTCATGCGACTTTCCGCCGCTCCTCTCATCTCTCAATAGCCTTTTACTCATTCAGCCTGTTTGTCTGTTTCCCCCCTTTTGTCAGCCTGCGTTGCGCTTGTTCTGAAGCACCAGCGACAAAACAGGCTGACACACGTCTCTCTCTTCCCCTGGAGCTCTCCTCGCCTCCTGTTTCCCAAAACCCAGATGACAATCTCCCGTTTGTTTTCTTCTTCTACCTGCGTTCGCTTTGCTGTTTTCCTCCGGGATGGAGCTGGATAGGGGCCACCTGTCGCAGAGCTGTGGCGCTCAGCTGTGTGTGTGTGTGTGTGTGTGTGTGTGTGTGTGTGTGTGTGTGCGTGTGCGTGTGTGTGTGTGTGTGTGTGTGTGTGGTCATAGTCCGGGTGTTTGGGCGATGAGTGAACTTTAAAGAGTTTGAAAAAGACAAAGCCGGCGGTGGGGCAGCCATCGGGCTGAATGGAGCTGAGGATGTGTTCGGCCTTTTTCGGTCTACAAAAACACATCGTCATTGAAGTCTGCTGTGTTGTGACTACTGGAAGAACCAGGACTCTGTTATCTGAGGGATTACTTCAAGGGGAGAGGCGGGTAGATTTAGGCAAACATGGATATTAATAGGAGAAGATGCACTAAACCATAATCAGTAAAATATTGCTCACAGCGTTGGACAGACTGAAGGACGTGCGTGTGGTTTCTGGAGTTTGAGAGCCAAAGGTTATTGATAATCTCTGCGTCTCCACGATGAAACATCATCATCATCATCATTTATGCACTCCTCCAGAAAGAACACCACGTCTAGTCCTGTGGATGGAGACGTGAGATATGAAGATAGATTCACGCCACAATAATACAGCAGGCTTAAGTATAGTTTAAACCTAAAATGGGTGACCAAGTAACAGAAGTGTTTATAGCTGTTCCTGAAGGCCACACTCAAAGGTCGGCCGAGAAGCCAGCACTCATAAAGAAGGGGAGGTGATGCAATAGTTGTTTAAATATACGGAGATACACATTCAAAGTGTTGTACTTTCTTTTGGACACAAAGATGCGAAAGTCTGGGCAACACCACACAGTTTTTTATTTGTATTTTGTCGACTTGGATTATTGACTTCTGTCTCTTGATGAAACACATTTGACCTCTCGGTCGCTTATGATGAATGCAGAGCTTATTGTTTTGAGTTTTTCCAGGATCGTTGTGTGCTGTACATGCTTTCTATCAACTGTAAAACATTTAGTTTTTTGAAACGGTTGGAAATCACACACTTCATTTTAAGAAACACCTCCTTAGAAGCATTTTCTCTACAACTCTGTTATAAGTGCAAAAAAATCCGTTCCAGTTGTTCCGTCCAGGTTACATCCTCCACGATACGACATATTATCTTCCGAGGGCCTTTTTTTAAACTTGGACTGTCATCAGCGGGTTTACTCGGCTGGATTAGTGTGGTATTTAGAGAGGGGCAGTAAAGTGGCACATATTAACGCCAAGTCATTTTGTGTTCTCCTGATCTTGGCTCCAGAGACTGTTCACACCAAGGACGGACTTGTGCAACGCCTCAACACACACACACACACACACACACACACACACACACACACACACACACACACACACACACACACACACACACACACACACTGGTTCCATGTTAGGATGGAAGATTGTTGTGTTGGTTGAGTTTCCACTTTTGACACTTTCTTAAAAAGTAGTTAAACAACACTGACGTTTAAAAGTGGTCGGCAAAACTGAAATGTCAAGATGCTAAGCAGTTATACATGCAGCTTAATAATATACATGTGACAGAAGAAAAGCTTTATTACAGTAAACAAGCTGAATTCTTCTTTCCGCCGAGCTCAAAGATGTCGGGACACTTCACACCTCCCAAGAGTTATCGGAGGGATTAACTTCAAGGGTGAAACATGGTTATTAATAGTTGAAGATGGAAAATAATCAGTAAAATATTGCTCACGGCTTTGGACAGACTGAAGGACGTGCGTGTGGTTTCTGGAGTTTGAGGGTGGGAGTGGACCCATTAGAGTTTAGGTGGACTGAACCAAAAAGCAAAAGTTATGGTATTGATATTTTCTGCGTCTCCAGAATATAACAAAACAAAATGAAACATCTCATCATTTATCCACTCTTCCAGAAAGAACACCACATTTAGTTCTGTGGATGGAGATGTGAGATATAAAGATAGATTCACGCCACAATAATACAGCAGGCTTAAGTATAGTTTAAACCTAAAATGGGTGACCAAGTAACAGAAGTGTTTATAGCTGTTCCTGAAGGCCACACTCAAAGGTCGGGTGAGAAGCCAGCACTCATAAAGAAGGGGAGGTGATGCAATAGTTGTTTAAATATACGGTAATAGCTATATTTAAATATTACTAATGCAACGGATATAGAAACATTATTTAGTTTGGATTTAATATCTTGCTGTTTTCTTATTTTTTACAATTTAAAAAGCGGGAAGCCAAGGATTGTCAACCTGGCTGTCGAGCCCTGATTCAGGCACTCTGAGAGTATCATATCGCATCATATATTTGTTCATTAATAAGAAATAAGCACACGCATACTTACCCGACGACTTTGTCCTCAGGTTGTCAGCGTCCGGTCGGCCTCTCCAGAGGAAAGGCAAAGGTCTGCTACTACAGCGGCTGGTACTACTGCCAGAGCTGCCATCAGGACAACTCTTTCCTCATCCCAGCTCGTCTGCTGCACAACTGGGACACCAGTAAGCACAAGGTGGGAACACACACACACACACACACACACACACACACACACACACACACACACACACACACACACACACACACACACACACACACAGATAAATGAATATAACCACCGTCTCTCTCTCTCTCTCTCTCTCAAAATATGATTCTTACTATTATTCGATAACTCAACATGAGCCACTCGAGCATCAGCGGGCATCTTTGGGTCTCATGTTGTCTTCAAGTTGTCCCCTTTCTGAACAAATTGTAGCCAATTTTAAATCGCATTTTATTTCAGATAAAAGTTAAAATAACGGTTAAATATTAACAGCAGCTCTGTCCAAAGAAAATCAACCTTCCAGCCCCATCACAGCTCACCTGTTAACACGTTCTATCAGAGGCTTTTTGGTCCGTATTCGTAGCCCGGCACCGTCCACATTACAGTCCTGGGGCATGCAGCTTGTTGGGTGTTACCCGTGGTAACATCCCGTCTCCGGGCCGTGGTGCCGTGACCCTGACGGGGACTCTGATGTGCTCCTCCAGGTGTCTAAACAGGCCAAGGAGTTCCTGGAGTTTGTGTACGAGGAGCCTCTGCTGGACGTCCAGCAGCTCAACCCGTGTCTGTACGAGCACGTGGAGCCTCTCAGCACCGTGCTGCGTCTCCGTCAGCAGCTCCAGTCGCTGCGGGCCTACCTGTTCAGCTGCCGGGCAACCGTCGCCGAGGACCTCCGACGAAGGTAGGTCGGCGGCGAAGGCGAAGGCTCTTAACGTGCATCTTTCACACATTCAACACGAGATTTGTGCGGAGATTTTAAAAGACGAGGTTGAAATCCATTCTGAGACGAAGGAGCGAGGACCTTCGGGTACGTTTGGTTCTGCTGAGAAGCTGATCTGCAGCTTTTAATAGGAACTTGTTTGTGACCAGTCAGATTTAAAGGGTGAGTTCACCCAAATCACACCAGAACACACACACACACAGCAGAACTGTTTTTAAACTTGTCAATGTCATTTCGGAAGTTATTTTCCGTGTCATCTGACTGATGCGCTGTTATTATCCCTCCGGTGATTGATTGACTTCACAGACTGTTAACATCTCCCCGTATGATCCGTGTTTACACGTGTGTGCCTGAGTGCATGCATGTATATTGCCATAACTTTTATCTGCATGCATTCCTGTCTGTATATACGCTGCATACACATAAAGGATGTGCGCCTGTGTGTGCACATGTGATGATCAGATTGTTTATCTGAGCGGGGTCCCACACTGAAAGCCTTGTCTGTGAGCTGATGGATGATCCTTGCCCCGCTGCAGGTCACTAATACACTCCGATCTATTTCTAAAGGAGAAGCATCCACCTCAGCAGACAGGCTGGAATCTATTTAATACTCTATCAGGATCATTTGCAAAACGCGCAGTTTCTCACCCAGCAGTAACCGTATCTAACCATGCAATTCATTTAGTTTTTCCCAAAGTCGACTGTCCACTGCCAGGTCGGTGGATTATCCAAAGTAACATGAACGCCGTTTCTGAATTCAAACATCTCCATGGTATAAAAATGGCAGGCGACATCTCACTAAAAGAGACCTGACGCTGTAATTTGGTTAACCCTTGAAATACAGTGATGCAATTCAAAGGAAAAAATCAAAATATTACATTTCGATTTAAGTAAAATAAAAAAGCCGATAATGACCGTTTTGCAAGTCGGCCAATATTTAAATCTTCATACTACGTTATACAATTTTCGTAATTTGTGCTTTGTTTGGGTTTTTTACACTCCTCACAGTTACCACAAATACAGATAAACAATACATGTATAAATAATTTCACATAGCTGTCAAAAGAAGTATACATTGCAGACAAAATGTTAAACGCTGCTTATGTCGGATGCCAGCCCCAGACTAACACACTGATTGTCAATAACTCGTTATTTTTGGTCTTCAGTGAGAGTCTCAATGTCCCACCATTGAAGTGTTTTTCTCTCTGACCTGCCAAGTAGCGTCAAACCAGAACCCCATATTAGCCGTGCCCTGTTGCAACACAGAGACGAGCAGCATCATTTCCTTCTGTGTTTACTCCTGTCCCATTAGCTAGGGCCGGCTGGTGCCCCGCCACTTCCAAACACTGCAGGATTGATGAGGGCCGTGGCGCTAAAACCTTCCCCTAGTCATCAGTCTACTTCAGGGAGTCTGAAGGGAGATGTCTGTTGCATACATGCAGAAAGCCATGGAGACACAAGCACACACACAACCACATGAGGCAGCAAAGGCTGTCAGTCAGGGAGCACTATGTGTTAGACCCTGTGCTGCACTCCTCAAACATATTTGATGGATTTGCAAAGTAATATTTGATCTGCTTTAATATATAAAAGCTGTCTTTTGCTGTTTTATTGTCAAAGTTTGGTCACGGCATGAATTATTCTCCGTGAATTGTTTGTGGCAAATGAGGCAGGTCTGATGTCCATATCTTAGTGACAGAAAGCTTTTTGTAATGTAAACATGGTCCGTGCTATATTTAAGCAATAAGGTACGAGAGGCAGTACTGTGTCGTGCAATAATGGACTGTTCAAGGGTGTTGTTAGGCCCGACGCGCAGCGGAGGGCCGGCAAACCCTTGAACAGTACATTATTGCACCCGTATTGTAATACGGGTACCTGCGACTTTATAAATGTAATAGTAAGCTCCCTTTCAGCACAAAATAGTTGTAGCCGGCAAAACGTTGTGTATCGCATTCCAGCGACAGAGAAAATAGTCCCGGGACGCACGGGACGCACATACGGGACTATAAAACTGACGGGCTGGTCAGTAAATCACAGATTTACTGACCAGCCAGGTTGAAAGCAGGGTGGAGGATGACGCTCAGCCACCGATGTAAAGAAGTGCTCTCGCTGCTTCTGTCCGTCTTTTCTCCGTCATGCCCATGCTCATTTTATAAAAGTTGGCATTAAAATAAAAAAAATGACAATGGGACACTTTCAATAAAATAATATTTAATTCAAACATTAGGCCTAATCATTCTAAATCAATCATAAACGCTTCGTAGGCACTGGGTATGTATATGTAGTGTCCGACAGCGGACCGCGGACCGAACAGTATATATATATATGCTGTTTAAACTTAATAAACTAAAGTAACAGGTGACTTGGGACTCGATAGACTAGCATTAGGCTGTTGTTAACATTTGTTTATGTTGATTTGGATATCTCCATTAATTGTGCAACCGTGGAAAACGTTTCTCATGTCCCCTTCCTCTCTGATATCGCTTCCGACCACTCTTGCTCTCTTTGCCGGTGGCTCGGTGTTGGAAGTGCCTTCTCCAGCCAGGATATTACTCCAACGCTGTCTTTCGTTGAGATTTGGTGCCCAGTAGCTTTGAAGGGAGCTTTCGGATTTATGTCCACTCACGGACATGATTTCTCTTGCTTCCAACCCAGCATTAGAGAGAGTTTGCACCAAGGTGCTGCGCAGGCAGTGATTTGTGTAGATTGTTGTGCCCGCCGCCTTGCATATCCTGGGCAACATTGTTGCGAGATAATTTACGCCCATTGGCTCCATTCTGTACCTGCGACAGAGAACATTTGAATTATTATTAACTGGCTAAAGCACGTAAAGATTAGCCTACTAAAGCCAAGACTTACCAAATGTCATCCGAAGCGGCCGCGCTCTTCTTTGGGTGCAGGTAAAATGCAGGTGCGTTGGGGGGTAGGAGTGACAGATACTTTTCCAAGGAGGTGACAGGACAGCGGGGGTTTCCTGGAAGAGAATACATGTAGCCACGCCGACTGTCCTTCTTGCGGTCCTGTGGATCTTTATGATTCTTTGTCTCCTCATTGAATGTCATGCTGGCATACTTCTGTCCATTCTCATCAGTGAAAACAGCGAACGACCCTGTGGTTAGCTGGCGGTTACCCTCCTTCCCTCGTCGGGAAAGTTGGAAAGTTGGATATCGAACCAGACTTTTCTTACTAGACCCTCTGGTGTGGTCGGATCCAGTGAGGCCTTTATTGTGGCTATATCGCAGGCTGGTATGGATCCATGATGTTTTGTTTTGTCGTGTCCCTGCCGTCTACGGGTTTTTACAACGCCGATGAAAACATTGTTCGCGGACGTGAACTCGCTGTCCTTCATTAAGCACCAGCACCGACTCAACGGTGGATCATTTAGGTGTCTGTTCAGTCCCGAACGCAGGCAGACGTAGCTGCTGATCCCGTAGTGTTCACCCTTACAATTGCGTACCGTGCCATAGAAATGTCGCAGCATTTCGTTCATATCTTCTCTTTTGATGGTCTTCAGGTCTACCGTTTTCCCCAACTCTTCGCACCAGTTCGTGAAGCAGTTAATTGCCCACTTCGTCTGGCTCACGGTGTTTTTTTCGTTGCGCAACATTTCATACGTCTCAATTCCTTGCATATCTATGGTAGCATGACGTCCACCTGAATTGTCCTCTTCGGCTAACCACTCATCTAAAGTCATTCCCCCCAAAAGATCAAAGTTGACACGAAACATGTCTGCCAACTGTCGAGCTTGAAATGACAACTAACGGTCGCACAATTTAAATCTACCCGTTATTTTAAGTGCGCACTGATATGGAACGCTCTAAATGTAAAGAGGCTGTACAGTACTTTATGGCTGAATAAAGTACACCCCGTGACTCACTCTCAACCAATCAGAATGCTTGATTTGATCTACCCGTATTATAATGGTGCATATAGCATATGCATGGTACGTAATGTTTACCAATGGTTGCAGATTTACCGATGGAACAATGGGTCCTTGATTTCAGACAGAAGCAAACAAGAGCAGGCTTCTCATTTCCAGCCAGCAAGTGTTCCTTTTGTTGGTTTGAATGGCAACCGGCGCTAGCAGATCTCATCATGAGCAAGACACTGAACCCCTAGTTGCTTCCTGGGCGCTTTTAAGCAGCCCACTGCTCCTAAATTGCTATGGATGGGTTAAATGCAGAGACCACATGTAATGTATGTAAAAAGTATGTAATACGACGAATAAAGTTTCTTCTAAAAGCTCTAGTTAGCGCGCTAAGAAGGCTAACGTTAGCCACATGCGTTATTTGAAACGCTGAGTTGTTTTTTTTCGTTTCATTGCTGGAGGGTTTGATGTGGACGTTAGAGGGTTATTTTTACGTTGCTGGTCTTGGTTTCAAAGCCTCTTCCAGCAACCGGAGGACCTGCTGGTGGACACCAGCGGTGAAGGAGGCCTCTCAGGGTTGGTTGGCCGAGGAGTTTCTGGAAACAGTAGACAGGGTACCGGTTGGGACCGGAGAGTGGGTATCACACTGCTCAGCCTCTCAGCTCTTGATAAATGGTTTATTTAATAAGGGGACAGTGCTAGGGTGACCAGATTTGAGTTTGTGAAAAAGAGGACACTTCACTCCCCCCCACACCCCCGAGCGAAGTGGGGGTGGAGGAGAGAGAGAGAGAGAGAGAGGAGAGAGAGAGAGGAGGAGGAGGACACTTCGTCGCGGGGGGGGGGTAGCGGGCCGTTAACTTACATTTACGTTGAGATCGGTCGACCAATGACAGTTCTCTCTACAGTCAGAGCTTGCGCAAGAAGGTGGAACGTGAGGGAGATACCATTTCCAAAACTTGTAAGGGGGTAATAACTATTTTCCCGGACGTAGCAAAATCCCGGACGTTTTTGGAATCCCTGCCGGACGCTTTTTTTAGGTCTCGAAAAGAGGACATGTCCGGGAAAAAGAGGACGTCTGGTCACCCTAGACAGTGCACATTAATAAATAGTGCCAGAGTTAGCCAAGAGGCTATGACTGTCGGAGCTCAGATCCAGGAGGAGCAATGCGAATGGCCGTCCTGGCCGTGGACCAGTGGACCAGTGGACCAGATCGTTACCCTTGCAGGCCTGTTGGAGGCGTCCTGGGAGTTTGCCCATCCAATCTAAATGTGTTTTTGTGGACTCGGGCCGTACGGGGGTCCTGTGGGGGTTCCTGCGGCATCATTGTGTACCGGGGTCCGTGCCACGAGCCATCCGGTCCTCGCATCCCCCAAAGTGAGAGCCGTGTACTGGGCATAAGGTCAAACGGGTTTCCAGTGCGTGTTGGCCTCCGCCGAGGCTCTTGTCACCAGTCCTGTTGACCAGTCCTCAGCGTGTCCGGTTCAGGGACCTCAGGATTGGTTCCCTGCTCTGTGCAGATGACGTGGTTGTGTCGGCTCCTTCAGAGCGTGACCCTGAAGCACGCACTGGGCCGGTTTGCAGCCGAGTGTGAAGCGGTCAGGATGAGTCGGCACCTCCTGAGGCCTGAGGCCACGGGTCTCTGCAGGAAATGGGTTGCACTTTGGGTTAGGAGTGAGTCACTGCCCCGAGTTTGCTGGATGATTACTGGTGTTTGCCAAGGTGTCAGTAATTGTTGGGTGATCATCTGTTATTTTTGCAGAAAGATTGTTTCTTTTTTTTCATGCACTTATTTTGGCATTTTTGCAAAATGATTATCTGTCTGACCAAACCAAGATTTCTTCTTCTTCATTTCTTCATGTTATGAAGAAGTAATAATCTCTGACGCTGTTAGATGGTTTCTAGGTAAATAATTGTTCTGGTTGTGATGTAATCATTGGTCTCTGTGGTGTAAATAGGTCTTAATAGTTTTTGCTGGGATGTACAAGGTGATTGTCAGTGTGTCTAAAGTGGTTTATTGTGTTTATTAGGTGGTTGTGAAGGTTTACTAGGGGTCACGGCAGTGGAAGAAGAAGTTGTGGTTGTAGATGGTAGTAAATACTAGTAAGTTGCAATGTAGTTGTTTATCATTTCCTTTTTTTTGTGGCGCTTCAGGAACTTTCCTTTCGAGAAACGTCCGACTCATCGGATCATTCCAAACACTGACGCCACAAACTTACAGCATCCGGAAAGTCTTTTTTTCCAACCGTGACACTGTGTCAACACAGGTTGAACGCTATGTGTTTAACAAAGATAAGATTTGGTTTTGGTTTGCATAAGATTGTAATGTGTTTATTTTTTCCACCCCCTACACACACACACACATTTTGCAGAACATCCTACATCTGCAGGTTCACACACAAACGCGCACACGCACACGCACACACACACACACATACACACACACACACACACACACACACACACACGCACACGCACGCACGCTCAGGTCACACACTCCTTCAGTACACGATCATAATCACCGAGTGGAAACCAAATCTGAATCAAAGGTGTGTCTGCTGCTCTGGAAATACACACAGCATCGGGAAATTAAATATGGAATTAAATACTATCCGGTCTTATGCAAATATTATCATGTGTTGTGGTGTGTGTGTGTGTGTGTGTTTGCATATATGCATGAATCTGTCTATCTTCTGCTTGTAATCTAATCCCAAATGTGTTTGTTCTCAAGTACTTTTATCAAGATCAGCACACGTTAAAGGTGTGTTCATCTGGGCACCGACTACACACTCAACAAGGAGCCAGTCTGTGTTTGATTATTGGACCTGTGTGTGTGTGTGTGTGTGTGTGTGTGTGTGTGTGTGTGTGTGTGTGTGTGTGTGTGTGAGAGAGAGTGAGAGAGTGTGTAGTCTTGTGAATGCTGATGTGGTAACCATTGGAAACGAACCTAACAGAGTAGTTTATCAGAGGTGCCTATCACCATGAGGTGTCTGGATCTCACACACACACACGAACACACACCTACACACAAACAAGAACACACACACACACACACACACACACACACACACACACACACACACACACACACACACACACACACACACACACACACACCTACATAAATACACACACGCACATACTTGTGTTTTGGTGACACTCATCACAGCTTAGACAGGATTTAACATGGTGCCATCCATCTTAGTGGTCTGAGAGGAGGCCACACACACACACACACACACACACACACACACACACACACACACACACACACACACACACACACACACACACACGCAGTCCTGTCTGTGTTCTGTCACATAATGTTAGAAGATGGAGTGCGCCTGACTCCCATATTGATATTCTTACTTCATTCAGCTCCATGAACGGTTCAGATTCTCATTCTTATGTGAAATTGTAGTTTGTAATGATTAATTGCATTTTATCTAATAAGTACCAGTGTTTCCCCTAGGTTTACAGCTTCAGGGGGGGGCGGGGGCGACGGCGACAACACCGACACAAACACTTAAAGTAGTGGTTCTCAAACTTTTTCTGTAAATAACTTCATTTTGTGACTTCATCTGTGCTTTTATAAATAACAGAATAAAGAAAATTGCAATCACTTTCAAGTAAATCAGATTGCTCCATCGGACATTTTTTTATTTTTAAATTGCAATCACTTAGAACAATGAAAATAAAGTTATATCTGTGCAAAAAATAACTAATATTTAGTTACTACTAAATAGCTCATTGTGGAAAACAATAAGCTATTTATTTTTTTGCCAAACAAAACAGAATGAGTGCAGATATGTGAGCATCAGGTTGCATCAGTATTAGTGGAGCAGTGAGCCTCTACACATCTTTTATAAACGGGGTTGTAGATTTGATACAATTCATGTTCAACGTTGAGCTGAGATCTGTTCTCTGTTTTGAGACACGCAGCAGCAGGAAGGACGACGGAGACTTCTGGCAAAGAGCCAAAAGTCGGCGAGTCGCTATGCGCATGCGCAAGCGTAACCTGTTAACGGCGTAACGTAAACATTTACCCGAAAGTACAGGCTTTTCTCCATGTATTTATTAATGACTTAGTTTTATGTCCGTGTACTTTGTACTTTGTAATATGTGAAGCCAGCAGCTCATTGTTGGTACAAGACACGAGCACTTTGTCTCTTTCACCTGGAGCAGGAGAGCTGCTCTGTGTTCAGAGAGCTGCTCTGGTGCTCCTCACATGAGAGCTGCTGTTGCCATCTTCACCCTGGGAGCGTTTAAAACGCAGATATAGGTCTGCTTTTCACGCGACATATTTTTTGACGCTCTCTGTCCGCTGCTGTGTGCTCAGCGCTCACCTGTCTGTGCGCGCGCACGTGTCTGTGCGCTTCAATAAAATACGGCCGTTTAGTTTGTTTAATAACAGAACAAGGTGTAGACCGGTTCTATAGGAAAGAGAAACTTAAATGACGACTTGTGATCTGGCGCTATCGAGAAAATTAACGATGGGGGAAACACTGAGTACAACCAGAATCTTACAATCGGTTTATGTTGTTTTTGTGTATTTATTCTTTTCCAAACAAAGTTCTCCTGTCTTAGCGGCACAATAAAGTGTACTCTATTCTTTATGGTTTATCTTGTGGTTTGTCTGTATAACACATTTAAATGGCGGTTACAATAAAAGGTAATACATTTTACCTTGACCTGTTTTGTCGGCAAAGCAAGCTGGGAATTGTGGTTATTGTTTTAAAAGAAGTCGCAGGAGGCTGTGTTGATTAGAGTTTGTGGCGTTTAAGAGAATACGTTCTGACTCATGAGCTGCTTCACAGAGAATGATGTCTCAAGACTGTTTGTTCTCTTGTGTCTGTTCACAGGATCTTCCCCAGAGAATACCTGCTACAGCACATCCACCTGTACTCCATGGCAGACCTGCAGCAGGTACACACACACACACACACACACACACACACACACACACACACACACACACACACACACACACACACACACACAGACATGCTTTTATGTATACAGTAATAGTGATCTTGCCATTTTAGAGACCTGCTAACATTTGCTAGCTAGCCACGTCGGCTAACAGAATCCTTTTCTTTTCCATCTGTTGTTCCTCATGTTGATTCAGTAAATCATTAGTTAACTTCTTATTCAACATAAAAGATCAAAGAAAAAGAAAACACTGCAGTCCGGTAGTTGACAGGAGCTATGCTACTAAATTAGCTAATCTAGCTCGTTAGCTTGAAAATATTTTCCATCCAAGAGGAACCATTGTTGTATTAAAAACTATTCAACACACCGTTGCACTTGGTAACACAATACTTTGTGACCGTGACCACGCTGTAGTTTATTTTGAATATCACTCACACACACTGTCCGGCTGCGCCAAATACTCACTGGAGCACCAAATGTGTATCCATCCGCCGCTTAAAGTAGTTCCCAACAAATGCAATGTAACATGTTCTGGATGCCCGATTGCTTTAGTCGATTTTTAAGTTTTTAAAATATTTTTTTAAATTATGAAACATTGTGTTTGGGTTTTTTATTTTTAATGGTTTCTTTGGTTAAAAAATACACTGAGAGACAAACTAACAATTTGTTTATCATTTGATTTGTTGAGAATCTGAGGAACATGAATGTTGCTGGCCTTATGTAGTGTACAACCTTTCCTTTGTTTCTCCGCAAGAGCCCATGTCATAACAGTGATAAGAGAGGGTAATACCCTCTAACAGCCCCGTTTAGAGCAGGGTTAGCTCTTTCAAGTGTCTTGATCCAAGAAAACAATGGTCTCGGTGGAAAGAATTCATATCTGGCATCGTGAAAACCTTCAACTCTGCCGCGTATCTAATCGGCAGATTTTCTTATCAAGTGGCATATCTCTCCCAGCACGTCTGCCGTTGATACGAGCAACGCCGCCCCAGCGCTGTTTTTCAATTTAAATACCGTCAGTTTAATGTGAAAGTAGAGAGATTCTTTTTGTCTTTTTTTTTAGCAGCGGTCATTAAAAAAAGGAAACACAGCCTGGCCTTTCAGCGGTTCAGTATCTAGTCCTCGAACTGAGTTTGGGGGTCAGAGGAAACTTTACAAATGACTGAAAAGTTCTTTTGTTTGTCATTATGTTGTACCCTGCCCCATTTTTTTCTTCTTCTTCTTCTTTCAACCCCCCTTCTCTGACTCAGTGCTCGGCCACAGACTCTCACGGTGAAAGAGATTGGACCCCCTCCTCGTCCTCCTCCTCCTCCTCCTCCTCCACTCCCACACTCTGTGTCTCTCTGCTTCACTAATTGGTTACATTCAGAATCAACAGGCAGAAAAACAAAGCGTGACATCCCTCCATTCTTCCCGACATCCCCTTGGCCTCACACACGCTCAGCACACATGTGTTGTGTTGTGTGTGTGTGTGTGTGTGTGTGTGTGTGTGTGTGTGTGTGTGTGTGTGTGTGTGTGTGTGTGTGTGCGCGCCTCACTCTCTCTTTCGCTGCTAAACTCTGTGATTTACTCATAAACACCAAACTGGTGATTTAGTTCTAATTTCAACAATAAGTATAGACTGCACCGCTCCCTCGTCTCCTTCCCTCCTTCTCTCCTTGCCTCCTCTCCCCTCCCCCCTCTGTCCTCCCCCGTCTCTCTGAGATTCTCAAGCACTCTGCCCCTTAATTGGTTTTCCATATTAACAAGCTTGTTTCTTTTGATTCACCTCCTGAATAAAATGACGCTCTTAATCAACGTGGCTTTTTTTGTTCCCACTCAGAGGTCAGAGAAGGCTAAACTCCCCTGGCTAAACCCTGGACCACACTAAGTCTATTCACCTCCCGACAAATAGCCTCCACCCATATCCCCCATTAGGAGGCAGTTCATTCGGAGAAAACGTATGTGTTTGTCTAAGGACACTCTGCCCTTTTCCCCTGCTGGTTTTAAGGATTGTTTCTAGGGTCTTGTGTGAGGACTAAAGTAGTAGCAAAGTAGTGTGTGTGTGTGTGTGTGTGTGTGTGTGTGTGTGTTTTTGTGTGTGTGTGTGTTTTTGTGTGTGTGTGTGTGTGCGCGCAGCAGGCTTCCCACAGTGCTACTCTGGCATTCCCTCTATGCCAGGCATGCCTCTCCACTCACACTTGTTGAGACACACAGAGGCCTCCTCAAGTAAATGTTAAAAGTAGCTTTCACCCTCAAATGCACGATGTCAGAGTTCCACGATCAGATCAAGTGGCGCAACATGAAAGTCCTCCTCATTATCCTGCAACTTGGGCAACAAATGTTTACCCCTTTTGCATCGACCTTAACTCTGGCTTCAGCTTCACTCTGAAGAACGTTCCAGTTACAGCTAGAAGTATGTCGACACTGTTGCGCCGCACGGTGGCGATATATTCGGGACCCGATAAGTAACAGGTAGCCGCAGCGCAGAAATCGCCTCGTAGTGCAAGGCCCAACGGAAAAGCTCACGTTTCTTTGCTCGACCATGATTCAAGTCCTCCTAGATCGCTGAAGCACAAGATACTGGCGTGTCATTGCAATTGACTTAAATGTAGCTACTTTTATTTCATCCAGATTATGGAGTCTTCTTTCTTCATTCATCACTTGGCATAGACACATATTTAGTGCTTCTTTATTCATAAAACATATATATATATATATATATATATATATATATCATCTTGTAGGTTCCTCAAAACGTGTGGAACCTCCAGACTCCACAGACAGTGACAATCAACATACATCGAGTCTTCTATATAAGTGTGTGTGTGAGAGAGGAGAGAGGAGAGAGGGTGTTATCCAAACAGAGCTGGTCTTTCCAGTCATGTAATCCCAGCTGGCTTTCTAATTCCTCAATGGAGCTGCGGTAGTCTGTGTGTGTGAGACAGACAGAGAGCGAGAGAGGGAGAGAGAGAGAGAGGAGGGCAGGCGAACGGCTGTTAAACAGCAGTTTTAGGGGATTAGGAGGTTTTGCAGTACAAAGACTCTGCATGGAGCAGAAAAAGAGGTTGAACTGGAGGGGGAGGAGTTTAAGAGGATGGATTGAGGGAGGGAGAGGAGGTGAAGTGTGTGTGTGTGTATGTGTGTGTGTGTGTGTGTTGGGGGGTCGGAGGGGGGGGGGGGGGGGGGGGGGGGGTCGTCCTGTCGGCTGCTTCAGAATCATATTGTGAACGTTGCACTGTTCACAAATTCCACATTGTTTAAAAATACAAAATGCTGGTTCTGTAGTCCTGCACTGTCCTCTATGTTGTGCAATGTTTTAATAAGTTTGCAAGTTTGACCCGAATGAGAAGCGTTCCATAAACTGAATATAAATCAGGAACTACGCGTGTAACTTTGTGCATTCTTGTTTGTGTTTCCTGCTCAACCGGCGAAGATTAGGCTTATTTAGACCAATGACAGATTAGACCTATTGAGCAATGTCTGCTTGCAACCCCTCATCAAAGAGTTATTCTAGATTCTCAGTTTCATTTGAATCCTTTTTGATACCTGGAGACCTAAAACCATCTAGTAAAAAATAAATAAAAGTATATAGAAGTTAGAGAAACTGTAGTCTAACAGAATATATCTTTCATATTTCTTTTCTCTCATCCTGTTAATCATCTCAGAACCCCTCCAATTTATCTTGGGACCTGTGCCCGACGGCCGACCCCCCCCCCCATCCCCCCTCATAAGGACTCTAATCGTTTTGCAGAATCCACATGTCAACAAAACCTGTCTGTTGTGGAGACAGAAGTTAGCCCGAGCCAGCCGACCCTGAACTCCCATCGGAGCGCTGAGAGGTCTGCCAGCGGGCTGCTGGTCGGCCCAGACGCTCGGCACAGCCGTCAATATTTAACTTCATTGTTGTCCTTGTTGGACGCGAGCAAGGGAACAAATTAATGGGGTTGAAATTTAGGTTCCTGCCTGAATGATTGTCCCGGTGCGACCCTGCTGGGCTTGGGTACTCTGGTGTAGCCAATAAAATGGTCACCGGATATTTATAGCACGCAGTGCGGCAGATGTACGGGATCTTTTTTTAAATGGAGCAAAGTATTTGTGAATTTAGAGAAATGCATGTGATAATATCACAGGTAAGTTATTTTTGGTTAATTTATGATGTATGATTGCGTCCAGGCGTCACACATGAACAATACGTTGTTTTCTTTATATTGCTTTACGCCTGTCGGCTTTACTTCCGTCACTCTCCATCCATCCGTCCGTCTTTCGGTGCCGCCCTCCATCTTTAGTCCCTCTAGTACCCAGCAGCCACCAGAGCAGCGCTGCCAGTCGTTTGATTCTGCCCAGTCCAATTATAGCGGGCCTTAATTACCGTGCCTGTCAGCCTCCATCAGGAGAGCCATTCGTCATGCGGACCGGGTTCGACCCGGACTGCTTAGGTTTAGCGTGGGGACACATGTAACATTTTCTATAAAAAAAATTAAAACATTTGAAGACACATTCTCCGAATGCTTAAGATGGAGTTGGAAGCATTTCCTACTTAATAAAACATCCGTAGAGACCATGCTTGAATGAAAGTTCAGATCTCGTCGCACACCAGAAGCCTGTATCGAAACGTGCATAGGTTACCAAGCTAGCTTAGCCTAGCTTAGCATAGTGTAGCTTAACGTAACGACTAAAAAAACGCGGAGAAACAGCCAGACAGAACTATGCCACACCAGCATCCATAAAGCTCACAAATTAACGGGTAAATTCTTGTTCGTATAATTTGTTCACAATCCAATGTGGTTGTTGTCACACAGCGAGGCTTCCAGACAACCAGAGCGAAATGCACCCAGTTTACGTGGTTGGGTAGAATAAACTTTATTGTTGCTTCAAAACAAACATGAGACGACTCAACATGGAAGCTGCGGTTACTCCAAGATCGACGTTGAGCTGTGCTTCTGTTCATTGTTGGAGCCATTGGTTTTGTCACTTGTTGTCATGGATGTAGCCGTGTAGCCCGCTAGCTACGATGGAAGAGGATGAGGACGAACCTGTGATTGGTTGTTCCTTCCACATGGGAAACTTCCAAAACGACGCCATAACACCATTTGGATCGCCCAACAAATCCGATCTGAGCAGTGATGTAGAGTTTCAGTGGAATCATATCGAGATGAAATGACATGTCGAGGTATCGTGATACACAATCAATCTGCTCATAACCATCACATACTAGATCAAACTTCTCGCAAAGTGCAACTATCATTTTAAGATTGCGGTTTTGGTCTTAACCACTCGCTCAATGTGAATAGCAAATGGTGTATATATGGACATATTTATTCATTTTTTTTCCTCTATAATTTCACTTGAGACTGTTCTGTTAATTTTTAACTAAATATCTTCATAAAAGGAGAAAATACTTTAATTTGACCCCAATGCTGGTCTGAGGCCGATCATTTCATATCACAGTCCTTCAGGGCGCAGAATGGGCTGTTCTATAAAGGCCTTCGGTGTCGGCCATTACTCTCAGTCTATGATTTAGACTGAGAGTAATGGGACAGGATCCGTGCTCCTCCATGTTTCCTCTGTGTGTGTGTGTGTGTGTGTGTGTGTGTGTGTGTGTGTGTGTGTGTGTGTGTGTGTGTGTGGTTTCTACCTCCTCTCCATCCCGTCCTCCTCTTCTCCTCGTCGTGTAACAAACAGCATGAAGGAGGTTATAATTGGGAGGTCCAGAGCTCTGCCAGGTGGAACCACTTGTATCTGAATACAGGCTCTCTCTCTCTCTCTCTCTCTCTCTCTCTCTCTCTCTCTCTCTCTCTCTCTCTCTCTCTCTCTCTCTCTCCGGTCTTTCTCCAACCTTATACCTCTGGGTCTCACATACGATGCATTATTGACATGATGCGACAAAATCCACCATATTCACTTTTGTATTTCTGTGATATTCTGCACAGCTTTTCCTTTCAGTAACAGTTTCCCCTCTTAAGTCATCCACTGTCTCTTCACTACAATACAACTGCAGCCCCCCGCCTCAGCTCTTAAAGGAAGTTGCCAAGCGTTGCCATTAAAAGGCGTTCACCTCATTTACTGTCTTCCTTCCTTCCTTGCTTCCTTGCTTCAGTTTTCCTCTCCTCTCCTCCCGTCTCCAGTCTTTCCTCCAAGCCAGAGAGGATTCCTTCTCTCGTCAATTATGTTATCTCTTAAAAAGCACTTTTAACTGATCTCAAAACCATGGAATCTCTCCTCCCCCGCACATCAGCACTTTCATGAAGAGTCATGGATGTAATATGTGTTTGTATATATTCTGAAATAAAGAGGGTGGAATATGTCGAATGTTGCAAAAATAGAGCCCTAGAGATTTGTTAAAACCCTTGCTAGATGCATAGATACTACATGAACCACTGGCAGTGTCTCTTTCAATGAGTTGCTCTCTAGCTGGATAATAAACATGATTATATTCAGCTGAATACCGTCGACCATCATGGCCACTCTAACGCATGCTCTACTTCCTTTGAAGAAGACGACGCATTGAATCTAATTCTACTGGTTAACACTATGAAGGCGTTTTACAGCAGTTTGTTCTCCTTTCTGTCCGATATTTATTCTCATCACTGAGACGTAGACTTGGTAAAGCTGGTACATTTTAAGTCTTGTTGTTGCCTCTCTGCCCTCCAGGTGATCGATGGGAAGCTCGCTCCCTTCCTCTCCAAGGTGATCAAGTTTGCCAGCTCGCACGTTTTCAGCTGCAGTTTGTGTCGAGAGAAAGGCTTCATCTGTGAGCTCTGCCACAACGGACAGCTCCTCTACCCCTTCCAGGAGAACGCCACCAAGAGGTACACATCCTCAGACAATGTTCATACATGTAAAACAATCTGGGCCGGTCATTGATTACAGATGCGATTGATTTCATTGGATCTGAAAAGACTTGAAAAGGTCGGACAAGACGAGATTCCAGTGAATTTGATCATTCAGAGATCTTTGTTTGGTCGTCTAATAAACATTAATAAAGCAGAAGGAGAACTTCTGAACGTAGACACAACCACCGCTCTCAGAAACAGATGCTTCCAAAAGGAGCGCATCAAGTGCACGTTCTTTATTGCCACATTCACAACTACTACAGCGAAGCAGTCGTTTGCATTTTTAGATTTCAGGATCCCTCTGATAAATGTGTTTTTAAATGAAGCGCCGACGAGTGAAACCCAATTAGAATCAAAGACACAAAAAGTGAGGAAAAGCGTGCGGAACCAGTGCAGTAGATTATGTATATTACGCAGTACTAGTGTGTGTAGTATTGTACTACGGTGTTATGTATATTACGCAGTACTAGTAGGTATAGTATTGTACTACGGTGTTATGTATATTTCCTCGTTCCTGTACATTCATGACGTGGCGTCAAACACCTCGAGGACGTCTCAACACGTTCAGCTGGAGGGGAGTTCTTCAGAAGGTAGTGGGTTGAATCAAGAACTGTGCACCTGAAAGCAAAGCACCAATTAATATTTAAAAAAATAAAAATAAAACCTTTGGTGACATACTGTACTATGAGTTTTATACAACATACTATACATACTGTTACTTCTTTTTGACATTTTTACTTCATACTATACTATGAGACTTCTATGACATATTATACGATTACTTTTATATTCAATGTTTTTGTGACATTCTATACACTATATATTTTAAACAACATTTTTCTGACATAGAATACTCTTTCATTACTTTTTTTGGCGTAGTTTATAAATGTCCTTTCGGGGGTATAATTACTGTATATCATAATGTATTTGCTGACTATATTTTTGTATTACTAATCAGAATTTGGAAAGTCACAGTTACCAACCAAAGTAGTGAAGAATACAACATTTCCCTTTGACGTGTGTCATTCAAATGTCAAAAAGAAGTCGTAGTATAGTGAGTCATGAAGAAAGTCACAGTGTAGTTCTTCACCAGGAAAGACATTTTAAAAAGTGATAGTGTTTCATAAAAAAACGTATAATACGTTAATATCAAAATGTCAAATAAACGTATTTAATGTCAATAAAATATCATACAAAAAGTCATAATAAAGTTCACTATAAAGGAACTGTTAAAATGTCTAAACAGTAGTGCAGTGGAAGTATAACGTAGCAGTAGGAGCTAAATGTATATACTCTAGTAGAGGTACCTCAAATAGTACTTAAGTACAGTACTTGAGTAAATGTATTTAGTTACTTTCAATAAATGACAGTTTCTGGAAAGAGATGTTGCTATTAATAATTATTTATTGTCTACTTTCACCACTGTGAGCAGCATAAACTAAACTCCAGTCCCCAAACTAAATCCGGCCTGAATAGACGCCGCTAAGGCAAAGAGATGAAACGTGAACACGAGCGAGTGCTCCGGGTAAATATCTGCCGCGTGTTCGTCACACTGGTCGGGACGAGAGACACGCGTGTGGACGCTCGATCCCCGACGACTAACGGAGTCCAGAGCCTCGTCATCGTCCCTGAAACTCAGAGAGGCGAGAGCCAATCGGGACACACCGTCACTCACACACACACACACACACACACACACACACACACACACACACACACACACACACACACACACACACACAGACACACACAGACAGACAGACACGCCTTTACCTGTTGAGTTGTGTTTTATGACCTGCGGAGTGTGAAGTCTCAGCTGATAACGGCTCTCTCTACTGTACTTACGAACTAGTGGAGCTGTTGACTCAGTTACTCAGACAGGAAATGACCAATAACTGGGCTGTAATCATCTGCAGCGCCACACAGCAGGTCGTTGCAGTAAAACGGTTATTAGAGCGTAAATATGTAATACGTGCTCTCATTTTTTAGTTTTCCATTTCAAAGGTTGATGGTTATTTAGTTTTGGTTGTGAAAAAGGGAGGTCAGCTAATATTTTTCATTGACAAAATGAAGCAACATCTAAATGATGTTTACTGGTAAGAGGGTTTAGTCTTGTTTTCTCTGTGATGGGGAAAAGATTGTAACTGTATAAAATGTATATATTTCTTCGTTAACGTTATATGTTCCGTCCAAGTTTGCAAAGCTTTTTGTGGGAAAAAGGTTTTGTCTCCAATTTAGTTTTCTAAATAGTTCAAAAGTTAACGCTGGTATTGATCTGAAATTGTCACAGCAAAAGTTGTATAGATATCGTCAACGTTTTGAAAAAGGGCCGTGGACGAATATATTTCTTCATAGTTTTTGTTGACAAAAAATAAATACTGCAAGAGAATACTTAATTCTTAAAGAGAGCTGTGTTTTTCTCTCATTCCTCCACGGTGAAAGAAGAATCCAAAAAGGGACAAAGGTCTTGATGAGTCAGCGTTTAACAACAGAAACTACACCAAAACATCCATTTTACGAACTCTGCTCCTGCAGGAGTAACCTAGTTGTTTAATACTTAAAAAAAGACAGACATTCTAAAAAGTGTTGCCACTAAATGTTAAAAAAATTCTTTTCTGGACTGAATTTGAACGATTTTTGCTGAATCTTTCAATTTCAGCCTTCCTACTTCTAAGTCATATTTATTTGAGACAGTTGTAACGTGGACTTGTGACATGCCGATAGTCTTCCTCTCCTCCCAATGCCTCGATGATGACCTGCTCTCCTGTGGCGTTGCAGGTGCGACGGCTGCGGCGCCGTGTTCCACACCGAGTGCCGACAGAAAGCTCAGCCGTGTCCTCGCTGCGTCCGCAGGGAACTCCACCACATGAGGCCGTCCTCCTTCTGGTCACCTGACGACGACGGCCCCGGGTGCTTTCACCTGCCCTACCAGGACACCTGAGACACACACACACACACACACACACACACACATATTCACACACGCGCACACACAAGCAGTAACAGTCGTGGCGCTGCCGGGCCGTGACGCTGGACAAAGTGCCTGTTTTTCTGGATCCTGCGTGTCCACAGGACACATTCTGTGACGCGGGTTCAGAGCCTGGATGCATCGTCAGGTTTGTGTGTTTTATGTGTGTGTGTGTGTACCACGTCACCACTTTCACTTAATCCCAAATCACAGCTGATAAACTAGAGACCTTCAAACGAATAGTCGGAACATTTCGCTGGTTTATTCTAACTTCCGGCACAAGTTCAGTGTTGAAACCATCAGGAAATGGACAGAAAATGATTAACAAGTTTAGCAATTGATTAATAATTTATCAGGTCGGGAGAACATTCTCTGGTTCCAGCCTCTCAAATGTGAAGATTTGCAGTTTTCCTTCTTTGCTGTTTGACTGCTGGTCAAATGAAAGACGCTCATTTTGGGAACATGTGATCTTTTTTTTTTGTCTTTGTTTACAGATTAAATGACTGAAATGTATTATTTCAGAATGAAACTGTCCCACTGTAGTCTTGATAGGTGGCTGCAAAAAGGTTCCTTCTCTCCAGAGGATAGCAACTTTGATGAATGCCCGTTGCTATGAAATTACATATGAAAGTGTAGGTGCACATCTTGTCCACGTTTGTCTTGAAACGTTAGTCAAATGCTCACGTGAGCAAAGAGACAGGTTTTGCAAGAAATAATAATAATTCCTCCTGTTCATAGTGGCAATAAAAAGATCCCTGTCTACATACATTTTAATGTGAGTTAATATCAGGCTTTTAGTCGTCTTAGGCAAATCAAGTTGGTATTTTTAACATTTTAATATAAACATCTAACTCAACCGAAGCCTCACATGGACTTTGAATAAACTCTGAAATATACTTTTTACAGAACATGGACTGTGGAGTTTTTGTCCGAAAAGTATCGATAATGAAAATATTAGTTGGTTAAAGCTACGATAAAATGTTGATCAACAGCAGGAAGTAATGCTGCAGGACGTTTTCATAAGTTTAATTTTCTTTAACCGTGACGACGTGTCGCCAATGAACAAATCCAAACCCATTTTGGGTTCATTTGGGATGTAACTGGAGCCAATACATTGGGATCTTTTACCCATTAATAATAACTATATTATATTAACAGTAGAAGTTATAAATAATAGCTGTGATTGAAGTATAGAAATCCATCTTTTATCAGATCTCCTTTTCCTTCAGCTGAGTTATTTAACTTGTACATGTGGGACGAAAGATGACCTTTGACTCACTCGTTTTAAAACCTGTGTTATTTTAATGTAAAACTGCAAACGGACGTGAATTTTAAAAAAGGGACTCCGTCGGTCTGCGTGAGCATATCCTCTTCCTCCATCGGTCTTACTGTAAACGAACTGGGGCAATAATCTACTGTGACGTATTCTTTCCTTGTCGCCTTTTCCCTTCCTCCTCTTCCTTGGATTCTACTTCCTGTTGTGCTTTATTCGTGCAGAATCGATCAAACACGATAGCAGCTTTAGCTTTTAGTCTCTCTATGCAACCTAGATGGCCTTCCTAACTCACTAAAACACTTTTACTTTGACGCCGTCTTCATCCTGTTGTCTGAAGCAAACATGAGTCAGGTTTGAAGCTAATAAATCAGCTAACTGATGCCCAAAAATGAAAATGAAAACAGACTTTTTGCTTTGTTTTTAAAAACTGCAAATATTTGTTTCAGGATCTGTTATTTTTTTCGCTTTGGTTTTGTTTTGTTTACAGTTTTTTGGGTGGATTTCCCAAACTAATGATGTGGTTAATCCAAATCAAAGTACATGTTTAAAATCAGTGCAGTGAGGTTTTTTTTCTACAAATCAAAACTGTGTTGCTCCAATCAGAAATTGAAAACCTTTAGTAATGGATCCTCCCTTGATCTTTTAAAGCTGCACATTTTAGTTGAACTTGTGATAATCTGATGGAAACGTAGCTGCTTTTCCTTCCTGCTACTTGTTCTCAGTGCCGACGGACTGACTTTATTTGTGTTTTTTTGTTTGTTGCTCGTCTGTCTTCATCCTGTTTTTCCGAACTCGTTTGAGCCATAAAACACGTTAACTTTAAAGGGAATTCATGTGTGAATAATCTGCCTAATCGGCAGCAGGGTTATGTGTGAGTAGTAACTTTTTAGAACAAACTGACAGTTATTCCTGTTTATGAAGCATGTTGGGTCTGTAGACTGAAACTATAACCGAGTGTAGTTTAAAATATGGCAGGAAAAGTGCACTGATGTGTCAGTTGATTCATTTATTTTGTTTTTATTTGGCTGTGAAGGTCATACATGTGGTATTACAAATGTAATGTTTAAGTTATTTTTTGACTGATTATGACTGCTGCATAAAAAAAAATGAAGAAAGGTTTGCAAAACCTTTTGTTGAAGTTTGATATATTTTTGACAGAATGTCTTTTGTTTTAAAATCATCTTGTTCATTTACGTACTACGGAGCCAGGCATGTTTTTGGGGTTGTTAGATTGCAGTTTTTGTTATTTTTGCACACAAGATAAACACAGAAGTAGATGACTGATATACAATATAATATTTCCCAACCTCAAAGCTTTATGCAAATTTACTAATAGGAGAGAACTAATTAATTAAACATGTCTTGGAACAAACTGGAAATTGTAAAATATGAATCTATGTAAAATATGAATATGTGCAGTTTTACCTCCAAATTGGCTGTTTTACATAACCTGGATAAACTCTCTGCGTGTTTAATTTTTTGTTTTGAAATATAGTTTTCTGGATGGAATTTGCCATTTAGAGTTTATGTTGTACACATATTAAGACATACATCTTGATTAGACATTGTTAGGCTCATTTGTCAGTAATTGTTTGGTTCATACGGTACATCAAACTGAAGAAAATATCATATCGAACTATATCCAAATATAGTGGGAAAAATACAGAATATTGATGCATATTCAAGAGTGTGAGTTAATAATAATAATAATAATTGGGTTATTCTAAATTACCCCAGATACCGCTGGGCTCTGTAGTCTGCCTCTACAGTAGCTGACTTGTGCATCTGATCACTTTAAAAACTTTATTTATTTATGTGCTTGTTTTTGTTCATTCGTGCAGGTTTGTGTTTATTAGTTGTTTGTTTTTTGGTTGTTGTTTAGTTTTTTTAACTGTCTTTCCTAAAATATTGCCAACTGTCCTTTCCACCTGGATTTGGAATCACAAATATGAAAATGTTGGACAACCTGTTATGAATGAAGTTGACCTGTTTACCTAGAACAGTACAGTGAGCTGTGATCACAGGTTGCCACGGGACTGAAGATGTTTCTGTTGCAGACACATTTCCATCACTGCAGTATGTTTTACTTGACGTGTTTGGAGAAGAATATATTGTACAGTATTTAAGTAGTGACAACTGCACTGAAATTCTTCTCTCTTTTGCACTTTTTAAGTTATTGGTCTTTATTTCTTTTCTTTTTTATCCTTTTAATTGCAGCCAAACTTCTTATGCAAATACAGGGAGTTGATTTCCTGATTTAATCCCCCTGTCTGGTTTTGTTCAAACTTGTCCGCTAGCCACTGATGCCAATAAAGACAAACCTCTTAATAGTAAATGGTGTTTGAATCCTTTGTGAATTTCTTTTTTCCTATTGCCCCGAGGACATTTGGGTTTGACTCCCTTCAATCGAACTAAACAGCGTAGCGTAGCGTAGCATCGGCCAGCTCCTTAGACTCATATAGTCGTTTCAGATTTCATGGGCTAGTCGTGGCAGAGAAGTTGGGAAGGAAATATGCGTTTTCTAAAATGTTACGTATCTATGTAAAAACCTGTGGAGCTAACATTAGCAGAGCACGTTAGCACGTAGCTTTAATACATCTGCTTCGCTAGCTCCTGAAGGTATACTGAACGTCTACACATGCTGCTTTTGCTTTTTAATGATTGTAACCGTGAACAAAGACCGACTCGGCTTCACAAGAACACTGTTCCCTCCATTGTCTTCGGTCTCGATCACCAGCTGATGTGTAGCTTTAGCTTCTATCTTCATCTTTTAAACCGGTCGGTCCAGACTGAATTATCGCTCCAACTATGTAATGGATTCGGATGCTCTCATTAGCCCCCTGAATCCTAATGACTTTGTTGATTTTGTAATGACTTGGTGCATTCGTGGCTTTTGAATAAAATGTGTGGTACGCACTTTAGCTAACGCTAAAACCCTCGGAAGGAAATGTAACAACGTCGGGGGATCCTCAGACTTTTTCTTCTAGCGCCATCCTCAGGCCAAAAATAGTTTTTCTACGCGACTAAACGAATGGCTTTCCCATCAGCCTCAGCGAGCTGCTAGCGTGAAACACGGATACTCAAATGGTAGTTAAGACGTTTTCATTCCACTGCCATTTCATGACGAGAAGGATAAACTATTCGCTGAAGAGGACTGTATGATGGAAAGCTCCAGAACGGCTACTAAACGGACCGTGTGGCGACATTGTTTTGTCAACTGCTGATTCCCAGGAGTCAGGAACGGATATCCAAACGGGCTCAAACTTCGCTCGGATGCCGGGCGATGACGTGTCCGATGGCGGTTGGTTGTCGGCTTATGAGCTCAGCCTCGAACTCGGTACGAAGGGAAGAAAAAAAGAAAAACAGACTCATGTGAATAAAAGGTGCATGTAAACCTGCCCGACTGAATATGCATATTGTCTGAGAGAGAGAGAGCAGGGAGGCTGAATCCTTTGCTTGTGATGTATGTCGCAGCAGCGGGCAAATTGAAGCTGAGTGTCGACCACGCTTAATTGTCATCGCCAATTAGTGCATTGTGGGACGCCCACAATGGATCAACTGTAGCGAGTAGAACGAAGTCCTTTGTGCTTCTCCAATGGCCCGCGGGCCAGTCAAGACTCATTTAGGGCCCGAACAACGACGGAGCAGAAATGCCAACGAAAATGAAAACAAAAGACAGTTTAAGGAGAACAGGAGGACGGAGGGGAGAAAAAGAGAGGGGGGGACAACGGTCACAGGGGAGCGAAGGACTGGGCCTCTGCTCTCCCAACGAGAGAGGAGGGTGTATGGCTTTGACACACACACACACACACACACACACACACACACACACACACACACAGCGCCCCCGCCCCTGACATTTAGCGAGCTGCTACACAAAAGCTGGCAGGGCCCCAGTGTTCCCAGTGACCCGGTTGTTCAGAGGCTCGTTTGGCCACGTCCAAGCTTTCAGCAGGTTTCAGCCGATTGTCCGTGTGCTTTTGTAAATGTTAAAGGGTAGACCCACTGGGTTTTTTTTTTTTTTTTACCTCCTCAAATCCTTATTAAAATGTGTTCGCAATTAAGATACAAAAAAACAAACAACTTCCTCACCAAAGCTTTAACACAGTCCAATTCAGGGAATCCTTGAAGGAAAACACAGGGTATATTTGTTTTTAAGTTTGCCGTGCGGGGGACCTCAGGACTTTTACAAAATACTGAGGTCACGAATCCAAATCCGCCCAGGAGAACCACAACAATGTGAACACGTTTGAGTAGCCGCCAACCACACTCTGTACAAATTAAGAAAATCCCACAATTACATGTTTTATTTGTTCATTTCACTGTTCTCCTGCAGTGGCACATAGGAAATCCTACTTTAAATCTATTTAGATTTAGTGTATAAACAGTCAAATTGTAAGAGATTTAGTCCAAAAACATATAATCAACCTTAAAAAAAAGAAGTAAAATTGCATAATGTTGGCTCCTCTCCGTGTCATTAAAGCCATACATGACCAGAAATATTACCCAGACATGACGTCTCATTCTGTGCTCCTGCTCATAACCTGTCAGAAGATTAAACTATCAACAGAAACCAATCGTTTAAGACAAAGTCAATCACTCTATCGACAACTGATTCGTCATTCTGAGTAAAATGCCAAACAGTGGCTGCTTTTGGCTTCACTTTTCTCTGTTTTGTTGTTATTTTTACATGAAAATTGGAGTTGAAGCCATAGTCACAGGGCAATACAATTGTCAATACAACCAGAAAATAGTCAACTTTAGGATTTTTCGTTTTTTTAAGTGTCTTAGAGACACAAGTGAGTTTATTATGGGCTTCGTGATTTGAAAGTGAGTTTTGTCTGGTTTTCTGAAGCCCAAATCAATGAGTAACAACTCAATCAGTTACCGGTTATGTAAATAGAATTATAGCATGTAGAGGAATATAAAATGGACAGAATGGTGCCAGATTATTTTTCACGGAAAGAACAGACCGTATTTAAACATAATGGTGCTCACTTATTACTGTTGTCAAAATACACTGGCGCTCCACCTGCAGAAAAATGAAACAATAAACTAAAATCCAAATAGAACTGATAACTGTGAATGAGAGATTAAATCAACTGCAATTAAACATTTGTGTCACAGTGTTATCAACAGAGACAGTGTGTGTGTGTGTGTGTGTGTGTGTGTGTGTGTGTGTGTGTGTGTGTGTGTGTGTGTGTGTGTGTGTGTGTGTGTGTGTGTGTGTGTGTGTGTAAAGCAGGTCTGAGGCTTTGTGCAGACACCTGTAGAGCCGACAGGGAGGAGAAATGAACCCACAGAGGAACAGATGTTTCAAAAAGGCAGCAGTTTTTTTCTGCTGATGTTAAAATACGTGCATATATACATACATATACATCACCACAAAAACCAACGTGATGTTTGTTCACTGTGACGGATCACTTCACTCGCACAAGTCTGTGCAAGATGCTTTGGGAAATCAAAAGTGTTGCATCTATTCTAAAGTAAATGGCCTGGAGGTGTGTCCAGACTAAGCACAAGGAGAGGTTCAGAGGCAGAAGTCAAATCAATAGAAAGCCGCGTGTGGACACAGATTTGTCTGCCCGTGTGTTCCCTCCGGCAACGATAAAATAAAAGCATGATGAAATACTTAAGGACGGGATACTTTGGCCAAAAGACTAGACCATGAGAGTTAAAACAAATAAATGGAAAAACCCAAAGCTGATTGAGTGCAAAGAGAAAAAAAAGAGTATCCAGCTAACTCAATTCAATTGAATTCAGTTTATTTTGTATAGCCCAAAATCACAAATACAAATGATCCTCCGAGGGCTTTACAATCTGTACACATACGACATCCCTGTCCCGGGACCTCACATCGGATCAGGAAAACTCCCCCAAATAAAGATAGTAGAAACCCTTTCACAGGGAAAAAAATGGGAAGAAACCTTCAGGAGAGCAACAGAGGAGGATCCCTCTCCTCAGATGGACAGAAGCAATAGATGTCATGTGACCAGAATATATATATATATATATATATATAATGAGTAGTAGACATGGACCACTATCCATGTCAATCAACAAAGTAGGATGATGTTTAACAAAATGAGTTTTAACTTTTTGCCCAGCGCCTTTTGTGTGCGTTCCTATAATTCCATCTTTGTGAGGACCAGTGAGTGTTGGACTGGGATTGTGAGGACATTTTCAAGTGGTCTATCGCTGGTGTTTTAGTCTTCTTCAAACTGTTTGTTAGGGATAAAATGAGAAGATTACAGGTTACGAAATAATAGACCACGCCAACGCGGCTCCTCACATGTAGAGACGCACACGTGTGTGTATCTTGTAGTGACCCGATCAGCAATTGATGCAAGCCTCCTTCTCCTCACCTAAAGCTGGGAAAATCACCAGGGGTGATCAGGGGTGTGTGTGTGTGTGTGTGTGTGTGTGTGTCTGTGTGTGTGTGTGTGTGTGTGTGTGTGTGTGTGTGTGTGTGTGTGTGTGTGTGTGTGTGTGCTCAACATATCAGCCAAGACAAGTCTTTCTTAGTCTGATTTACCTTCACTCAAGTTACTTTGACAAATAAAAGCAAACAGCGAGGAGTGCAGCCTGGACGGCATCAATCTCTCACACACACACACACACACACACACACACACACACACACACACACACACACACACACACACACACACACGCACACAAACACACAAACACACCCTCTGAGACCTTTGTCCCCCAGAGAGCGTTGTGACCTTTGCCCGACGTGGGACATGGTTCTCCCTCTCTGTGTGTGTGTGTGTGTGTGTGTGTGTGTGTGTGTGTGTGTGTGTGTGTGTGTGTGTGCGCGCACCGTAGAGCAGAGTCAGACTACAATCATTTACTGAACACCACAGATTTTTACAATTGCTGTGGCAACTTTACCAAATCCGACCAATAAAATACTTTAACTTCGGCAAAAACAAAACTCAAGGGTTGGAATAGAGTATGCAGGCTTTCAACACATAACTAATCATTAGCATTTGGGTTGATGTGCATTGCACGCGTTGCATTAAAGTGCGTCAGTCATTTGTGTCCTGACTTCGTCTTCGGTGTATTCTGAGCCAACAGGAAATGACAAAGAGACCGTTGGCGGATGTTAATGACCAACTCAAGTCGGTGAGAGGTCTGGGTGAGTGTATGCGAGCCCACTGCTCTCGACACACACCTGGGCATGTTTCGTCATATTAAAAAGGAAAATAAGAGCAAACAGATTGAAGGACTGTAAATAGAAATGGAAAGGGCTGGTAACCAGCCTGCAAGTATGAGAAAGGGAAGGTACTGATGTTCACAATATTGTGAATTATTTAAAAATGCCACATAAATATACCGGCCACTATTTAAACAACTATTGTGTGTGTGTGTGTGTGTGTGTATGTGTGTGTGTGTGTGTGTGTGTGTGTGTGTGTGTGTGTGTGTGTGTGTGTGTGTGTGTGTGTGTGTGTGATCTCATCCATCATCCTGATACCTTCAGGCTCTCCAGGTAAACTCCTTCCTCCTAATGCAGGAAGTCATAGCTACAACTCACTGAGGCGTTCAGGTGCAGTCGGTGGGGCACGTTTACGACGTGGGCTTTGCCAAAAGCAGTTTTCGGGCTTCGCCGAGCTGGAGAATAAATATAAACACAGTAACAGGAAATAAACTGGGACACACTTGGAACGTTTAGGTTTGCAACTGTGGTAGTTCGTATAGGAGATCAGAAGATTAACAGAATGGCAAGTAATCAGTTCTTTAAATACTCTAAATCCTGCATGTGGGATATTATTGGCCTTTAATGTTGTAGTTAGTTGACCAACTAAAACAGATGGTTGAATAATTAATTAATCAATCTGCTGAAAATGAACCGCCCAAAAAGTTGAATAGTAAATCAATTGTTTAAGTCGTGCATCAGGGAAATCTGTCTATGTAACATTAGACATGGAAATATAAAATGTAAACACGTAAGTGCAAGTTCCTTGAAAGTGTAGGACTACCGTTGCAATACAGTACATGTACAAGGACACTTGAGGTAAATAAAGCACTGCAGAGAACTTCAATACAATTGTGTCAAAACATGTTTGTTTTTTAATTTAATTTTTTATATATTTAGTTACATTTTCTTCAGCTTCATTTGTTTTTTTTCCAGTGTCTTTATTGGCCATACTTTTTTTCTTTGGCTTGTATGAAACACTTTATACACAAACGTGCTTATTGTTGGTAAAAACCGAGTAGAAAAATAATGTGTGGTCAGATATTAATAAAGTCTATACTGTTATCTCAGAGCTGTTGATTTGTTTCGGTTTGGAGCGTGTCGTTATGAATCATATTATCCACTTTTGAGCACTTTTGAGTATACTTTTATACTTTTGCACGTGTTCCTACTTTGCACTGCAGCAGCTGCACCCTTTCCCTTTAAATAAATGAAGGTCTATCTAATTCATTTAAAAAAATGCGGTATAAGAGTTGATATTGCATGTCACACAAGGAAATCCTAAATCTTCCTTTCCACTTGAAATCTCCTCTGCGCGTTTACGGTCGACAATGTCATTTCCGACAGCCCTTGAACGCAGCAGCCCCCGTGTGCGCAATGAGGAGGTGCCGCAGCTCCGGGCGGACTTTATTCCGTCCTGGGGCTCAGTGAAGGCTGCAGCCGCACGCTGCTGCACTAAGAACACAGGATAACTTTTCTTTTCTTTTTTCCTTTTCCAAAAGGACGCTTCGGATTATTCTTACGTTTTTAATTTGTTCTCCTTTAGAAGCAGCGGAGATGGCGCGTGTGTAACTTTGAAAAAAAGAAGGAAAAAAAAACTGTTCATGTTACTGAGGGAATAAACGTCAAGTGGATTTTACACACCGGACTCAAGACGCAGAAGCTTTTTTTCTTTTTTCTTTTACGCTCACTTTAAAAACACTCATTAGTTTTTCTCACACTTTCTCGAACAGCTTCTTATTTTTTTTACACATTTTCTAATTTTTCTTTTCGCCGACCTCCGGGTCTCACGATGCGACTTTTCCTCGCGCGCTTGCGACCTGTCGGGAACCACCAGGGCTGGTAAATAAACATGTTACAAGGTCGTTAAATTTATTGGAACGTAACCGCCGGAGATGAACTTTCTCCGGAATGATTGCGGGAGCTCCGGTGAATGATTGACAGCGGAGGCTCGCGCTCTGTGCACCTTTACGGACCAAAAACAAAAAACAAAAAAACAAAACTGGATTCACCGCCAGAAGTTCTACTTGTTTAGTTTGAGTCATTAGTAGGTGAAAGAAGCAGAATGACACTCTGGTCCTGATCCATCCAGCAGAAGAAGAAAAAAACAGTTTCCAGGGATGAACTGAAGCTGCTTCACCCTCTATTTCATTTTTTTCTTCTTGTTTCAATACTCGAAATTAATAATTCTAAAACATGTTCCATATGGCATCTATCGTGCAGCACTGCCCGGTGTTCCCTCGGCTCCTCGTGCTGCTGCTGCTGTCCCGGTGCCCTGGTCTGGCCCTCGGGGCCTCCAAGGACCTGGTGTGCGAGCCCATAACGGTGCCCATGTGCCGGGGCATCGGCTACAACCTGACCTACATGCCCAACCAGTTCAACCACGACACCCAGGAGGAGGTGGGGCTGGAGGTGCACCAGTTCTGGCCCCTGGTCCGGATCCGGTGCTCCCCGGACCTGCTCTTCTTCCTGTGCAGCATGTACACCCCCATCTGCCTGCCGGACTACCGCAAGCCGCTGCCCCCCTGCCGGTCCGTGTGCGAACGGGCCAAGCGGGGCTGCTCCCCTCTGATGAGCCAGTACGGCTTCGAGTGGCCCGAGAGGATGAGCTGCGAGCAGCTGCCCGAGCTGGGCGACGAGACCCTGTGCATGGACCGGAACGGCAGCGAGGCCACCACCCTGGCTCCGCCGTTCCCCAAGCCCACCTCGAAGGGCCGGACCAGACCGCCTGCGCCCCCGCAGTGCGACAGGGAGTGCCGCTGCCGGGACCCTTTGGTGCCCATCAAGAGGGAGTCCCACACCCTGTACGGACAGGTCCAGACGGGCCCGTTACCCAACTGCGCCCAGCCCTGCCACCAGCCCTACTTCTCCGCCGACGAACGCGCCTTCACCACCTTCTGGGTGGGCCTCTGGTCGGTGCTGTGCTTCATCTCCACCCTGACCACCGTCGCCACCTTCCTCATCGACATGGAGCGCTTCAAGTACCCGGAGAGGCCCATCATCTTCCTGGCCGCTTGCTACCTCTTTGTGTCTTTGGGTTACATCATCCGCCTGGTGGCGGGCCACGAGCGGGTGGCGTGCGGCACCGGCGGCAGCGTCGGCGGCGACCAGCTGCACGTCCTCTACGACACCACCGGCCCCGCCCTCTGCACCCTCGTCTTCCTGCTGGTGTACTTCTTCGGCATGGCCAGCTCCATCTGGTGGGTGGTGCTGTCCTTCACCTGGTTCCTGGCGGCGGGGATGAAGTGGGGCAGCGAGGCCATCGCAAGTTACTCGCAGTACTTCCACCTCGCCGCCTGGCTCATCCCAAGCGTCAAGACCATCGCGGTCCTGGCCCTCAGCTCGGTGGACGGGGACCCCGTGGCCGGCATCTGCTACGTGGGGAACCAGAGTCTGGAGAACCTGAGGGGGTTCGTGCTGGCGCCCCTCGTGGTCTACCTCTTCACCGGCTCACTTTTCCTACTCGCCGGCTTCATCTCGCTCTTCCGCATCAGGAGCATCATCAAGCAGGGCGGCACCAAGACGGACAAACTGGAGCGGCTGATGATCCGCATCGGGCTCTTCACGGTGCTGTACACAGTCCCCGCCACCATCGTGGTGGCCTGCCTGGTCTACGAGCAGCACTACCGGCCCGGCTGGGAGCGAGCCCTGGCGTGCTCCTGCCCGTCGGAGCGCCAGCGCTCGGGCGTGGGCCCGGACTACGCCGTCTTCATGCTCAAGTACCTGATGTGCTTGGTGGTGGGCATCACCTCGGGGGTCTGGATCTGGTCCGGGAAAACCCTGGAGTCCTGGAGGAGGTTCGTGGCTCGATGCTGCCCCTGCTGGCCACAGAAAGCCACCGCTCCACCCTCCATGTACAGCGAGGCCAGCAGCGCTTTGACCGGACACACTGGGACCGGGCTGACGTCGGGGATGTACCACAAAGCTCCATCGCACATATGAAGGGGCCGGCGAGGTTAGGAGTTACCGGAACTTAAGAATCCAAAATGTCGCGAGAGAGAGCGCGCTCACAAAAACTTGACGATTGTGACAATATGGAGAGAAAAAAATACAAAGGACCAGCGTGACAAGGGGAACATTTGAACAAACAACGTGGGTAATTTAAGCACGACAGAATATTTAAAAAGAGAATCTGACTTTTGAGAAAAGTGACTCCCAACAATTGAAACTGCTTCTCTCAGCAGTCGAGCAAACTTGACACTTACAACAACAAAAAAACAGTCACATGGCTCCATGATGGAACCACATACACGCTTCTTCCTGTCTGTTTATCCTGAGCACTGAGAAAGAGAAGAAAAAATACATATTTATTTGTGTATATATTGTATAAAGTTGCTGTTAAAAAGAATATGTGTGTATAATGTGATACGTCTAGTTTGTAACCAACCGATGTCACAAGCTAAAGTGTCGGACACCAGAGAAGACGAACATTGTCCGATTTGAGTTGTATGAACTTGTACATAAATATGCCGTTTCATGTCAGTGTTTGATGTCTGGTGTTTTATATGATGTCCAACCGGCACCGCGCGGGTTCGGGCCCTTCGTTCGGGCCCTTCGTTCGGGCCCTTCGTTCGGGCCCTTCGTTCGGGGTTTTTGTAACGGAGGCCGTTATGACCTCCAGCTCCGTAGTTGGTTGGGTTCTGAACTAGTGGTGTCGGTGCTGCGATCAGGTTAAAGCTGCAGGATGAAACTGAACTTGGCCTCTACCCCCACCTGCTGGTTGACGGTGAGAGATCACATTAGACCACAGATGTTGTACTAAAACTCACAACAAGTATGACTTACAGTAAAATAGTGGCTACAATCAATTCTACTATTTGAATAGTTATTTCTTCTCTTTTTTTTTTATGATTTCTGTTTTGACAACGCTGCGGTGGACTCCCTGATACCAACTCAAGGACCTCGAAAATGTCCCTGGACCTCACTTTGTCCACCATTGCTCTTCTTATCTAGTGATGTCATGCCATGGACTCGGGACAGACAGAGTTTGCAGTCACTGGCTGATATATTTGTTAAAATAAGGAGTCGATTAATGGACAAGTCGATCGACAAAGAAAAATAACAGGCATTTTTATAAATCTACTTATTATTAAAGTCATATCAAGTAGAAACGGCCAAAAAGAGTCGATTCAGCTTCTCAAATGCAATAACTTGCTGCATTTCTCATGTTTATTAACACTGCAAACTGAATATCTGTGCCCTGTTGGAGGAAACTATTTAAAGACATCCACTAGGTGAAAAAAAATCAAACATATAATTTCTTCCCCTATGTCGCTCTAATACGTTCTTGTATTGGAACAATTTGACTTTAAATGTGAGTGACTTTGAAAACCAGGTTCAATTATTCCTCAGATACTTTATCAGTTAGAAACAGTTGCTGACTTTTCTGGTTAATTAAAAATTGAAACATACTAATTGATAATCATTTTAGATTTAAAGAGGAAGAAAGGCAAAACCTTTGAACATTTTAAGTTCAATATTTGGTGTTTTAAAAGAATATAAAAGTGCACATGAACATTTGTCATTACCTTTGACGACTTTTAGCAGCAACAAGCACTTTCAGAAGATGCTTTTTTTCTTTTCTTCTTCTTTTAAAATCACAATTGATAATATTCACACTACTATTCACAACTATCTATTCCGTGAATCAGTCCAGAGCTGTATGTAGCAACGTTCTGCAGAACCAGATTCACAGCAGGGGTCTGTGGTCCAATGTGGACTGACAGAGGTCAATCAGAGGTCACGTTCAGGGTTTTTCTTTTTCCGTCTTTGAAAGAAACAAAGTATATAAAAAAGGACGTCCCCTCCCAACAGAAACAGGGTGAAAATGAGGCATAAATTGTTTTTCTGCTGAGTGTCGGTGATGTTTTCATCCAGTGCCGTTGGACAGCTGTGTTGTTTAGACTACTGCGTCTGCATGCTAGAGATCTAATTTATTAGGCCGAGTGAACGGGAGTGTACGAGTGATGATGAATGCTGCCAAGTGTTGCTAAAAACTGACTCTTTTTTTTTGTCTCTGTGTAAATCTGCTCTCATATTGATTTGAGTTCCTGAAAGGATATGGGAAAAAAATGTTGTAGATTTCTATTCATATTGTGGAATTAAAACAGAGGCGCTGTGAACTCGAGATCAACTCATTTTTGGCGTAACGTGTTTGTTTTTTTGTTCGATATTTTCAATGGTTCAAGAGTGCAAGAACGCGGATGTGCGGACCAGTCGGTCGCTGTATTTGAACACTGGAATTCGTGCCAATATTCTACCAGAAGAAATTAATAATTGCTAAATGACTTTGTGTCGCAGTCAAAGAAAGCTTCAGTTAGAATCTCTTCACAGAGGGAACGTTTAACTGTTTCCTGGCGTCCATTCAAATGTCTGGAGATATATTACTACGTATATCCTGTGCTAGGCCATTAAGAGGAGCTGAAAGATTAAAAAAATTAAATAAAATCAACGTCTCACTCACTTCCATCAGGCTCCGGTTTTCCCGCCGTCCGTGTGACGTCACACTGGTGGTCGTCTTCACCGTCCTCCATCTTTAAAGCGGTCGCCTCACAGAACAGAATACAGTGAAACGTTCCCTCACGCCTGTTGTGTACGTCTACAAGCGGTACTTTCATTCAAGAATCACTAAGGTCATGTTTTTGGCTCATCCTGTTCATTAAATATTTTTAAAATGTCCGCTCATTGATGCAAAGAAAAACACTTCAGAAGATCAAATAAGGTCACACTGAACTCTGCAGCAGCGCTCAAAAGGATTTTCTGAATGTGGTATCGGATTCAGAAACTGTGTTTAGCTCCCAACTTATTATATTCCAACATCAACTGTATCATAGTTCATCACACAGACATCTGCAAAACGTCTGCCTTCCAACGGTTTTAAATCAGCACTCAAACCGTTTTTTTATGCGAGAATCAGAACCGTTTCCAACTGTAATGTCAGTAAATAAATAATCCATTAGCATGGAGCTACATGTAAAATGACATCTGACTAAATCCTAACGATTGTGTCAAAACAAAAACAATAAAATGACTCAGAAGGAACTTAAGAATTTCTGCACTTTCCATTTACTTGTACTAACTTTACTGAAAACATTTATTATTAAATTACGCTATTGGGGTGCCTTTGCATTCTGATTGGTGAAGTTTGCATCATAAAAAAGACACAGAAGTTAGCATCATTTCGCTGAAAATGCCGACGCTCACAACACAACCAGGAGGTCGTTCAGCTGAAGGAAGACAGTGATCCTTATGTAGCTCATCTTATGATCAGTTTAGTTAGCAGACGATAGGCCATAATAATAATGATGATAATAATAATAATAATAATAATAATAATAATAATGGTGATGATAATAATGCCATTATCTGTGTGAAATAGCAGATGAGGCCATTAACCTTTTTTTTGGTGAAAGGCTGATGTTACATTTCATGAAAGCATTCACCACTGAATGAGGTTTCATGGCCCCAGACTGGTGGCAGACTGGTTGTACTGGTTACATCAGCTTTGTGCCAGCTCGCCGAAACAACAACAACAACAACACATATAGATCCCCTTAAAAAGGCCACAGATCATACACACGTCTTTTGTTATACATGATTAGTGTTTATTTAAAATACTTTTTTTTTGTTCAATTAAAAACAGACACATTTCACAGCTAAGTAGCCTACATAGTAAGCAAAAAGGAGGGGAGGATCCGCCAGTCTCTCTTTTTCCTCCTGGATGTAGATGTCGTTTGCTCGAAAGCTCTGGTCGGGGGGCGGGACAAGCACAGGGCCGGTAAACCGCCGACGGGCTCTTTGAGGGTCGGGGTGGCAAGACTTTGAGGGGCAAAATACTGAGGGTGGACCCAACCTGCATCCTGTCACTACGCCTAACTGCTGCAGCAATACTGATCCTGGATCTGTGGATCTCTTCTGGACCACCCCGACGTGCATCTGGAGAGCGAAACTGACCCCAGACATGCACTCCGGATTCCCAGACTGAAGGTGTGACCACTCCCGTGGAATATGAAGTCAAGACCCCGACATGCCGTGTGCTCCATAACTTACTGCAGCAGAATCCAATAACACTGGAATTAACGGTGAACATGTGGCTTTTTTTGTTTAGTCTTTTTACACTTTTAAAAGTAACAGCTTTTGCATTCCATTCCATCAGCATATAAAAAATATGTCGAATTCTATATTTTCTTATGGCCAACAGATCCCACGAAAGAGACCAAAACCAACATGACGAGTGTCGTCTGTGTACTCGAGGCCTTTTGTTGACCAACAACTGTTAAAATACATCAATGAGCCCCATTGTTGCCCTGGGAGACAAGTTCCATCACTACTTTGAACACGCACTGTAGTAATAGCAGTAGCAGTAGTAGTAGTAGTAGTATATAGTATATATAGTTTATTTAGAGCTGATCCTCTCTAGAAGCACAAAAAGAAACTTTGAATTCATAAGGTGAGGGCTTGTATTGTTTTTCTGTTTATGAGGAAGAATATTTTCTTCACTGACAATTTGGGAGTTGGTCTCGTTTATTTCATCAGAATCCTGGTCCACAAGGACCCAGCCGCAACGGACTCAGACCCCTTGGTCAGTCAACAGCGCGCTGGGGAACTTATTTCTTCAGCGGACTACATTTACCATCAGCGCTTAAATAGACATCCATAAAAAAAAGGTGACAAATTCTCCCTTTCCCCCAAACCCGAACTGTTGGAGGTCGCCGTTGAGCCGTAACCACCTCGAGGTTTTGGTGACTCGTAGGTCTCACTCTAGACCTGGTTGATGAAAAACTACAGGAAGGAACTGAGTGTTCAAGAATTAGACAGATGAGCCAAGTTAAATATTGATGTCTTCAGAACAAACCAATGACGCCACAGTCAGGGTCGGGAAGTCAGAAAGTACAGACTAACATTGTTGGTTTTGGTCTCGTGGAATTTGGGATAATTCAAATATACTTTTTTTTGGGGGAGGATTACATTTTTCTGAAAATACAAAGACAAGACCCCTCAGAGATAACTGCAGTAGAGCAACTCCTACCGGACACTTGCTCCAGGAAATAAGGGAGGAGTACGAAATAAATAAGGGATTTGTAAAAAATAACAATAATAGAAATAGTTGTGTGGCGGTGTTTTCGACGGCGCCGCTCTACGGTCGTGACGCCGGTCACGGAGTGGCGGTTCGAGCCCGAATCCTGCCCGGCGCCTGCTGCGTTGAACCTCCTGGCTGTGGGGCTTTAGGGCTTTGGGGCTTTAGGGTGTGGCCTATGACAGCACGGCGTTGGAGCGCCGTATACCGATCAGGTTGTCGGCGCTGATGGAGCGCCTCATCGCTGACCGACTCAGGTCCTTGTACTTGTCTTCGCATAGTCTTGAAATGGCCTGCAGGGACAAAAAAACACACAGTCGCTGAGACGTTACAAGACCTCTGCACCACCGGAGCGTGCGGAACCCGCTCGTGAGCGGCGGGACAGAAAAAGGCCAACGTCACCGGGACAAACCGGGAAAACCAGAAAGGAACGGAGGGAAGAGACTCACCTCGAGCTTCTGGGCGCGTTGGTTGTTGAGAGGCTCCAGGGGGAAGTTGAGGTTGTTGTCGTCAGCCAGCTGCCGCAGATCAAAGTAGTACTTGGCGTAGACACTGGCTGGCACGTTGATATTAAACTGGAGCAGCTCCAGGAAGTGACGCTCCATCTCGTTCCTGGCGGGTGGAGATGACACCTGAGGGTTACCGAGAGTCCCCGCTGGAACTTTAGCCGACGGCTCGCTAAGCCGTCTCCTGAGGCGGCGTGGCGCCAAACCAAACGTTGTCAAACGTATTTGACAGTTTTATAGTATACAATAATACTTAATAAAACCCATGAGATGGGACGTGATAAATGAGTGCATCGCGTCAGAGAAGTGCAACGCTGGAAAAACTTCCACAAAAAAAGAAAAAAAGGGACACAATGAGCTTTTCAATAGAAGAAAACATTTTTGCTCCATCTGAGGTTAGAGGTGAGGAAATGGTCACAGTGTAAAAGTCAGCATGAGGAACTTGTATAGAGATCAAACACACACACACACACACACACACACACACGCACACACGCATCAGACGAGCACCCACTCCTGCCACAGCTCATCTTTTCCCCAGACTACGACCGGCATCGGCCGTCCTCCCGCTCAGCGTCCTCGCAGAGAAGAGCCGAGGGGAGGTGGTCGCCAAGGAGACGGCATCTAGGATGCTTTGTTGGTCAGCAAAGGTGGTGCGGAGTGAGCGCGAGTGTGCGTGTGATGTCTGGTCTCCCGGGGCAACTAATGGAGTGGGCGAGAGCCGGGGGCCATTATGTAGAAGCATTGAGAGCACTTGAGAAACCCTCCCCTGCTCTCTCTCTCTCTCTCTCTCTCTCTCTCTCTTCTTCCCATCAGTCCATCCGCAGCTCACAAAGACACTTCAATGACGGCAATGAAAAACAGAGCAGAGTGCGGGTCAGACATATATATGAGAGGAGAGAGAGAGAGAGAGATGGAGGCTCATGCGGGCGATGCGCGCACCTTTCCAAATCACAAAAAAACAGGGAGGCACTTTCAACCACACACACACACACACACACACACACACACACACACACACACACACACACACACACACACACACACGGTGCTCCAAGTGCAGCCTCTTCACCGGCTTAAAGCCCAGAACGGCCGCAGCGCTGCTCTTCTTCTGCATCTTTGTTCCACGTTGTGTTTTCATGAAGAGCAACATGTCGAGGTCAGAATAAGAACCACGTTGCATTTGTTGAAATCTCACCTTTTTGTTTAAAAAAAAAAAAAGAAGATTATAAATCTGCAGCTCAGAAAACTAAAACAGCGCCACGTTTAGGGATGAATTTGAAACGTCAGCCTGGACAAGAATTTATCGAGCATCGGTTTCCTTTTGCCGTATTAATGAAATGACCAGACAACTATTAACCAAACAAGCGTGACAGATGTGAAGCGACGCCGTTACTAGCGGCGTCTCCAAATCCACGATTCAATTCAAACTTGTTTACAGCACCGACGGCTTTGTCGTCGTTAGATCATCGAGTCTCGATTCCTTGAGACCGACCGATCACTTTATGCCCCGACGTTTACATTATTCAATTTAAACAGTTACATTATTGACATAAAATGTCATAATAACTTATTTTACCCGTCAACTGGGAACAACCGGTTAAACAACAAAAGGAAAAGCTGCTAGATGGCAGAGGGGCGCTTCACGAGCAAAAGACCACCGGATGCTTTTATTTTCTCAAGTCAAATCTATTTGTTTATTACGTCAGTAAATACGCATCTCCAGAATTGTTATGCTTATAAATGTCTTAAAAAAAATGCAGCAGCTAACATGTGGCTGAATGAAACCATGAAACGCCATCAAGCCGTCAAGTCCGCCTTTACCTTCGTGGCGGCGTGAAGTCATGTGACTGAACGACACATCAGGAATTTAACGTCGAGTCCTGAGGGTCGTGTTCCCATCCAAACTCAAATTAAAAATACATTTTTTAAGTTTTTAAGGTTTGCTTTCAGAACAGGATTCTGGCTTGATGGATATTTTTGACCGTCCCCCCCCCCTTCACAGACACTAAAACCGCCGACTCTGTTTTTTTTTGGGGGGGAATAAAACCCAACTCACATGTCCTCCACAGCGATGTCTTTCAGGATCTGGCAGTAGTCGACGTTCCACACAGCCTGGTCATCCCAGACTTTGGACGCCAGCAGGATGGCACCCAGGGCGATGCGCTTCCAGTTGGCGGGGCAGATGTCCAGCTCGGCGTAGGTCAGCAGGCGCTCCAAGTACACCTGGAGTCAGGGGTGGAGTCAAGGTTACGTTTGAAAGTTTTAACGTGGGGAGACGACAAGGCTTTGTCATTTGAGCCCTTAATAATTCCCTTATTGGTTCCCTGTACGCTGCCGGGGAGAACAGCCAGGTGAGCGCTGGGTTCTAGCAAAGTCCCCTCTACCTGTGTTCAGAGGTAATACACAGTCAACTGTACTATACCCACTACGTCACGAATGTTGGCTGTAGTGGGAACACCTTTGAGGACGACGGCGTGGTCGCTCTTACTTTGCTCTTTCCTCGCCGCGCTCTAAAAGCAAAGCCGCTCTCTTTCACAGTAAAATGTCTGATGTGCTGGTCTCTGGTGGAGAGACGGATCAGAACACAGACACTCGCTTGTCGTCATTTGGGACCGGATCAGTTTGTGGCAGTTTACTGCCCTCTGGTGGCAGGTTTATAGTAATACCTCGTTGTTTTAACGACACGGGGGTGAAAAAAACCTTTGCTTCTGCGTTCATGAACTTTATCTGATGTAGTTGTGAGTAATGCATGTCTTGCTAGATTGTAGAACAGTAATACCATTCAACAGAATACTGACAGAAGCCTCTTTACAGATGTAGACTCACACTGGATTCTGAAGGTACCCAGTAACAATAATATTTCATAAACTAGAGCAGTGGCTCTCAAATGGGGGTACTAGTACTTGAGATTAAAAAAAAGATATACTTAAAATTAGTATAAATTCAAAAATCCTTTAAAAAACGTTATTTAATAAATATTCAATAATATAAGTGTAAATTCTTAAACTGAATTGTATATATTCTATATTAAATCAGACACTGATGGCACAGCGCTGTGTATTACATTGTTTTTTCAACCCAAAATGCTTTGCGCTGGTTACGGTGCACATCGCTGTAAAAAGGTTGAGAACTAGCGTTTCTAACGTAGACGTAGCCGGTGTTCCAAATAATTTGACACTCAACTAAGCCTCCGTTAAACTCAGCGATAATGTCGCTGCTCTAAAAACAGACTGGCCGTGCGAAAGGGACAGACTTACGAGGGTGACGATGGCGCACTCTGCAGTGAGCTGTGCGGCGCTGAAGAGCGTCCGGACGAAGCGGTAGATCAGTTTGTGCTCGGGGTTGACGCGGGCGTAGTCATCTGGCACCGGCTCTCTCTGGAGGGGACAAACACGTTCACACGTCTGATGGGAAGCTAGCGGGGCTGCGAGGCGACCGCTCCATCGAGAACGGTTACCGCTTCATTCTTGGAAATAAAAAGCCGCGGTGAAAATAGACCACAAACGACAGGTCCGAGGCAATAGCTTCGTCTTTGCGAGTATAAATAGAAGTGATATGTGAGAACGAGACTGGTTCTGGTGTTAAACCCCATTAACGCCATCGCAGACTGGCAAACCCTTCTTTCAGTATCCTTGCCATGTCTATTTAAATGACACACATGCAAGTGTATTCGATGTTCTCATAGGAGACCAATTCGGTTTGTTTTGTGTGTTCTCTTTCTTTTCTATCTGCGATCTTCTGTTTTGAAATAACTTAAAGCCCAATTTGAAGCTCGCTATATTACTGGTATTAAAAAAAAAATCCATTAACAATGTCTGGAAAGTGGAAAATGCTGCCGCTTCGTGCGTTTACTTTTGGTCGGATCAGAGGCCTGCGCTTCCAGTGATTCATGTAAAACAATCCTGTTTACTAGGAAAGCCACAGGAGGCTGGCAGCTCGGCCCCCATCACCGCAGCAGAGGTGTCGAGCACGGCGCTGACGCTACCCGCAGAGTCACCGTGGCCACATCTATGGCAAATACAGCAGGTTGAAAAATACCCTTTCTTTTAATATGAAAAGCTGACGTTGAGCAGGGTTTGTTCCATCGGATTGTAACATGGTTAAAAAAAAAGAAAGAAAAAAGGGAAAGCAGCTTATTGCACATTTATTATGTAGCAGAGTTGGTTTCAATTGAAGAAAAGACAATACTAGAAAATCGAGTACAGCAGAAGTTAATAATGACCAGCAGAAAATAAAGTACAACAGAAGTTAATAATGACCAGCTATCTAGCAGCATGTCCGACTGAGATCTGTTTCAGATTCAACATTCACGTCTCGCTGACATACTCACTGATAAGGGGTGCAACTTCTCATCAAAGATGTCCAGTGTCTTGCCCGAGTCCCTGAGGAACACACGGGCACGTCTGTCAACACGCGTTCATGCTTTTACAAATGACATGAAGGAGATCGTATAGAGCGAGCACACCTACCTGTTTTTGATGTGGTAGTATATTGCTAACGTGACGCTGGAGAAGGAGAGAGAAAAGAGGGACAATAAAAGTGGTGTTCTAGATTTTGCCTTCATAAGCTTCAATGAAAAAAAACAGCTCAATTTGAGAATAATAAACTCTGTCTGTGTGTGTTGTGTGTGTGTGTGTGTGTGTGTGTGTGTCACACCAAAACATCTGCACCCATTCAGCAGGGAGGCTCCATTTAAACACACCGAGATAATCCCGATGATGAACTGTGTTTTTCCAAATTCACAGAAGCGGCCTCACAGAGGACTGTCCTAAATTAGGCCTGAGAGCATCTGCTTTAGTCACGCACCCATTAAGTATTACTGGAGGATTACCACACTGTGATGCAATGGGATTTTGTCATGCGAGATAAGCGACTTTTGGACAACACGGCCGTGTGTGTGTGTGTGTGTGTGTGAAATTCTCCCACCATTTGATTGTGCTTTTGAGGTTTGGCTGGCTGACGGTGTTGTCGTCTATGAAGATCGTGGAGCAGGAGCTGTATTTCTTCGACAGGGGACCGGGCGATACCTTGAGGAGTTGGAAATCGCACAAATCAACAACTTGAACTCATCAGGCCAGGAACTTCTGTGAGTTCTACAGAATCCACAGAGTCAACTCCCCTGCAGGTCAGCGAACACGGTACGGCGCAGCACATGCAATCAATTCAACGAAGCAGAGGATCAACATACAGATTGTGACACTTACATGGCTGATGTGATTTATGTGGTTGCTTTTCCTCTTGTCTCGAACTGTAAAAAAGGAGAGAAATGTTCAACAAAGACGAGCTGTGAAGCGGGCGTCAGCGTTCAGATTCTGCATCTCGTGAAGAATCAAAATGTTGCATTGCACCGGATTTTTATTGACTGGCAGCGAATTAAAGACATCTACGGCAGTCTGATAGAAAAGAGCTGTTTTAATCAGTTATTGACTGAATTGTTAGAGATGCCCGTGGCTCCAGTGTGTGACGCACTCCCAACTTAATGAAGCTCTACAGATTGTTTTTTTCACCAATTTTTACACCGACAGGATTGCAACAAATACAAAAACAGGGCTCGTGATTTAAATTAGACAATTGCACAAATATGAAAAAAAACATGTGGTACAGAATTAACACCTCAACCGTCTTAACGTTCAACAAGGAATCATGCGTTTCAGGTGAGTGTGTGTTTGCTCTTCAAAAGGATCCTACAGAAGACGGAAATTGTGAATCACTGCTCTGTGTGTGTGTGTGTGTGTGTGTGTGTGTGTGTGTACCATGTCGGGATTGCTCACCGTCTGTCTGGGACTTGCTAAGGAAGATGGTGCTCGCCCGGGCGTGGTCAGAGGGGTTGGACTCCGAGGCCAGCTCTGAGGAAAAAAGCAATAAAGTGTACATAAGTGCTTCATAATGACAATCTGTCAACAAAAGGCGCCCCTGTGTGCAGCTTGGCTCCCACTTGTGTGCAGTGATGAAGCCAACGGAGAGGACAGAGAGCCATTAGCAGATTCAAAACACAGTAGTGTAGCAGTGCGTCTCTGTGTTGTCACGATCCCCCGTGAGGACGTAATGCAACGCGAGCCTTTGGATTTATCTCGCGAAACAAAAAATGCATCCGAGACGAGCAGGAAGCCAAGATGGCTGCAGTGCAGATTTGGCAGAGCTCGACCAGGGAAGATATCGCTTATCTGATTACGTCTGTGGGTTTGGAGACGGCGAACGACTCGACACCGTGCAAATAAATGTTGACTTAGTATCACGCTTGTGTTGTAATGCAGGCCACATTCCTACACAGTCTACTTTCCGATCAGTCAGTATATGTAGCTCTCATAAATAATGATGTTGGCTCCTACTTTTATGTTGCATTGAACAATTTCACTCACTCTGTGTTGTCACAAAAAACAAACACTGAACTTCTCCCAAGACACATGTGATTTAAGTATCAATATTCCCATCAGCCAGTGGGCAACTGTCTTTAAAGTGAGAACAGACAGCTGGTCTTTTGTCCCAAATACAAATGATTATTATTATTATTTTAGGCCTACACTGAGATACTTTACAGACAGAGCTGTAAATTCCAGCCATGCAAAACCCACCGACAGCACCGTTTGATACACGAGCATGACTTTGAGAATTGTGTTCTTTATCTAAATCCGAGCAGACAGCACGTTACATAAAAGACTGGGGGGATTAGGCGATGGGAGCGTTCGTGAAGCGAGGACAGCAAGAGGAGACACGAGGAATGCGGGGAGGACCGCCGGACAGATTCTGACCCTCGCCCTGCCGACAGCTGCTCTCAGCAAACAGCGCTCACACACACACACACACACTGCTGTCCACAACAAACACGAGTGGTATGAACGGCGACACTGGGACTTAAAGCACAAAACTGAGCTTGGGCCTCCATCACAGGGACATTTCTGAGATGCTTTCCCCATCAGGGGCCTGTATCACAGCGTGTCAGCGGAAAAACTGTGAGGGGGGATTACTGTCTGAAGAAACGTCCCATTTGCTAAACGCAGTTTAAACGTTGTCTCTGGAACATGTGGGCATGTTGCTGCAAAGTTAATGTCACTGAGTAGCACATTACAAGACTGTTTGTGCACAGATGTATTTATTTTTATTTTATTTAGTTTTTAGGTGTGATCTCTCTCTATTTCTAGTTAATTTCTCACCCAACCCCCACTCAATACCAGGCCACGGAAATAAAAACCGAGGTTGGAAAAAGACAATAATAAATAAATGATGAGGGGTTTGTTTATTATTGCTCATTTACCAAGCGGATAATGTGGCGCCAAGAAGAAGAGGGGATTTGTTTTCATCTTTAAAGCCTGACTGGGTGACGTGACGTCAGTGTGAGCAACATGATGCTGCAGTGCCCAACTAAAGAGCGAGGAGAATATCATCATCATATTCGTCGTCGATACTTGATACTAGTTAAAGAGGACGCACCATCAAGTCAATGCACTAAAGATGCACCCCCCCTTATGCTAACACAACTTTGTGTGGGTGCACATGTGTCGGATATATTTGCATTATCCGTCATTAAAGTCGGTATGCTTAAGAGTCACGTGAAGAAGGAGCCTAGACAGGGTTCATACACATTTTGAATGGATTTCCATGACCAAACATTTTGTTAAATCTCGTTGTATACATGAAAGTGAGAACATGTAGTATTTAAACTAACAATGAGAATACAAAGCATACAGTAAACCTTAGATGACACAAATGAATGAGAGATAATAGTTTGATTAAAAGAATAAACATTTATATAGATGCCTGTATGTATGCCTGCTTATATTTTGAGCGTCTTTCTTTTAAAAGCATATTCATTATTTCAAACTCAGCGTAAATGAAAGTCAAACAAATTCCCATGACTTTTCCAAAACTTTTGGGATTCTTTTTTTAATTTTTTTTATTAAGGACTTTTCCAGGCCTGGAAATAACCATTTTGAAATTCCATGACTTTCCCATGTTTTCCATGACCGTAAGAAGAACGATGCTAGATCTCGATGCCTCCCTTGTACACACAAACAAACAGCATGGACGTGACGTGCATTGGGCTCCACACGCAGAGCAGTTAAAACCCAGCACAGGTGCGCGCTCAGGTGCACACGCCTACCGTCTGGGACCTCCCTGTCGCTGATGTGCTGCAGGTAGGGCACGGTGTTGTCTTCGCTCACTTCGGTGCTGGTCTGCAGCTCCTCCAGCCGCTCGGCGGGCTGCCTCGACGGTAGTTTGGGGCTGGACTCCGGAGAGGCGCAGCACGACACGGTGTTCCCCATCCCGGCGCGGGGCAGGGAGCTTCACGCTCTTGCAGCCGAGTTCCGAGTAGCGCAAAAAAGGGGTTGTAAGCTAGCTAAAATGAGCTCCAGCCGGCTTCATGAACATCACCGGGCTTTTTCTGACTTATATTAGCACGATGCTATCTGTGCAGCAGCCCGCCGACTCCCCGGCATCGCATTCCTGTCCATTTGAGGATGACGTTACGTTGTGTAGGTTAACAGTCAAAGGGGAGTTAGCCACACAGGCTCACCCTGTCGTAGGAAGCCCGCGTCGCCTCATGTATTAGTCGACGTGCTCTTGTAATAATAGCAGACAGCTGTTGGTTAAGCGGAGAGAGTCGACAATTCATTCATTCTTCAGGTCATGCTCGAGTTTCGCTGCTAGGAAGCTAACTAGCATTACAGCGGGCTAACTAGTTAGCTTGTCTCCTAAACTTTGTTTTCCTCTCCACGTTAATTACGGCTGTCGAGTGAATACAATTTACGCTCAAGTTTAAAACAAGTGTAGGATTCAAAACCGCCAAATTCGGGCAAAAAAATATTTTACGAGACTTTCCAAACAATCCCGCAGACGTGAATGAACTGTGTGTCGGCGTGTAGCCAAATTTAGCTCGAGGTTTATGCGGCCTCCTGTGGGAAATGAAGGTTAAAAAAAGAGAGAAAAATCCAAGGATGTAGGCAAGAAATTCTCAATGAGGTCAGATTGACTAAGCCGTGTTCCAGTTCTTCATTAGGTAACCGAGTCTAGCTGCTGGTCCGGACTCCCCCCATCAGCGCCGCTACCCCGTCAGATTTGCGCTGGGTGTACTCTCCGCCATCTGTTGCCGGAGCTCACATACGGCACCACTTGGCACCGGGATGTTGTAGCCCCGCCCACTTAGAAATTCCATTCAGTCCCATTGGCTGAAAAATCAAAACAATGGCCTTTTGGAGCTGCCCATTGATCGAGGGAGCTGTCTGTTGAAGACGATTTAAACCGATGAACTGTGTTTTCGCCGCTACTATTTTTGTATCGTCACCGACCCCCACCCATGTTTGACAGTGGAAACTAAAGCCCGTCGTTCTCAACCTTTTTTCAGTGATGTAAAATATTTTTTGCAGCCAAGTACCCCCTAACCAGCGCAAAGCATTCTTGGTTGAAAAAAAAAAAAAATGCAATACTGGGCCATCAGTGTCTGGTTTCATATAGAATATATAACATTTAGTTTATGAACTTGCACTTAAATTTTTATCGAATACTTATTAAAACTTATTAAACTTATTCAAATTAATTTTGAATGGGTGTTACTTTTACAAATATAAAAAAAGAAATCTCACGTACCCCCATTTGAAAACCTATCACTTATATAAAAGAAATATGATGCATTGCTAAAGATTGAATTACCCAAACGAATGAATCTAGTTCAAATTGGCTCCACCAGGACCGGCTGCAACAAAAAAATGAATCATCAAAATAACATGAATGCATATGAAATATATGACTGCAACTTCTTTTTCTTCAAATCACGAGTGTTACTTCATTTGACTGGTATACTTCTTTTCCTTCTCTTCAACATCTAAAAGAGTATTTTAACTAAATGTCTTTTAATGTGAATACATGACCCCAACATGGTTCATCAGTGTTTGTCGGGAACGGATTGTTGATTTGATTGATTTAATTAATTCACAATACATAACAATCTTCAAGAGAAGTTTATTGCAACATAGCAAGTGTTTACAAAAGAGGGATGTAATGTCAGAGTAACAGCACTTTCCATTAACGGGCTGGTATAGTTTTATACTGCGACAACGTTGAAACGAACGCTACACGACGCATCATCTGGTGACCTCGTCTACAAGATACTATACAATACATGGCGTTTTTTAAATTGATGATCTGTAAAAGTGGCAATATAGAAACTGATGACATTAAAAGTTAGAAAAAACATTATCACTGTTCTAGAAAGTCTCTGTATATATATACTTTTACACACATATCAATCTGTTTCATGCACAAGTGAGGCCTGTGGGTAGAAACCGTTCTGTCACTGACATGAAAACACTTTTGGTTTTGTTGGAAAAGAAAGTGTAATCAAACAACAAAGAAAAAGATTATTACTATGTTGTTGTTTTCAGCACCAGCACTAGATGTCACAAGAGGGGGGAATTATTATTATTTGTGCCAGAAAACACGTACAAAGGTTTTCATCTCAGCATCTCAGGTATCATAATGGCACCGGTATTGAAAAGGTTTGAGAGCTCTGCAGCCTCCTCACACACATTATATTTAAACTCCTCACTCTTGTTGTTCCATAATAGTGATTGAGTTCATTCTCTCCTCCAAAATAAGCCAACGTGTCTTCTTGTGTATCGATATGAGACAATTCATTCAAATCCTCCTGAAGGTGCTGCTGTGGTTTCTTCAGCTGATTCAACCCCTTAAGTCCTCTATACACAACCAATACATATACTGTACAATATCTACATGTTGTGAACTAGAAAAATAAAACTCCCGCCAACCAACTGATGATCTTTGTTATGTAAAAGAAACAAAACTAAAATAGTAAGGAGCACATTGCTATACCCCAAAAACATCCAAATATTTTTGGTTGAGCGAGGATTCGGGGTAGCTTCCAGTTAATAATCGGCTAATAATCGGCTAATAATTGGATTGATATATCTTGCATCACAAATTAAAACCGAGTGTAACTTTGCAGTAAAATAAATGCTGAGTACCTTTTTAAAATAAACAGCAGCGGAAGGAAAAGTTGTGCTTTCATTTGATGAAGTGGATAAAAACAACTGTTCTTAATGGAGACATTCCTACTGAGATAAAAGTACATTTCCAGTTAAAAACATACGCTGTATGTGTGGATGAGTCTGAAACCACCAAATGTTGTGTGTAGTTTTCGAATGAACAAAACACTGCTATACGTCGTGGACCCTGACTGCTCTGTACAAACGGACGCAGCCGATCCTAAACGGAGCCCAGCGCTCCAAACTCGAACCAGCAAAGGCCTTTTCTCACACACTTAGCTGCCATGACGGTGGTCGGCCTGGTGGATCACACGATTACGCCGTACATCGTCTTCTATACATTTATGCATGTTACAAATATGCAAAAGTCGGTTCCATATACAAGCCGTAAGAACATTTTCCATACAGAATAAACGGAAATACAAGAGTACATGCCGTAGAGTTTATGTACAGTTATATAAAAAAATAAACGGACAAACACGTACACATATCTTCTCAAAAAACACACGGCCCTACAAAACATAACGCGGCTCGTTAGTGTTGAACTCATTTACTCGTAGCAGAGACCTTCTGGAAAAGGATCTGCCACAAAAAACACAATAAAATGTATGTCGCGATCCACGTTTTACCACCATTTAGTTACCAGACGCTGCAAAACAGACACAATAATGTAAAAATAAAAAACACTTGAAATGTCACGTTAAAATGATAACTTTGATGATGGCGATCTTTTTTGGGGGGACGACGACAAACTGACCGTTTACCGTGGCACGATGAGATGACCGAACATTTAGGTCTGGTGTTGACCTGGTTATTATTATCTTTTTAGACTCTAATCTTTTTTTACGAGACAACATCCAGTGTGTCATATACCTTGGGTCTATATATGTATACACTGTGTGTGTGTATATATATATATATATATATATATATATATATATATTATATTTATCATTACATTTGTGCTTTGCCTCTGTGTGCAGAAGCGTGTTAAGTGCTGTTAGTCAAAGCAACCAGGTTGTGTAAATTCAGATTAGTTTTCACTTCCAATCAATCAGCTAAAACGTGCTGCTTCCTGCAGCCAGCGAGTATAACGTTACTAAAACTATAAATGTGGAACCCCAAGTTGTAAAAGCAATACAAACTGTGCCTCAGCGTGCGAATGGTCTAATTTTTTTTTTTTTACTTGTTTGTGTCCAATTCATTGTTGCTAGAAAAATGTGGATTAAGTTGA
>JBAMJR010000154.1:8302500-8402500 GCA_038501785.1 Myoxocephalus aenaeus | reverse complement strand
CGGATCTCTTATTGATCTTTAACATGACATCACAATTGATTTGTTGATTACATTTTGTGTTATTAACCTTAAAAGTAACCAAAATAATAAAATAAAAGCAGTGGGATGAAAAGTACAATACAGTATTTGCCCCAGATATGTCGTAGTGTAGAAGGTTAATTACATTTCTTGTAAGACGGTTTTGCAGATTGAATCCACTGTAACTCAACATCCCATTATGTATGTGTGTGCATAACGTTTTGGATATAAGTAACTGTATATGTATAATTTGATTTGACTTCATATTACTCTATTCTAATGGCGTATTTCGTATATTCTGTGTGTAGTGTGAAGGGGCCACATCTTGCATGCCAGTGGACAGTGTTGTAAAATGACAAATAAATAAACCATGTAAAAAAAAAAGTAGCAGAAAATGTAAATACTCAATTCAAAGTACCTCAAAATTGGAGTACTCGAGTAAATGTACTCTCCACCGATAGTAACGTCTGGGCTTCAACAGAGTCTAGTAGAAACTAAACCCCTGACCTCCCTCCATCTCTCCATCTCTCCCCAGCTTTGGGGCCACAGATCGACGCGGTGCCCGGTGATCTCACGCGGCGCGTCGCCTCTCTCTCGCCGCATGATTGGCTTCACGCATTTCTCGCTCTGCTTTTCAAAACATCGCTCGTGTGTGACAGCGGAGCCACATGGCCGCGGCACGCCCCCGCGCTCCGACGCGCGCGCGCACCGGTCACATCCCGGGAGACGAGAAAACTAGTTCCAATTTACGGAATATATTTAAAAAAAATACAACAAAAAATATTTTTTGCCAGGCCCTTTTCAGTTTATGTTTTCTTTGTGTGTTTTTTTCGCCCAACGCGACGGCCTGCAGAAACCGGCCCGGTTTATATCGAGAGCGTGAATGGGAAACCCGAGCGAGGCGGGAATCGACCCGGTGAGCGGCTGTGAAAGCGGAGATCCGAAAACATCGCATTTAATCGAGCAAGTGGCAGAAATAAATAAACACAGCTCTGCTGATGGGGTTCAATGCGCCGTTTAACTGGGAAACGGCGCAAAACATGTGCGCATAAGTCTGTCTGTCAAAGCCTAATTTGGCAGGAGCGTGTATTTTAAATAAATAGCCCTCCGCTTAAGTCTCATCACCGTTTCTGACGCGTTAACACTGACGGTCCCTGCTGGCTGGTTCGCGACTCAAAGCCGCACAGTTTGCTCAGTTTCTCCCAAACCGCCGCAGCCTCCCCCTCCCTCCATCCTGCTACAAACACACCGGCGCCATGATCTCTTTGTTTCCTTCGGGCCGAACCCGACCAGAGCGACGCTTTCCCGCGGCCGCGGCCCGTCTCTCCCTGAGCCCCGGACACCGCTCCGTCCTTACCGGTACGGACTCCCTTCGTCACTCCCGGGCCTCCGGAGCTCCACTTTTATTCTGGCCGACACGTAAGAGCCCGCGTCAGGCTACACCTCCGCCGCGTCACCGGGAACAACAACACGGAGATTGGAGAAGGACGAGAAAGCGGACGGCGATGCATGCCGGAAGTGCCCGACGCGGCGACGGAGATGGCCGGAAAATGCCGAAGAGGAGCGGAACTTAACGACACCCTCCCGCCTCGTGAAGCGTTCGGCAAAAGGATATTTTACAGTAAGCGGCTTAATGATTACGTAACGAGAACAACAGGACCATGTTAGGTAAACAACATGGACATAAAGGCTTGTTATTCACCGGCCATGAAGGTTGTATTTAATATTTTAGTTTGAGATGATTGGTTGGAGTAAGCTATAAGTGTAGACGATTTCAGTGAGGGTTTATAACTAAATACATTTTCTCAAGTACTGTATTTAAGTTTTACAGCTCTGAGGTACTAGTTTTTTCATTTTTTTTACTACTTTCTACTTCTACTCATTTTGGAGGCAAATATTGTACATTTCACCTTTAATACTAGTTACTTTGCGACTTTAGAGTAGAAACCAAGTAATTAATTATTATATACTATCATAGATTAAGATTAATCTTGAATTAGTTTTACTTTGTGTACTTAAAGTATATTGTTACTTTTGTTCTACTGAAGGAGTCTGAATGAGTAGTTCCACACTGTGGTTTTGCTACTTTTACTCAGTTAAAGGTCAGAGTACTTCTTTCACCGCAACCAAGACATTGTTTCTGGTAAAAACATGTTGCTCTTTCATTTGTTTATGTATTTCCCATGTTATCAGCAGAACAAATACAATTTGCTTAACGTCCACTGGGCGGAGGCAGACGTTTCAGAATGGGATAACTCCAAACCTGCGTGTATATGCTAAGGAAGCTATCTGCATGAGACACAACACAAGGGGGGAAATACATATTTTGTGATTGGGTGGACTGATCATTTATAATAATGCGGGCAACTTAGTACTCAACCAGCGAGAGTTCACACCATGGCGGGTTAAAAATAGGACTGACCGCTGCTCCACCATGCCACCATCTGGCATGCTGCGCATCCGAGTGAAACAAACCTCGACACTGTCCTTCCACACGCCTCCACATTGCATGGATACTACTGCAAATAGAGAACTTTACTGGAAGACTTTTTTTCGACGTATCAAAAGCACAGGTGTGAATAATAAAAGGTTCGATGGCTGAATTCCATTTAGCTGCTTCAGTTTTCGGGGTCCATTGTTCCCTGTCGTGGCTTACGGGGACACTTGAAGAGGAAAGAGAGAGATCCTTATTACTGTAGTGACCTGTGTGCTCTTCTTTCAAGTCAAAATGTCTGCTGTGATGAATATTTTTGGCGACCACCAGAGGGAAGCAGGAGACCATTTGAATGCACGCAGCGGCGGGGAGCTGCAGGTAAGCTGGAATACAACAAACACAGCATCATGCATCATCGTTGAGCTTCATTGGACCAAATTAGCGCCTCCGACCAACCTGGGTCTCGAACCCAGGTTTTTTTTCTTCTTTTTTTTTCTTTTACTGCTATACCCAATTCTTCCTGAGGCAGGATTCTGAGCAGCATCATGTCTCAGGATACTTCATGAAACCATTAGTACAAGACTCTCCAGCACAGAATGATGAATACACTCCCGATGCCATGTCAGCGTCGCCATGTCTTCAGGTAGAAACACGCTCATTCAGGTGTGACGCACTGCTGTGATGTCATATGTGATTATCATATTTTTTGTGCCTTATTTTTGTGCAATACTGTTACCATATTTTTGTGCCTTTTTTATTTTAATTTTTTTAATTTTTTTACCTTAAGTTTATTGCAATTCTGTGTGTTAGGAGGACCCAGCAAAATAAGCTTTTCATTGTATTGTACAGAGTAACTGTCTGTTATCTGTGCATATGACAATAAAAATATCTTGAATCTTGAAAAGGAGAAAGCAGTAAAAAAAAAAAACATAAACCCCAACTGGTACCTACTAAGCTTGCACTAATACTGAGAAATCAATTAATTCCTGAAAATGCAGAAGCCTCCACAAGCAGGAATACAACGTTTCCATTTCAATTCATTCCATTATTTTATTTTTTTTACATCTTTTCCTTTCAATCCTCAGAACGGGACACAGAGGGAGCCTGTTTTTCTTCTTCTTCTTTTCTTTCTCCAATCTCCCCAGATGGCGGCGCCGCAGTGCCGTGTAGCCTCCTCCATCCTCCCTCCTCCATCCTCCCTCCACCCTCCATCCTCCCTCCACCCTCCATCCTCCTCCCCGGCCGGCCATGTGCTCCTCAAGTCTGCCTCCTCCTCCTCCTCCCCAGCGACAGAGAGGAGAGAGCGAGAGCTGCTGGCGTGTCATCGCGCAGATACGCAGAGTTTATCAAGGCAATTCCCTTTATAATCCTCCTGATGCTCGTTGCCGGTGTTTTATCTGTTTAATAGCATTTTACTGCGACGCGCCGTAAAGAACACCCTTTTTATTGTGACACCGAACACATTGTTTGGGGAATTGACCCTGCCTGGGTAATGAACAGCCGTGGATTTGCAGCCAGTTACACAGAAAAAACAAGAAGGGGAAGAAAAAAAAATGTAAAGGAGGGTGGAGGGGCTGAAGGTGTGGAGGGAGGGATGAAGGGAGGGAGGGGGTGGAGAGACAATTTTGACCCAAAGAGGAGAGGAGGAATATTTTACGAGACGGGGGAGGAAGCACGTCCCATTAGGGTTTCAACACGGCTCATTTTGAGTTCTCGTCTGGTTTTGCAGGATTGTCGTCCTTTTAGTTCACATTCAACAACGACAACAAAAACAAGAGCGCCACATGCTTAATGCCACTGCGCCAGTATTGCAATCTATATATTTCTATTTTAATTCATATCCGCTGTAGGAATACATAAAGAAATGTACAAACAGGCAAGAAATAAAAAAGGAAAACTGAATAATAGAGGAGAAACATAATGAACACAGAGGCTTCTGAATCCTTTCGGGCCTCCGACCAACCGAACGTCGACATTCAGGAGCAACATGTCAGACGGCGCTCAGCGGCGCCACCAACAGGACAACAAAGAACAACTACATAGGATGAGGGAATATCTCTTGAAAAGCGTCCGTCCCTCCGGAGACTTGGAGAACCCCGGGAGCTGCTCGGGAACGCTTGCCTCACTAACAGCCGTCTCGCCACTGCAGGAGCGCCGCAGAACCGCCTCCACGGGGCTCTGCAACTTTGTTGCCGCCTCCGTTCTCCAGTACTGTCGCTGGAGCTGAATTTGGGCTAAATGCAGATACTTTAAGATACTTTCAAGGGTCAGGGACAACAGAACGTAAAGAGTAGCGCACAGAATACTTGGTCTGTAACATCCCTCAAGAACCACATGTTTTCTGAGCTGGGGTCACTATCGGCCTTCAAAAAGAAATTGCCGTTGCAGAACTAAAACTGTTTGCTGATCTGACTGCAATGGTTGAAGGCAAACAACATGTCTAGACTCATCCAACAAGTCTAGAAAAGAGTCCCCACCCTGTGCCTGCAATTTAATATTTTTGCTGTGTTTTCTGGATGTCAAACTCCACAAAAAGCTGTTGTCCGGGAGCCAGATCGTAAGCACGCATCTGAAAATGGCAAAAACACAGCCCAGATGGGAAAAAAAAAAAAGCAAAAATATAGCTTGATCCAAAACAAGATTGAATATTATGGGGTTGGCTTTTCACCTGCTGCTGTCTGAAATCCCACAGCGCGGTGTTGGGCTCAGTGTGGGGAGAAGAGAAAGAGAAGAAGAAGCAAAGCCGGCGTAACGGCGGATCTTCTCCACGGCAGTGTCACAGAAACTCTGAAAAAAGGGTTTCTAGTCAGTGAAGCGCAGCAGCTTTAACCATTTAGTTTCAGATGTTTGTAATGAAGGAACAAGAAAAGGAAATCATCATGATGAATAGATTGTTCTACCGCTCAATAATAGAGTGAATGACTTCTTAAGATGGAGAAGTTTAGTTTTTTTGTGGACAAAACACAAGCGTACAGCGACACTTTCTACATTCTACATGCAGACACAGACAGACACAGAAAGAGAAAGAATCAATAGAGGCATTTGGTCTATTATCATAAACACACACTGTGTGTGTGTGTGTGTGTGTGTGTGTGTGTGTGTGTGTGTGTGTGTGTGTGTGTGTGTGTGGGAAGAATGGTGTTTTTATCTCCAGATGGTTGACTGAGACTTGGCTGGTTGGTACAGAGTCGGAGAGAGAAAAGCAGGCAGAAGGCGTCTTTTCTACTTGAGCTCGACTAAGTGTGTGTGTGTGTGTGTGTGTGTGTGTGTGTGTGTGTGTGTGTGTGTGTGTGTGTGTGCCATGTCTGCCAACCTGCCTGCCTGTGTGTGAACGTGTACATGTGTGTGCACGTGAGTGAGTGTGTGTGTGAGACTGACCTTGAGGAAGGAGGCTCAGTTGGAGAAGAGAGGATGAGGAGCCCACCTCCCCCTTCACCTCCTCACCCCCCGCTGTGCCCCCCCCTTCCGCCCGGGTAAAGAACGACTGGCCTCTCATCCTCCTCCTGTCCTCTCTTTTCTTCTTCTCCTGTCTCCTATCCATTTCTTTTCTCTCCTCTATCTCTTCTTCTCTCCTTTCATGTGATTGTTTCCTTTTTTTCCCTCTCCCACTCGTCTCCCTTCTTTCCTGTTTCCCTACCCTTTCATTTCCTCACCTTCCTTCCTCTCCTTCCTTATGTCCAACCCTTTCCCATTGTCCCATCGTCTCCTTGTCTCCTCTCCTTTTATGTTGTCTCGTTCCCCCTTCTTCTTTTTTGTTGCGTCTCCCCTCCTCCTTTCTCCCTTCTTTTCTTTCCACTCCTCTCCCCTTTCATTTCCTCACCTTGCTTTCTCTCCTCACCTCCTTCATGTCCTCGCCTTTCCCATTGTCTCCTTGTCTCCTTTCCTCTACTTTCACATGCTCGTCTCCTCTCCTCCTTTCTCCCTTCTTTTCTTTCCACTCCTCTCCCCTTTCATTTCCTCACCTTGCTTTCTCTCCTCACCTCCTTCATGTCCTCGCCTTCCCATTGTCTCCTTTCCTCTACTTTCACATCCTCGTCTCCTCTCCTCTTCAGTCCTCTCCTCTCAATTTTCCTTTCCTCTTTTCTCCTTGTTTCCTTTCCTCCCCTCCTTTCCCACTGTTCCCTCTCCCCTCTCCTCTTCTTCTTTCCTTCCTTCCATCCTCTCCTCTCTCCATTGAATAATGATGGTCTCCTCCAACGATCCCTTTCAGCTGCCAAAGTGCTCTGCATGAAAGAGAATAAGAAGAAGAAGAAGAAGAAGAAGAAGAAGAAGAAGAAGAAGAAGAAGAAGAAGAAGAAGAAGAAAAAAGAAAAACACGCGTGTAAAGAGAAGGAGAGCAGGGAATCAAATGCCAAACTAAAAGCTCTTTGAAAAGCTTAGGAGACTGCAGGGTGTCCGGGGGGGTAATTTAAAAAACCTGCCACAGAAAACGGTCAAAGGAGAAGGTGTGACAGTCTGTCTGCGATATGCTTCATATTCACAAAGGGTCCGAAAGCGGCGCTTTGATTCCCCCACGGCGCCGCGTATCAGCGTGTTGCCGACTGTGTTTTCTTTCACCTGATTTGCTTTTGTTCTGCCGTCCTTTCAAGCGGCGCCGCGGACGTGGATTCTTCATGCCGGGTTTGTTTGCTGCTTCACGTTTTCCTTTCTGGAGCTGAGTGGAGGTGAACTTAACCCCCATAGTTTGAACCTCCATCCGCCATTCTTATTCCGCTCCGGCGCGAGCATCCTTCACCTGAACATCACATGGCTCAGAGTAAGAGGGATGCATATTTTCATCCAGAACAGTGGAATCCTTGGAGTGGTCCCAGTGTTTGGTAAAAGCACTGAAAGGTGTTGAATTTAACGGACCCGATGCAGCACGCCAACCCGAAAGATCTCAAGCTTTTGTTTTGTTGCTTTTCAGCAACACAACCCCACAAGACACACAGCCGAGACAGCAAAGCCTTTAAGCGGCCAAGCGAAAGCATTTGGTAACTTTAATAAAAACATATTCATATTTTGTTTTTCTTTGGGCGCAGTGGAATCCATTAGGAGCACTACATGTCATGATGTGATTACAGCTCCAGCGATGGGACAAAAACGTATTTATTATTATGGTTGCCAACTGTAGTTTAAAGTATCATCTGCCAGCTGTGTAAAAGCCTGATAGTACATCATATAGTGGTTGAATAAGTCAACTAAATACATGTTTTGACTTCAACCTCCCCTTGCAATAAAAGAAGAAACCATTTGCAGACGTGCCTGTACGTTCCTCGCTGGCGTGAAAGGGAATAAGTCTTTGTTCATCATGTGGAGTACGTGGAAACACTTTGTCATCAACCCGCCTCTGCAAGGACGTCCACGTTTGCATCTCCCAGTGCCATAACATTGGGTGTGTTCATGTGTAGGTGGAGGTTGTCACTTTTTAGTTGAAGTACAAACTGTTTTTTGAATGCTGAAACAAATTGAGTAACTTATCTGTAACAATCCGCCTTAAAAATCTTAATTGGAGTCAATATTTTGCCAGCCAAATCAAATGGTTTTTTATTACAATGCATTAAATACTTAACTTCTTTGTTTACAGGGCTTGTACAAAGGCAATACAGTAGCCCATGAATATGAGATGTGAATTAACTGAATTACAATCCCCTCGGCATTGTGGAGGTTGGTTTATGGCGTTTTGCCGGTTACGGTAGTTGTCTTCTTGATTCTTCCCAGTACATTTAGTTTGTACGCCCTCCGGCGTTTTGGAGAATAATGCAACGGAACAGGGCTTTGAGGCAGGAATGCCTTTGTGCATGCTCGGAGCGCGGGCGCCTCTACGAAAGGCTCGCGCCAAGTTGCGGAGTTGCCAAGTTGCCAAGCGCAAGTACAAATAAAGCTTTAGAGTCCCTTTATGACAACGCATTTTAAGTCACCTGTTAGCAGGTCAGAAACGGCGGCACGGCGACTCAACAGAGTCCAGAATCAGATCTTAGTTTTTTATTTGTGAGATCCTGATTCAAGAATAAGTGACACCCCTTAAACATGTTTGAAGGCCCGTACAGGCTGCAGACACTTTATGACTATGCGGATAGTACTGTGTCTGTAAAAGTGGTAAAGGACTTGTTGGTGACAGCTGAAAGCGCTCCAGGGTCCCTTTTTATAGACTCAAAACTAATGAAAGCCAAGCAATGAGATTAAATCAGGCTGTTCTCGTCCAGCATTCGTGGCTATACTGACAAAAAATGCACAGATGCGTCGTAATTTGTAAATATCCCACAAAGTTACTTCGGAAGTAGTTTTGTTGTCTCAACCTAATTAAGTTGTTTTCTGTGAAGATGGAAGTTTATTTTGAAAAGGTTGAATCCGTGTGACGAGCGGAAATTAACACAACGCACGCAAAGAACGAGGAGTGCCCTTTCGTAAGATATCGTCTGAACCGTTGCGTGTAACGTCGATCAAATACAATCAAAACATGAATGAATATCATAAAAATTGACCCGAAAGGAGTAAAGGGCGGTTGACTTCACGAGCAGTGACAAAACCCCTACTCAGCGATACCCAACGCACCAATCATAATCACATATGACATACTGTACATCTCTTCAAAATGTTGTCTCCTTGAAGGGTACCATACCGTGAAATGTGGGTTTTTGGGCCATAGATCACCTCCCTCCCTCTCTCTCTCTCTGACTGATGGGTTCTAACAGTGTCTGCATGTCAGAGGCTTTTCTGTTAACACTCTTCTATCAGCACCGCACACACACACATCTACTCAACGCCTACCAACATACCTGAAGTCACAGTTCCTCTCTTTGTCAGCCACACAGAGAGGAACTGTGTGATGTGTGTTGAGGGAACCCTGTGTGGGAGGAGCGTCAGTGCAGTTCTTCAAACACCTCTTCCATTCAAGGCACATGGGCCGTGTTCAAATACTGTTTTGTCGGCTCCATCTATCTTCTCCTTGTTTCCAGCGTGCCCTTTAATAGAGTGGAGGAGGAGAGGCAAGAGGAGACCTTTATCAACCCAGTGATTTTGTGCTGCCGGTGTTCACTAACTAGACTGGTGTTCCCTGCTGTGTAAAAGCTGCTGTGTGCCATTCATAGTGTAAGCAGGTCATCGTTTATGGTTTCCAAATCTTAAGCAAGTCAGTGATGCGAGGTAAAACCAGCTCAGTCAGTCTGCTTTTATTTTTAGAATATTATTATGTTTCTGCAAACCACGGATACGTTGAATGTGGACGTTTTTTGGAAATTGTGCGTTTCTGCAAGCGTGACACGACTCCAATATGAAATGTATTTAAAAAACCTTTTGGAGTCTTACAAAGTTGAAATTCAACGTATCTCTAGGTTTGCAGAAACGTACAATGTTAAAAATCTTTCCTGGCGACTAGGTTGAGTAAATCATCCTTAAAAGCGAAATTTAAAATGAGAATGAATTGGAAAAGTATTCCCATTTGACCTTTCACCAATCCCCCATAGGAAGACTAATAAATAGCAAGACATTTCCAGGTGTCATATTACACATTGTAGGCTTTTTTTAACGTATCATTTAACACCACATCATCATCTTTAGTCAACAAAACCAAGAAGATGTCTGCAGGTCGGGTTTAGGCAACAACACCTCTGAGTTAGGTTCAGGAAGAACATCATGGATGGGCTTGAAATATGTAAAGTAACAGGAAAACACGTCACTAAAGTAAGTAAAGTAAATTAAAACCCCAGTCGTTTAATTTGTTTTTTGTGCAGAATTATAGTCACACAATGAGGCGGTTATGCTTTATTCATGGCAGCAGAAAACACCTTCTGGATGGCGCAGAAAAAAAATCAAACAAACAGTCTGAAGGAATGATAGGACGACAAAACGAACACACACGAGGATATGTTGCGATGCTGATGGAAAAAAATATGTATGAAATAAAATGATTTGCGTTTATTGTTTTATGATAGCTATAAAACTCAGCTTTCTCTTGATATTCTGCCAACTTAATCAACATTGTCTTGTTTGAGGGAGCTACGTAGCATCTGGTTGTATACATCTCGGTATTTTAACTTGGAGCGGTTAGGATGTCTCCCGTTACCGCCCTCGTCCACTCATATCACACATTGATATGCTAATCGTGAACAGGGCCTTCTGCAGCGCAATCTGAAACCACACATCCTAATGTAGTCAGCAGATGGAATGCTAACTCTTGGACCGATGAACAGTTAATTGATGACGTTCTTGCCATTTGGTGGTTGCCAGAAAATGTACAGCAAATGTATTGATTTAGTCGTGACATTGCACTTATTTTACATTATCATAATGTAGACAAGTTAGATTTAGCAAATAGCTTCTTATCACCGACATTAAAGCACATATTGATGTTTTAAGTCCCTCAGGGCGACCCGCCAGTCTGAATTTTACCGTCTCTCCTCAAAAACTATCTACAAAAAGGGGAAAAGGTAACCGGTTTTAATGTTCCTTACCATGAAGTGGTATACCTGACGAAGAATTCTACAAAAAACTAAACAAAAATTCAAATAAAGTGCCTTTTATATTGGTTTCGCCACATCTAACATAGCCTACGAGTTTGTGTACTGACAGGAAGCTTTATTACTGCTTTGCATCCGCACAGAAGGAACAGGCATCTTATTTTTCCTGTCTGTGCATCCCAGTTTCTACATTTAACGTCTGAGCAGAGCAGCCTCCTCATTTCCCCAGAGCGGAGACTGAGTGCATGCAGAGGAGGAGTGGGAGGCGAGAGGAGGCGAGCGGTGGAGGGAGGCCTAAGCAGGGCTATTTTTACGAGGCACATAATAAAGATATGGAGATGAAGCATCTATGTGCTACCCGAGGAACCTTCTCCCTGCTCCCAGTCTGGCCCTGGCAACCTCTCCTCTTGTTTCTGCTCTCCAGGCTCCCGCTGAGATGAATGAGAGTAATAACACCACTGTCAGGAGAGAGAGAGCGAGAGAGAAGTGGGGAGGGTCATGATGGTGTAAACACGGGAGCGAAAGTCTGCGCTTCTATTTTTACTACAGCACAGTTGTGTCGGGGAGGGAGGGAGGGAGGGAAGAGGAAGTGGCATGAAAATGTGAGTTCTGCATTATTTATAGGCCCAGAAGAAGAGCATGGGCAGCAGCTGGGACACCTTTCAGAGCACACACACACACACACACACACACACACACACACACACACACACACACACACACACACACACACGTCTGAACTCGTTGACATAAAATATTCCCTAGCCAGTAACCTCAAAGTGGAATTTCACTGATTTTACTCGTTAAAAGATCCGCTGATCACATATGAACAATAAATCTGATGTGTAGCGTTTAAGGGGTCACAAATGAAACCCCCTGCTCTGCAGCTCTGCAGCTCTCCTGAGTGTTTTGTTCTCTTTTAGCTCGTTGTTTCGGTTTAATGGTACAGAGATCGTACGGTTTAGTCTCAGTGCTTTCGTAAACCAGCTGGTTCCAGCAGCAGCAGGCAGCTGTTTCTTTTTTTTTTTAGCAAACAAAATCTGAAAAACACACTACAGCAACAAATTGGCTTACAAATGAAATAAAGTGGAACATTTATCAGATAAAGGGACATACTTATCTCAGACAGAATAGCTAAAATGAGAGGAAATATTAAACATACACTCATCCACTGAATTTAGTAAACCTTTGGTGGAAGTTTGTCTGCTCACAAGCGGTCAGAATGTAGGCTGCTCCATGAGGCTATGCATTTTGTATTGTAAAGAGTTAAAGCCAGTCTGTGAAAACAGTTGCATAATGTCCTCCATATACAGTAGAGCTCAAGAGGACACTTTGCAGTAAATTAAAATGACCCTAATGCATCATATTGCATGTCAGGTTTGGTAAACTACACATTTTCAATGGAAACCCTGCTTCAGATAGGAGGAGGGATGTTTTTTTTAAAGTGGGCAATTAACCTCTAATTAACTTTGGCCTTTTCGAAACGCACCTTTATTCCTTCTTTCCTTCTTCAAATAAGCTATAACAGCCGTGTATTAATATGTTTTACAGTCTCAAACAACCTTGCCATTTCAACTCAACAACAGCAGAATAAGCTGTTCGGCATTGGCAGAGAAGATTTGGCAAATCTTTCATGGGCGCAACCCACAAATGCATGTTCCTTACAAATGGGGCACCGTTTAAAAGGGAGATGAACAGGCTTTCCAACGGTATACAATGTATTGCCAAGAAGCATGGTTACAATAGAGAAATAATGTACCAAACACAAATTTTCGAACTCTTTGCTCGATGTTTAGTAGCTGACATATCAGTCCGGTGATTTTACAATCAAATTGTTTGATATTGATAACGCGTGTCACCCTAAAATGTACCTTTACCCCCAAGTCTGGGCCTCTAACCCACTTCATAATTCTGATGATACCACACCCACGTCCGCACGACGCACGCCTCGACGTGGCGTTGCCAAATATGACAGCTGCAGTAGCTCGGAATAGCAATATGTGGCACGAAATATGATTTACCGTTTACGGTTCATCAGGTTTGAAACGGCCACTGGGAGACCGCTTTGCCGGGAGGAGAGCAGCGCTGCCGCTCACTTGCTGTAACCGGCGTAGCATGCAAGCATGGTGGCATCAGTGAGCTAATGTTTGCTAGCTAACATGCCAGCCGCTAAAAGAGTAAAAAAAAAACATACTAACCGCTTAATGCTTCATCCCTCTTGTCCCAGCGTAGGAAAGCACATTGCCATCACCAGATAGTCCCTCATGAACACTGATTCACCAGGTGTCCTGCCAGTATTGATGTGTTTGATCAAAGTACTGCCATGCTATTTAGTTTATGGCTTAAAAAAAACATTTAAGTGTGCAGGAACTCTTCCACGTGAAGTAAATGAGTACAGACAGCAGAACAACATTTTTAGTATACTTGACTTCATCTTCCTATAAGAATACTCATTTTGTTTTATGTTAGTAAAGATGTAAAGTAAAACCCCCTGGTGCTCATTACTGTTTAAAAAGCTGTTTTGCTCTTCTGAAATCCATGTGTATTTGTGTGTTTGTACTTCATTTAGATTTCAATGTGCTTTTGACCATAAACTTTTTCTCTTGGGTCCCATCTGCATCTCCCATTTCACAGCAGGTTTATGGATTTATTTATATTAATACCCGATACTCTGATATCCTCGTGTGTCTTTGCATCACTGTCCTGCGCCGCGCTTGTTCCTCAGCGTGTGGTTGTTCACGGATGCCATATTATTTACATGGATGAGTGACCTTCACAGGGTCGTGTCACGCTCAGTAAAAACCCTCTGTGCTGGAACTGGGCACAGTCTTTCAGCCCTCCGCTCCCTCTTTCAGACCGGGGAGAATATCATGTTTCCTCGCGACGGAGCTCCAAGAATCACAACAGCTTTATGTTACACGCTGAAGTCTAACAAACTCACATGACAGTTAGGGTTCAGCAGAGTGGTATAAATAGGCTCTGCCTGCTCTTGTGATGTATTAAATATACTCCAGGGTGTCATGAAAATAAACAAAAGGACAGTACAGAGCTGGGAGACATTATCCAGACTGCTGAGGTAAGATTACTGATGTATCTTTAAAGGAAAATAACTCGTGAAATCTGTCACTTCCTGGAAAACCGCGAGTCTTTTACTGATAACAGCATCATACACTAAATACACTTGTTATCCCCTGTATTGTAATAAGGCCATTTGTCATTTTTGCACTTTACATTTTATGCAGATTTACTATATATGGCAGGAGGATTTTGTTACCTTAGAACAGAGCGAGGCATACATTTCCTCATCTAACTCAAAAGAAGTGAATAAGCACATTTCCCAAAATGATGCACTGTTCCTTTAAGGAAGGAAATACCTTCAATTAATATGTTGTAGTGACGTCAATAAAATAAATAAAAATATATGGGCAAAGAAAGGAAAAGAGAGACAATATGATACTGAAATAAAACGTTTTATCTTCGGTTAAGTTTGATTAATGGTAACCGGTCATACTTATTATATATATATATATATATATATATATATATATATATATATATATATATATATATATATATATACATATAGTATATTAGGCTGTTCTTATCCAGCATTCGTAGCTATGACTACAAAAAAATCACAAAATCAGTTTCTCAAAGTCAGAGATTATGGTCTCACTAGTTTCAAGTCTTCTTTAATACAACATGATGTTCATTTAATAAATGATGATCCATTTAGAGTCAAATTGACCATAAAGCAGGGAATACTTCACTGCGGGGCTTACTGTGATTGACAAGTCTCGACCACTTCCAGAGCCGTTTACAGCGTCTCTAAGTCACTTCTCCGCAGTCCAAATATGGTCACTTCACTGGTTGCAAAACATCAAGATGGCGACGACCAAAATGCCAAACTTGAGACTTCAAAATGCTGATCTTTTCCCAGTAGTTTTGTTGCCTAAACCACATTGTTTCCTGTAAAGATGGAGGTTTATTATTAAGACCTGCATGCAACGAGGGGAAATTGACACGTGTTGCTGGCTGGAAAACGCACAAAAAAATAAGGAATCCCTTTTTTGTTGTTGTATGAAGAAACGTTGTTGCAAATTGTAAAATTCTGGAGATTGATTTGCGAATGAGGATTGAAGTTTGAATCTGAAAACGTATTCTTCTTCTGTTAACCAGAGATAATACATGATTAAAAAACTAATAATGAGAATGATCATTTTAGACACATTTCTCCAACATTCGGCCTCATATTTTTGGCATGTTTGGAATCTGCCACTAGTGTGTCAGAGAGTCAATTGCTCCCAACATAAGGCATTAGCATGTGGTAATAAACCAGCAAAACACACTTTGGAAATTTGACCTTTCCACCTCGCCGTGTGCATCTTCATCAGAATCCCCTGTTCCTCCTCTCCTGCACCACCTGGCACGGAGTTATGAGTTTATTTTATCCCGTAAAGAGACTTTTCATGATTCATCGTGGCTGTGGTGAGACCGTGGCGCTGCGCCACCTGTCCGGTCACCTCTCCACTTGGCTCAGCTCACCTCCATTCGACCCTGGGACCCGAGCCGGCAGCGGCAGTGTCCTGCGGAGACACCGAAGACCGGGGACAGAGACCGAGAGACAGGGACAGAGACCAAGAGACAGGGACAGAGACCGAGAGACAGGGACAGGGACCAAGAGACAGGGACAGAGACCGAGAGACAGGGACAGGGACAGAGACCGAGAGACAGGGACAGAGACCGAGAGACAGGGACAGAGACAGGGACAGAGACAGAGACACAGACCGAGAGACAGGGACAGAGACAGAGACTGAGGGACAGAGACAGAGACAGAGACTGAGGGACAGAGACAGAGAGACGGGGGACAGAGACAGAGACAGAGACGGGGGACAGTGACCCAGAGACAGAGACCCAGACACAGGGACAGAGACCGAGAGACAGAGAGAAAGAGAGACAGAGAGAAAGAGAGACAGAGACCAAGAGAGACAGAGACCAAGAGACAGAGAGAAAGTGAGACAGACAGAGACCGAGAGACAGAGAGAAAGAGAGACAGACAGAGAGAAAGAGAGACAGAGAGAAAGAGAGACAGAGACTGAGGCAGAAACTGAGGGACAGAGACCCAGAGACAGAGACAGAGAGACAGAGACTGAGGGGAGATAAGGGTGTATGTGAAATCTATCCGCAGCCGTTCGGCTGTTGGCCAGGATGCTGCTGCTGTAACATCCTTAATCTGACTGGCAAGGCCTGATGCGGATCTGACAGCTCCTGCTGATGCACTGTGGAGAGAAGAGATAGGAGCTACACACACACACACACACACACACACACACACACACACACACACACACACACACACACACACACACACACACACACACCATCATTCTTGTCTTGTTGCAGCGCCCCCAAATCCCACAGATGTTTTTTTTTTGGGGGGGGGGATTTGGTGATGTTTTACTAAAATCCAGGAATGGCATTGATATTTGGTTGATCAACATTTCACCATTTCACATGAAACAACAAAACATGTTGTTTGTAACTACCGTTTAGAACGGCACACATACGTATTTTCCGATCTGACGTTTCCTATCGACATCATCCGTCTGTGCCATCGAAACGGTTGTAAATTACTCGTGGAACAATAAACCAGTTTTATGAAGGGACACAAGTTAAAGCACTACTGTAAAGGTCCTGCAGCAAAATAAATAAAAACATGTAGATATAAGTTTAGTACATTTGTACAGAATAACCAACACAAGGAAATCCAGTATAGTTCAGGCAATCCAAAAGACAAAACAAATTGCACATCATAGAATGCAAATATATGTAAGCAACAATGATGGCTTGTGCAGTGATTTTAATAAGCCACTTACCAACATCAATCCTTCAGTGATAATACTTACCAGGAAATAAAAATAGCATTCTGTGTACTAGCCTCGAGAAAACAGGCTCCATTGTCCCGATGGCCCCAGGTGATCTCACACACACACACACACACACACACACACACACACACACACACACACGGGAATACTGTTCCTGGAACAGTATTGGATTGGAGTGGGGTTTGGTGACATTGCTCTTGAAATGACGCTACAACAAAAACAGTTCAAAGAAGAAGAATCCTTAGAACCAGTCAGGGTTCCCAGTACATCCACAGCCTCTCCTCCAGAGCAGTTGTTGAATGAAGTCCATTACTCAAAGGCGCTCTCACCTCTCCGTGTCAACAGTTTTGACGTGAAGGTGACACGTCGGCCGGGTGTCGTGCACCTGCTCCGCACCTGCTCACTGATGAGCGCGCTGCAGTCACCGATGCTTGTAAAAATGCATTTGATCTGATCGTCGGAGCGGAGAGCAGACACATAGACGTCTATCTCCATCAGTTTCCATCACCTCTGTCAGGCCGGTCTTCTCCTGCATTGTCGTTGTTGTATGAAGGTGACAAACCGCCCATGGCATCTCCCTTTTTCTTCTAAAATGACCGTTTCATCCTACGCATCCGTTTCTGTGTCATGTGGTGAAGTCCTTTTCCCTTCCTGTCGACAGTTTGTGTTTGTCCCCTTCCTGTTTCAACATAGTACCTCCGCTTGGTCAGTGACCCTCGGCGTCTGATACCGACGTACAGAGGCACCCTTTAAGCATCCGCACGCAACATCTGCATGCGACACACCACACTAGCCCATCCGCGTCAATATTAGCAACAGACGTAGGAAAACATGCCTGACAGTCCGCTCAGGGTGGATGAGAGAGGTGGCGAGCGGGGGAAACAAACACAGGACCTTCACCCAGGAAACCGCTCTCACCAGACGCGACTCTCAAAAACACGTCGCTACCAAAACCATTGTTTTCCTATGGTACGGCGCGTCTTTCAGGCGCGCCTTTTAAATGCCGCGCGTCGCGTTTTTCTAGCGTTTTTTTCGGCTTTTAAGCGCATTGCGCGGAGTCGCACAGCTCATCAATGTCAGTGTGTATCGCCCGGTTGTGCGCGCAGGCCCGCTCCACAGTTTTTGCCAAGGCATTTTAGAGGCGACGGTACTTTTAAAAGTCACATCCAGTGTGAACGGCCCCTTAGTCACCTGACTTGTTAGTCACTCGCTAGTCTCGTGCCTTGTTCACACCAAATGCATTGCGAATTATTCGCGCGAGTAGTTTACATGCAAAGTCAATGCAATGCAATGTTGCGAATGACGCGAATTTCCGCCGGGCGGTGCAAATAACGCGACACGAATGATGCGAATGGATCGAATGGCGCGAATGATGCGAATGGCGCGTTGCGAAAAATTCTCTCAAGTTTAAATATTTAAACTTGGGCGAAACATTCGCGTGGCGTAAGCCAGTCAGCGTTGAGACGCTCCGCCCGTCATCACCGCCGTCCTGCCGTTGCTGAATCAAACTGGTGCTGGTCCGCCTGAAGTAGCGCTGGTAGCGGCCGGAGCTGTGTGCGGCTACGGATAATATTATGAACCCAGACCCGATGGCGTCTGATGGTCTGACGTTTCTGGAATTTCCACAACAAGCAGAACTAGTGGTTATTTCCATGGTGGATGCCAGAAACGGTAACTGTTTTTACGGAGATACGCCACGCCACGAATGAAACGAATGACGCAAATAAACCACATATAGTCGAGCGAGTAAACTCACGTTTGGTGTGAACGCAGCATTAGTCAGTCGGTTGTCACCCGAGTCGTGAGTCAGTCGAGGTGATGTCAACCTCTTTTCCTAAACCTATTTGAGTGGTTTTGTTGCCTCGAACTAACTTCCTGTGTAGATGGAAGTTCATTTTGAAAGGACATGCATGTAACGATTGGAAACTGACACGCCGTCACTGACACGTACAACAACAAAAAAGCAAAGGACACAAGATGGGTTAACCTCAGGCTTCGAAGTTTGACGCTTAGGAGCACTGACCAAGCCTCGGGTTTTGACGAGCCGGGAGTAAGAATGCGTTGGCTCAAAGTCAGGTCCAGTTTGGTTTGTAAGAACTTGATTTCTATAAACAGCTGCTGCATTCACATGGAGAAGAGTTTGGCATCTGAAACGTTTTCAGGCCGAGTACTATTGACCAATCACGTTCGAGCTTTAGTTGAATGCAGAGTTGAATGCAGAGTCTGTGTATTGGCCAAAATGCAAACTGGGAACCCGTTGGCTATCGTCTGACAATGATTTGGCTTTCTATTGGTCTTGAACTAGCTTGTTAACTGACTATGTGTGAAACCGGAACTGAGCCAGACCGTATCCCAAAAATCCCTGTTGTATTGTAGCTCCTGAGCTACTCCACGGTTACTTTGCCTGTCCGCAGTCTTTTTATTGCGTGTATTTGTAAAAAGACAATCAGAAACCCTGTCACCTGTACACATGGCAGGGAAATTGGCGTTCAGGAGAAGCTAACCAGCTTACTGGAGCAGGCTGACTGTAGCCTGGTTACTGAAGTACATGTAAACACACTCATTTACATAGCCTTCCCTTTTCCCCTGCCTAATTAGGACCAATCAACGTTCTCGCTCTCACAGTCCATGAAACTGTGTTCTGTTACAACAATATGCCACCACAGTGATGGCGACTTCGTGAGAGAGAGAGAGAGAGAGAGCACAAAACAATGAAGCAAAAACAAGGTTGTTACTGTTTTTTTTCACGTCAGAGAAAAATATGACTATATGCTTGTAACAGTATACTGATAATGTTACATAAAGCAGACACACAAAACAAAATGATGCATAATCAGTACTGACAGTCCCACAGTGCTTTGATCCTTTTTCTGTCCTTTTTCTGTCCTGTGTGTGTGTGTGTGTGTGTGTGTGTGTGTGTGTGTGTGTGTGTGTGTGACTGGAATAGCAGGTGACTTGTTTTGGTGCTGAGCCCCATATGTGCTACGTAGAAGGAAATATGTGTGTGTGTGTGTGTGTGTGTGTGTGTGTGTGTGTGTGTGTGTGTGTGTGTGTGTGTGTGTGTGTGTGTGTGTGTGTGTGTGTGTGTGTGTTTGTCTAGCTAATCATGTGTGGCTGAGTGCACTCAACAACAACAACACCCCATCACCAGACAGACAGGCTGGCCGGCAGGGACCCCTGTCCACCATCTGTGTGTATGTCACAGTCAGGCGCACACACACACACACACACACACACACACACACACACACACACACACACACACACACACACACACACACACACACACACACACACACACACACACACACACACACACAGACTGGTGGTAGTGATGGTCTGGTCTCCACCTGTCCTCCCTGTCATTACCCAGGAGGTGATGAAGGGGAACAGGGAGGGAGGGAGAGAGAGATGAGGAGGAGGAGGAGGAGGAGGAGGAGGAGGAGGAGGAGGAGGAGGAGGAGGAGGAGGAGGAGGAGGAGGGGGGAGCAGAGAAAGCAGGAGAGAGATAAACAGAAAAAGAAAAGAGACAGAAAGAGCAGAGACCTCGGTGTGACATAGTCACAGGTGAAGAAACCGGAAAGAGACATTGAGAGACTGCAGGAACGAGCTGAAATGACAGAGACAGAGAGACGGGATGAGAACGGACGGCCTGAGATGTGCATGTGAGGGAGAGGATAGGATGAGAGAGGAGCGACGAGGGACAGGGTAGAGGGTGGAGGAGGAGGAGGAAAGAAGCGTGAGCAGAGTGGCCCAACAAAAATAAAAAAGCAGAGGAACGGTGCTCAGACAGGAAGCTGTGAAATGTGACAGGAGTTACGCTGAAAGTCAATGAAATACAACGAATATAGAAATAAAAACCTGCAACCTGTTATTTTACAGTAAGCCTAGTGAAACTGTAGATATGCCAAAGGAAATACTAATAGTCACGAATAAGACCAGACCACAAAAGCTTACTCGGTGCTTCTTCAATGGAAAAAAACTATGTGCACTTCTGATTCACAGTCTATGGTTTTGAAGCCTCATGTTGGGTATTTTGGCAGTCGCCATTTTGATTTTGCAACCAGAACAACATTCTGGTTAACGCCAAGTCCAACCGAACGCTGATTAACACCTTTAAAGATGAACGAAACATGACTTTCATAAACTGAAAGTGGCCTCTTGCTGGCCATTAGAAAGAATACAAGTTTAAGGTACTTCAGCATTGGCTTCACTCTTCAGACCTGAAGGTTACCCCCGGTTACTACTCTAAGCTGTACTTTTTGAAAAAGCGTTTATCAGCAATTATTTCCCCTGGAAACTCGGCAAAATTCATCATTAAACTATTGAAACTATCCTTATTACACAGCATTCTATCTCTAACTGTCCTTTACATCAAGTCAACACAAAGGTAATACTCAGAACCACATAACACAGCAAAGGAAAACATCATCTCATTTCCTCTCAGACATTCAGCTTTTGCACATTCTGCCATTTTCAGAATCTGGGCTTCTGTAAAAAAAAAAGAAAAACAGGCCGTATGCTTATTAGTTTCCCTTATTGCCCGCTCAGCTGACCACGGTCGGATTAAAAAGATACACCATCTATAATATAAGTGAGATGATTAAAAATAATACTAATACTGTATCTTGGTGGAGGGCACGCATCGCAGGCGTCTGTGAATATGGTTCTTACATATTGGTGTGGTGGAGCAGTTCATCGTCCATCTGCTTTGTGTTTAACTCCATCTGGCGCAGCGGCGCACTCACGGAGCAGCTAATGCATTGTTTCCTCTGATTCCACGTTGCTTCACTCTGAGATCTCTTTTACAGCGAAACTACACCAAAAATATGACTCTATGTCTTTATTCTGACTTTGGCCGTGGTAATGACGCCGAGGTTTGGCTGTTGGTACGAATGCAATACTGATTATTTTAAGTTGGCATTGCTAATATTCAACAATTGACTTCAAGACGAACAAAACTGCTGACTCATTTCCTGGTTTTAGGATCCATTCCTGCATTACTCTATTTATCATAAGAGAACGAGGCCTTTGAAAAATAAATGGTGGCCATGGCTAAATTTTTGTTCTTCTGTTTTATTGCAATAATTATAATAAAAACATTCAGGACATCAAAGGGGACTAAATGTAATGTTTGCACAGAAAATTGCACAGTTTTCTTTTCCTCTTCTGTTTTTAACTTTTAGGTTTATAAAACAACTTGAACTCATGCGCACTCCCGATCAGTGTTTTGCAGCTCGAGAGTTTTCACAGGATTAAATCACATTTTCACACACACACACACACACACACACACACACACACACACACACACACACACACACACACACACACACACACACACACACTTTTATAAATTTCCAGAAACCCTCCCATCCCTCAGGCTCACCCAAATTCAGATGTCATAATGTGTATTCTCCCCGGATCAAAGGGAGGTCACGTTAATTAACCAATTTCACCCTCGTCTGCCAACACACACACACACACACACACACACACACACACACACACACACACACACACACACACACACACACACACACACACACACACACACACACGCACACACACGCACACACGCACACACACACGCACACATGCTCCACTGCCACACAGACATGTTAATTAAAAGACCACAGGCCTGTTTTAATGATGAAGCGTTGAAGTCAGACTTTTTAACTTTTCGCAGCAAACCTGACTCTCCATTAAAAAGGTGTTGACGTTTCACGTCACATGTACAGGGGTTTGTGTGTTTTTGATCGTACATTGTTTCTGTATTTGCTGTTAATTTATTTGCGTTCTGCAGGACGTTTGTTTTCGTTCTTCTCACAGCTTGTTTCTGTTATCTATATTTGTTTTGAATTTTTTTATGCGTTTTTGAATTTACATTGTTTCTGAAAGTGTATCACGTCTTTGCTGCTAGAAATATTTTGGGTCATTGAAGCACGTTTTGCTCTTGTCGGACACTGCAACGACGAGTTAATCGTAATTAAAGAATGCCTTATTCTACAACCATACAGTAGATACATTTTGATATTGATTGCTGTCAAGTGGGAGTGTGAGCAGATTCAAAATAACACATAGGAAAACCCTCCTGCGTTTTGTGCAGCATCTACATTGTGATTAATTTTTTATTTATTATTATCGGGCAAAGTGATGTAAAATTCCAATTCATATTCTTTCGAATAAATAAGCAGCCGACGTTGTCGGGGCATAAATATATGAATTATTAGCATATAAAGAAACTACAGCCTCGCGGTTGTGTTTCCGCCCACCACTCATGTTGCAGTTTACATCACGTCTGTCCAAAATGTGAAAAACCTTTAGCATATCAGTTCTTGAGTTATGGCCAGAACATGTGTTTTGTAGGGGTCACAGTGACCTTTGACCTTTGGCCACCAAATTCTAATCAGCTCATCCTTGATTGCAAGTGACCATTTGGGCCATATTTGAAGACATTAGCTCAAGGCGTTTCCTGAGATATGGGTCAGGTGTGAGGTCACAGTGACCTATGACCTCCAAAATCGAATCACTTCATCCTTGAGTCCCGGTGGACGTTTGGGCCAAATTTGAATACAATCCCTCCAGGCCTTCCTGAGTTATCACGTTCACCAGAATGGACCGAGCATACGATCCAAAAAACATAATTCCTCCAGCATAGAAATCAAAGTTGTGTCAACAAGTGAGTCCTGATGACTTTTAAATACATATGTTGTTCCAAATGGAGGTAAGTTGACATACAGTATGTACAACCCCTAACTTTTATTTAGTTATTTTATTTTATTAAGAAATTAGGATATATTTCTGAGCATTTCGAGTCCCTTCTCTTTCATATCAGTTCATTGTCATCACTCTGCCATCACCAGTTCAAACCATCATCCGATGTTGGAAGTTGACCTGCGGCCCGTGTTCAGGTTAGGTTCTTCCCACAATGCTTTGCTGTTGTGGTGAAACTGTCCTCTAGGACTATACGGTGTCTGATTTTAACTGACATCAGTAAACCAATCAGATGTAAAGGATATACAATTATTCTCTGTGCTTCTGTTGCTCTGAATGCACTTTCTTCGCCGGCTTCCACTCACCGCAGTAATAATTATTCCCAAATCTCGAAACAATACATAAATATTGATCGCTGGTGGCCACAGTATGAGCAGGATAAACAACCCCCCCCTTCTGCTTTACATTATTATTGTGATTTACTTCTCTGTAACTGCACTGCTTATCGTGGATTGTATTATATATTTTTTATCACATAAAAAAAAAAAAAGGTGAAAGGTTCATACTCTGAGTCCCTCAACAACAGACAGAACTACAAACTACAAACCCCTCCTCCCCAAAACAAAAAAGCTTTTTCCGCCCATGACAAAGTATTCCATATTATTTCAATATTTTTCAGACAGTAGGATTTCCTGCTGGTGTCTGTTTACACATGTGCATAAGAAAGACTCTGGAGATTTGGGCCATCTGCGCGTGTTTGTGCATTTCTTGCGTCTCTGTGTGATCCACACCTGGTAACCACCCACACACACATGTGCAGCACACACACACACACACACACACACGCAAGCACACACACACACGCACACACGCACACACGCACACACAGAGGAGACAAGAACTGAACTGTTTTTTTTTTTAATTATTATTATTTTAGATTCTTGCAATAATCTTAGATTTGAGCTAAGATTTTCTGCCTGTGCTCAAAATCTTTCCCCCCTTTCATGGCCCAAAGCTAATGATAACAAAATGAAAAGAAAGAAGAAAAGAAAGGTCCAATTACCCTGTGGTGTGAGTGAGATCAAGTGCACATGCAAAAGGTCATATTGCTTTTAGACGACATCAATACACTTTAAAATTTCTAACAGAATCTGCAAAACATACACACACACACACACACACACACACACACACACACACACACACACACACACACACACACACACACACACACACACACACACACACACACAGCTCCTCCCATTTCAGCACTGGACAGAGAAATACCCCAAAAACTATGCAGGTTCGACAAAACACGCTGCTTTAATAAACCTGGCCTGGTTTCTCTATTGAATCTGGCAGATATGATTTTTTTTATCTCACCAGCTTTGTCAAAACGATTCAGAGGTCCTCGGTTCTCCTTTGAACACATTTCTCAATTAGTAACATTGACACCTCAAGGCGATGCAGAGAGATTCATTTTAGAAATGAATCAATAGGCGATGGCAGTCTGGGCCCTGATAAGGTGTGTGATGCAGTCAAAAATAAACCACCGCCCGAGGCACACATACTAAGGCCAGTGGGTCCCAACGTGGGGGTCAGGAACCTCGCAGGCCCGTGAGATAAATCTGACGGGCCGTGAGATGATTAACAAGATGGGAGAGGTGAAGGAAAAGCTTTCTTTGAAACAAAAATATGTCTGTTTGCTGAATATTGCCGTTTTGCCTCTTCAGGACTCTTAAAAACAAATAAAATGGGTGAATCTTAGAAGGGAACTATCATTTTTGATTGACAGAAAGATGCAACTTGTGATGGTATTACTTGATATAAAGGGGTCGCAAGCCAAACAGCTGGGGAATCAATCATTGTTTAAGGCCTTCATGGTTACGTAGGGTTGGTGTTGGACGGATGGTCAGCTGGTCGGTACATCACTTTGGTCCCGACCAGATATATCACAACTATCATATGGATTGCCTCACAATGATCCTTTCTGATTTTGGAAGATTTCAGTCATCTAATAACCTCATTCTCAACATCTACAAAATTAACCTTTTGTACAGCCATTCATGGTTGCCAGACGATGAATCCTGACGGCTTTGTTTATATATCAGTTCTTCCTGATCCGATGTGTCGTCCTGCTATGTGTACAGATTGTAAAACCCTCCGAGACAAATTTGTAATTTGTGATTTTGTGCGATGCAAAATAAACTGAATTGAATTGTTGATCCCCTGACATTGAGCGACACCATGATGTAAACATTTGTGGTTTTGATTGAAATGTCTCAAGAACTATTGGATGGATCGCCATGCAGTTTTGTACAGACATTCATGGTTCCCTCAGGACGATCCCTTTAACTTCTCATTTATCCCCCGGTCAAAGTTTAATTTGATCTATTGCTTTGGTTGATGACTAAACCCCTGCAGAACTAATGACATTCCCATCAGCCTCAGCTGTACTTTGTGTTTAGTGTTAATCAGCTAATGTTAGCATGCTGACCTTTGAGCACTTAGCTCAAAGCATCACTGTGCCTAAGTACGACCACACAGAGCTGCCAGCATGCCGTTGACTGTTGGTCTTGTTTTCACTATCATTCCTTCTTTTAATGTATAAAATGTCACCGTCATATTTTTTTATTGTGTCCAACCAACAGCCCCAAACCCAAAGATATTGAATTCACAATTATACAAAACAGAGAAAGACTGCAAATTAAAAAACTGTGAGACGCTCGATGAATTACAAATAATGAATAAATTATCAATAAAGACACTGAATAAAACATTGGATAATATTGATATTGAGCGCTTCCGTCCCCCAAACATGAAATAAATTGTTACGGGACTCTACCAACCCCTTCCTCTGCGTATAGATGAAGCTGCTGCAGAGCTCCCTCATTGATCCCGCTCGGCTCCGTCTTCACTCGCACTGCTGTGTTAAATTGAGCGTAAACGGATGGCACGGTGCCGTAGCACTAAAAGGTCACAGGTCAAACCCTCGGGATCCTAAACAGCCTCAAAGCAGCTGCTGCTCCCTTTGACCCGAGGACCTTGATGGAAGCGGCTCAGGAGGACGCGGAGCAAAAGGAGGCGGACAAAGGAGGAGAGGAGACTGATGGACAATCAGTAATGCACCTTCAAACAGACTAGAATACAGTACAGCTCACCCGGAGCGCACACTATGGCCGTGTACATGACAATGCAGGTGCATTTTTTAATGATTCTTTTTCCTCCTTAAGAGTTGGCCTTCAATCATCACTCAGCCCGCAGACTCCACCCCCAAGCTTTAAAAAAAAAAGCTCTCCGATGGCCTTGCTTTTCAATGTGCAGAAAAGAGCTTTTTCTTTCTTTCAAAAACACAGTTGAAAGGCTGAAAACCTTCAGATCTGCAGTGCTACATAACCGCTACCTCACACTGAATGTTGTGAAGCACTAATGCAGAATCGTTAAAGACAAAACACGGAGAATTGATTTAGGGGGTTCCATTATCACAAGGACATTTTTATAATCATCACTGGGTAGTTCAGGTACAGACGGGAAGACGGAGGACACACGCTGTCGAAAAGCAGCTGTAATCAATATCTTAACATTAACATTTGACATTTTATAAACATATCTGTTAAAGGACTTGATGTGTGTTCCACAGAGTCCCACATCAGTCTTTCAAATTATCTTTTATTTATTTAAACACTTTTATGTAAAAGTGTTTCAATAATGTTTTTATTCATCTGTTGAAATTTTTTAATTACACTTAAAATGTAACTGCAAAACGCATGCTTTGTAAAAGGAAGGTTTTATGTTTATTTTTTTTAATTTGTTTAAATGTACAGCAGTTTGAGCTACATAGTCTGTATGAAATGTGCAATTTAATAAATAATTATATTATTATTATTATTATTAATAAAAGTTGATTATAATACCATATCGGCACCAAATGTCAAGTTAGTGATTGGCTAAATATCGAGGAGCATTAAGCAGCCAGATATTACTGGAACAGAGTTACAGTAAAAGGAAAGTGAAAGTTGTATTTACTTTCATCAGGACGCCAGAAACCTGACTCCGAATGCTAACCTTGTTCCATATGTGCTTAGCGACTAATAACGAGGCAACCGTTAGCTAACGTGTTTGCTATATCAATTTAAAAGGTCACGGTGGTAAAGGCCCCCCCCAAAAAACCAACAGATATTGCACATTTAAATAGATTTAACAAGAGAGGCACCCAGGCGTGACCGTAAAGCTATCAAAGCAACAGAAACAACCTCGCAACGGAGAAAGAGCGGGTATTTATACTGCAGGAGTTAACGAGGTAACGAGGAGCAGGTGTGCGGGTGGGCGGGGAGAGGAAGCGCATCGGAGAGGCGGGAACTCACCGAGGGCATCTGGAGGACAGCGAGGGGGAAATGAGAATGTGTGGAAAGATGCTGCTGAGGGAACATGGCCGTGTCTGACCCGTGCTCTGCGGTACAGGCCGTGTCTCCCGAAAATCACATTGATATGCAAGGAGGAAAATGTAATTGTTGTCTGGGATACGTCGCGGCTGATTCCAGTTACTTTGAGCGCCCAAAACCGAATCACAACGACGTGAAGACGGCTTTAGTGGCCCGCGAACAGATAGGGCTGGGACTACAAATGAAGCACCTACTGATGAACATTTTCATATTTTAAAGGGTCCTCATTATGATGAAATAGTCGAGCCAGGAATGCAAAGTCTAGTAACGGCTAGTAAAACGCTCCTATGCTGAAGTCCTAATATGCAAGATTTCTTGGACGCAAGCGAAGGCAACAAGGAAACTATCACTCAGACTTGTATCGGTAACAACGAGGCCACTCGCACAACGCAACAACTACGCTCGGCAACAAAAGATAACACACTCACCACTCTCTCTCTCTCTCTCTCTCTCTCTCTCTCTCTCTCTCTCTCTCTCTCTCTCTCTCTCTCTCTCGTGAAGACAGACAACCTGTTGCAGCTCTGGCTGTCATTTAGGTGCGGAAGATCGCCTCTCGTGCTCACTGTTCGTTCATTTCTTTGAATACATGCTTTGCGGTTTGAATAATGAAAACTGACAGGCACAAGGAAGCTTTTACATTTTAGACAATTAGAGATTTTTCCCTTTTCCCTGCTCTTTAACGATTGAAAGAGTAACTAAAGACCGAGACGGCTTTAGAGGAACCGTGTTCATCTCATTGTTTTCGGTCTGTAGATCACCAGGCGATGCGGTGGTTCACTTTTACACTGTGATCTGTAGCTTAAGCTTAGGTTTTCTCCCAAAAATGTGATATTTATGCAGGGAGTGCAGTTAGTGACAGTGTCGGCTCCGTGGTAGCTCTGATTGGGTAGCGGCATGGGGCGGGGCTTAGCGAACGGTTCTATTATGATAAGAAATAGTGCAGACCATGTGGGCCCAACGAAAGTGCTGCTTGGAGCGTGGTAGGGGAATTGCAACCGACATGCTCGACTCAGTCTGCTACACAGAGTGCTATTGCTTGTTTATCCACAGTTGTTTTAATATTAAAGGTGTCACATGTTCGACACCGCACGTCCGTGGGTCCCCAGCAACGCACCCGCCAAGTGTGAAGTACATCGGATGAGCGGTCCTGGAGAAATGCAAAGCACAAACCCACATGCACACAGCTTTACAGTTACATGGATTACAACTACAAATGTGGGAAGCAGAGTACCCTGCCGGTGCCATCGAGGCTGCGTATAATTCATTTACAGGTGAGCTGAAACCGCAATGCACACACATAATGTAAGCGCATTAGTGCTGGCATATGACTGTGACTGCAGGCGCGAGTCCATCCAGGACTGCTACAGCATGGCGGCTGATTAAAAGCTATAGCACTTGTTCACAGCTCCGTACCCTTTAAAGAGGCAGTGTGAGGCATGGAGGCACGACTCAGAGCGAGGCTACTGAGCTGCAGGAGTATCAGACTGGTAATTACTGAGGCAGTTACACACACACACACACACACACACACACACGCACACGCACACGCGCACACGCACACACGCGCACACGCACTCACAGGCATCTGACATCTGTAGGCAACTGGTGCCACCGCAGCTAGCTAATTGGATCATTGTCTGGAAAGGAGAGAGGAGGAGCGAGGGATGAGGGAGGGAGGGGAAAGAAAAGAAGAACAAAAAAAAGAAAGCAGGCAGGCGGGGGAGAGAAAACAAGAGATTAATGAGACTAACAGCTCTCAGAAGACCGCTGGGCAAGGTGAAACTCACCAGGGATGATGAGCGCTGTAGATTCATCTGTTTTCGACCAATTATGCCAAAAAAACAACTCTTTTTAGAATATCCTACTAAACATACTTTTAAATTTTTATAAGAAAATATGCAACTGCATTTGAAAGCTCCTCTAATCAGTACAACGATCAGAAATCGAAGTGGTTTTCTCACAGTGACGACCCACAGAGAATGAATTCTGCTGCTGCGGAGCTTTTCGGCCTCTTCTGGCTCAATGGTTTTGGTTTCGCCATACGTTTACTCTTTTGGTTCCTCCAGCTCGTATCCAGCGTAAACCCACCGCACACTTACACTCAGACACGTGCGCAGACGAAATGAGCGACCTCGTTCGTGAACAAACGGAGCGTTTAGCAGCTATGGAGCCCCATGTTGCTCTCAGGCGTCGGTTGAGACCCAAAACTGAGCTAAAACGTATTGGACTCATGTCCTTCAGGTGGTCAGCAACACATACAAAATGAATGTTAATGTTGCTCCATGTATGTAAATATGTTGGTAAAAAGTTTGCCGCGTCAATTTAATAATGGGCGTCAAGCTATTGCAGCTTCAAACTGCATTGAGTAAGATTTCTACCAGAACATTTTAGACTTCCTTTTCCCTCAAACTGGGAGTCATTTATTCTATAAAGAGACTGAAAAAGGAACCCTTTTCCTGAAAGTCGGCTGACCTTTTTTCTTTTTCTTTTTCGCAACAGGCCCCATGTGTTGATCTTTATTGTTGCTGAATAAAGTGTGTGTGTGTGTGTGTGTGTGTGTGTGTTTTTACTGGAAGCCGTAGTCAGGGGAAGAATGACTCATATGGATAGTCTAGTGAGACAATGAGGGCCGCTGGAGGATATCACTCTGCATGTGTGAGCATGTGTGAGTGTGTGTGTGTGTGTGTCTCTGTGTCTGTGTGTGTGTGTGCGTGTGTGTTACAGTGCTGATTGAGGGAATGTCACAGAGCAATGAGAAGGAACCAGGCCAACTGCCACCAGAGCGCTCGCGGTCAATCTGGTCGGCCTGTCACAGCGGCTCGCCCTCACGTCCACATCTCCTGCTCCAGCCCCCGGTCGCTCTGTGTGGACGATCGGCGTGCGAGTGTGTGTGAGTGTGTGTTTGCTGGCCTATATTTGACATCGGTGTAGCCTTATAGCCAGATGGTAATGATGCCCCACTGGATCCCCCCCCCGCCCGCGTGGAACAGGAACACTGACACGTTGTGAGCGCTGCGGATGTGAAGCGGCGATGAGCAGTGACAGCACCAAAGCTTCTGCTGTCACCGCTGGACACAGCAAGGACAGGCTGACAGCACACACACACACACACACACACACACACACACACACACACACACACACACACACACACACACACACACACACACAGAATTTTTTCTTGGACACACTCACTGAATCTTGTTGTACTACATTTATTGGATTAGTTTAGTTATCTAATTATTTAGTTTGCAGATTGAAATTACTAATGCAAATTATTACCAATGAACTAACTATGATTTTATATTATCGGTTGAGGTAAGAAAATATATCTGCCGGTATATAAAATGATACCATTTTGCTTCACATTGACCAGCTGCAACTTTGAAGTGAACACATTATTCTGTCAATAATTACAATTCTTAATACAATATATATGCTATTCTGAAATGGGACATTCTCCATAAAGAGTGCGTTATACGTATATGTTGTATATGTACATATATGTTGTATATGTACATTACACAGTATACCCACTTTTAAGTCAAAACTTGAGGCTCAAGTAAATCTCAAGTCAAGTTAATAGGGCGTTAAAGAATGTCTAATCAAAATATATTTTTATGGATTGGAACAAGGCAAAAGTCTCTAGTCTCTAATCCAGGGGTGGGCAATTAATTTTCCCAAGGGGCCGCATGAGAAATTTTGACCGTTGTGGAGGGCCGAACCAATAGTCTGAACTTAATTCAATTAACTCAATATTAATGTTATTACTTTATTAAAAAACTGTAAATTATATGGTTTTGAGCTGCTACTGGTAAGAATACATGTTACAATAAGGCTATGAAAATAAGTAAAAAATGTGATTACATTTTTTAAGATTTTTTTAAACCTTACCTTAAATATGTATGTTAAAGACCAGCAATGTATTAACTTTATACAAAAGCAATAAGTGCTTTTGATGTTTGTTCTCATGTAATTTCATCCAAAGAGAACCAACATCTTCTGAGCAGGCCTCCTCATGTGAGGAAAGTTCTCCTCTTTGAGAGAAGAGTAAAAATCCAGAAGTGATCCTGACTTAAAGTGCTCTGCCATAGTGGATCGGACCCGCGGCGGCTTTGCGCGATTAATTTTCAATCTGGAGGCGGAGACTGACTGCCTGTGAGAGCTCTGGACCGGCGTAGCGGCTCGCGGCAGCACCCGCTGCTCGCTGAGAACAGAAACTGCAGAACAATACGCTTTCACTTCAGTCTCCAAGTCGGCAACACTGCCCGTCGTGAGGCTCCGTAAGCGCACGCACGCGCGCGCAAATAAATCGCCTTCAAAGTAAAAGCAACGCCGTTTGTATTGCATTTATGGCGTGCACCTTATTTATTTATTTTTCATTTTTGATTGACCTAATGCGGGCCGGGTGTGGCCCGCGGGCTGTAAAATGCCCAGGTCTGCTCTAATCTCTAATCTCTAGTCTCTAGTCTCTAGTCTAGTCTCCAGTCTCTAATCTTTAGTCTCCAGTCTCCAGTCTAGTCTCTAATCTCTAGTCTCTAGTCTCTAGTCTCCTAGTCTCCAGTCACTAGTCTAGTCTCCAGTCTCTAATATCTAGTCTCCAGTCTCTCGTCTCCAGTCTCTAGTCTAGTCTCCAGTCTCTAATCTCTAGTCTCTAGTCTCTAGTCTCTAGTCTCTAGTCTCTAGTCTCTAGTCGCCTCTAGTCTCCCGCTCAGGGTCGTGGTAAAAACCCACCGAGACAAAACCAGACTCTGTAGTTGTGAGCACTTTCAAACACTTTCGGCTCATCGGAGCGTTTTCTTGCAGTCCGTCTTCAAAGCTCCTCGTACGGCTTTGTATGAGAACACTCTTGGAACGGAAAGTATAGTGAAATATAGAACAGATTGTTGTTGTGTGGTTTTTCGAGAGTGATGAGACCGATCTTATTGGAATGAATTCATCACGTAACCTCTCAAAGGGAACATTCTTCACAATACTGCTGCTGATATATCTTCACATTCACACTTTGAGCACATGAACATGAAGCCTATTCCTCTGTTCGCGTCACACACACACACACACACACACACACACACACACACACACACACACACACACACACACACACACACACACACTGGGCTGATTGAGCCACTGTGAGTCGATGTTGTCCTGCTCTTTGTTCCAGTTCCATCGGAGCAGATCCTCGAACGACGACCTGAAACCTTGACTCAGAGGAAACTGATTGTGTTAGAGCATTGTGAATAGGTGTGTGTGTGTGTGTGTGTGTGTGTGTGTGTGTGTGTGTGTGTGTGTGTGTGTGTGTGTGTGTGTCAGGCTTCCTCTTCCTTTTTCCTCTCCAACAACGGGCGGCTGCAGGACGCACCAGGTGCAGAAAACACACAAATGGACTCTGAGAACTAAAGGATGTACAGAAGAGAATGGAGAAATGATCCACCATCTTTCCCATGCTCCTCTACATCTCTGTCACTCTTCTCCATCTCCATCTTCATGTTTTCTTCTTTTATTATTTAAAACGCACCGCTGCATCCCCCCGTGTATCCACGCTCGTGAGACGTGTGACGATACATCACAGCGCAGCGTGACATAGAACGCTAAAAGATCTGCATCATTAATTGTTGAGCTGAGAAATCAAGCACATCTTGTAAATCATGCCTCCCCAAAAAGGATACCCGTTGTCTCCACTGAATATTAAAAGCCTCAGGGTGCAATTAAATGACACGTTACTGACACCGCGAATCGACACAGCTCTCAACTGAGGCCGTAAAAAAATAACGCCAAGTTGATTAAAGATAAAAAATAAATCTACCTTTCAGAATCAACAATCCAGATTGGCTCGATGAGGACAGGGTCTTATTGTTCTCCAAGTCCAACAGGTCCTCCTGCGAGGAGAGACGGGCCCTTCAGGAGCCCCGTGGTTCGCCCATTTTTTTAATAATCTTTGATGTTTGATGATTACAGACTGAGGGAGAGGACACAAAGAGCTGCAGGCTTTTAGCTCCACGGACAGGAGAAACCCTCTCTCTCTCTCAGGTCTCCTCTCAAAGGCCGGAGCGCCATCACAGACCTACATCTGAGGAGAGGAGAGGCCATGGCTTTCTGATTAAAGGAAAATTGATGTGTTTTCCGTTACGGCCCGGGTCTGGTTTTGTTGTTTTAACCATCATTTCCGTGGGTTATTATGAAAACATAAAGATTAGACCAGACTGAGAGCCTGACCTCAGGCCTGTCTTCAGGCATCGGCGAACTAGATCGTTATAGCTGCTGAGCTCCACCAGCTGGATGTCATAGATTCAATGCATTTACTCGATCTCTCTGTTTCCACATCAAGTTAAGCCCAAATGTGGAGGCTGGGGTTATAAAGGTGAGCGAAATGTCCAAACGGCTCTCATATTATAGGATATATTTCACCCTAAAATCTAAAAAAGCATATTTTCCAATCTATCTATCGATCTAGATACTTTTTGGTGCGAGTTACCTATAGTGTTGGAGATATCGGCCTTCCAATAATGGAGCTTTATGAAAATATATTTACATTTTTTGTAACCCCTAACCGTGTCACCGTGCAGAAGGGAAGCGTGCGTCTACACACAACGCTGCCAGCTCACATAGCACCACAGCTGGCGGGTGTAGTTCGGTAGAAAGAAAATAGTTCCAACATGAAAACTGATCTAGTTGGAGAAACAACACTATAAGGTTTGGGGGTGAACGGCTCCTTTAATGATGATGAGAGAGTTTGATGGACTGAGACTTTTGACTCACATTATTATTGTTAGGATAGACACGATTTGGTTCCTCTGCAGGATCCAATAGAAAGTAATAGGTCCCTGTACAGGACACACTGAGACAATGCAGAACACCCCTGCATGATATGATATCACATTACAGCTACATTCAGCAGCACTTAATTGTCTGAACGCTGCTGATAATTCCCCAGGAAGTTTCCTGGATAGAATTTGGAACCGAGGAAAATAGGAACTTCCTGCTTAGAAAAAAGAAAAAAGAAGCTCAGATTAAATCTCCATTCATTATGCGTGCCTAGAGACAAATTTCACATTTTTGCATGTTCAAGCTGTGCATCCGACTAAAAGCCTCTCTTAGGTTATCCTTAATGTGAAGCAATTATCTGGAAGTGTGCCGATTAAACAGCGTCTCCATTTCCCCAACAGGAAAAGTAGAAAATACTACAGGACACGAGAATAAGACACTATAGGAACACCATGGAAACCCTTATAGGACAATATATAACAAGGCGGGAAATCAGCCGCTGACAAATAAAAGCACAATATACACCCTGTGTACTTCGGCTGTGTGTAAGGGATGCACAGTGGCAGCCAGTGGGACTCTTTGCTTGCACCAGTGCATCAACATTATGCTCACGAATGTTCCAGTACAGCGCGTGAGGATCAGGATCACCAGTGCAGGAGTTGATCATCTGCAGGCGCTGCAGTCAAACTCAACACTTCTGTCCGGTAATAATAAAGAGAATGAGAGAGAGAGAGAGAGAGAGAGAGAGAGAGAGAGAGAGAGAGAGAGAGAGAGAGAGAGAGAGTCCACAGGAAAAAGCAAAAGAGCAGGAAGGAGGACAGGGTTTTTTTCTTTTTATTCCGGTAAACACTGTCTCAGCTGACGGGCAGTGAGACGGAAGAGGAGAAAAAATAGAGGCTGCTGTCAAAGATAATGCCCTCCTCCCCCATCCCCCCTCCCCCACCTCCTCCTCCTCCTCCTCCTCCTCTCCCCACTCTCTTTCTCTCGATCTGTGCAGGCACTGAATAATTTAAAGCTTTACTGTACAGCCGGCGATAAAGTCAACCAAAACGGCTGAAGCCCTGACTGAGACGGAGGAGGACGGAGGTGGAAAAACATCACTGCTCGACATTGGACTCTCTGAGATAAGAGAGAACGTGCGGCGCTCACTGTTCGCACAATGAGGACGATTTACCAGATTACTGCTGCAGATAAAGATGTAATGCAGCCCGATTACATCTCAATAACCCGTCCTCGTTGGGGAGGCTGGGCCCTTTAGTTTTACTCGAGTCTGCGTGTGTGTGTGTGTGTGTGTGTGTGTGTGTGTGTGTGTGTGTGTGTGTGTGTGTGTGTGTGTGCTCCTGCTGAGAAACTTAGCAGTGTTATTTCTTCATGAGAGCGGGGTGATAACGCAAAACACCTTTTAATGCCCGTTGTGGCAAACAATGAAAGTGATTTGTGGGAAAGATTTGAAGATATTTCAAAAATAAAAGGCACAATGTCACCTTGCCGTTGCATCTATAGTTTTTACAATCATTTTATTGGGCTGATTGTGGTGTCGTGACCTTTTGATTTTTTTTTTTTTTATGATTTGTTTGAGATTTAAGTATCAGAAAAGTCTGTAAAGGCAAAACAAGGGCTCAGTGTAGTTTAATGACTCAGGCCGCAGGAGGATGTAAAAAGGTCATGTAATTTACAAACTGTATATCAAAATCATCATAAACGTCATACGTCCAAAGGGCTTCGGCGCGTTCTCCTTGAGTCAGCGCTTGCTTGGCAAGATGAACGTTGATTTGTGTATTTTAAACTCAAGAAAGTGTACAGTCTCCATGGGGGACATAATGCAGGGAGATTGTGTAGTAGCCTCTGCAGACAGAGGGGAAGACGGAAGCCGCCTGCCCCGTGTGGACTATCTCTCTCTACTTCCTCTGTTTCTCTGCCTGTAATGGCGTGGAGCGAGGGGCCCGTCAGGGGTCAGACAACAAGGAGCACAGACTGTAGCCTATATAAGAAGTGGACGTACTCACCGGGACGTCAGCCGTTGTGTTTGTGGACTGCCGTTTTGATGCCTGGATTTCGGCCATCTTGGCTGTCGCCATCTTGGCTTTTTACAACCAGGCGATGGAAGTTAATACATTTGGATTGCGGAGGAGGGACGTAGTGACGGCATATACGACGACACGAATCGGCAGCGACCTGTCAATCACAGTAGCCCCACCCTAAAGCGTACTCTGTTTTATGGTCTATTTGACTCTAAATGGACCATAATGTACAAATGAACATCATGCTGTATTGAAGAAGACTTGAAACTAGAGATTGAGACATAAACTTATGATTACAATGTTTACTGAGGGAATAAATCAGGTGAGAAGTAGAGTAATTTTTTCATAGACGTCTATGCAATCAGACTTCTTTTTGCAGCCAGAGGAGTCGCCCCCTGCTGGTCAGTAGAGATAATGGAAGTTTAAGACACTTCTGCATTGGCTTCACTCGGCAGAACCAGAAGTTTACCGCCTTGTAAGATAAACAAGGCGGTATTGTTGGGATTCTCACTCCCAGCTCGTCAGACACGGCAGCTTGGTCAGTGGCCTTGCGCGTCAGACTTTGACGCTCCCCGTACTTCTCTCGCTTCACTTTTGCACTTGATGGGCTGCCTCTAGTGGCCCTCGCAACTATGACGGGAGTAAAAGAGGAAATCAGGTGATGTAGCGTAAAGAGCGTCAAGAATGGATGTCGGAGTGGAGGGAAGGTACAAACAAACTAAGCTAAGTTAAGCTTAGCCAACTTCCATAATGTACTTAAGCTCACGTAAGTTAACAAACATACACTTGAACCAACAACACAACCGTTTCCTAAACCTAACCAAGTAGTAATGTAACTCACTCAACCTACATCACACACTTAGGTTATAAACACAAGGTCGAAGTCCATCGGACTACTCTGCACGCTGAAAAATGTCGCTAAAGGGGCATCCAGTGGCACAACGGGTCCCGACCACGCTGCCGTATTTGACGGGTTGCATGGAGCGAGGATGAATGGACACTAGTGTAAGTGTGTGCGGGAGAGAGAGAGTTACTGAGGCGGACTGAGGAGGAAGCAGAGACTGACAGGGAGACAGAGATTAGCGGCGATAGCGGGCTAATGTGTGTTTGACCTCCTGAGTGGCTGTAAGCAGCAGATAAGCTAAAGACTCGATTGTCTGTGGACCTCCGCGGACACTCGCTGTAATTAGTTCATCTAGCTGAACATGTAAAGACAGACGTTACACGCGCCGCTTCTCTCTGCCTCGGTGACCCCGGCAGTCCAGACTCTTGAGCTCTGACCTATGTAGACTAAGCTGCTGGACTCTCTGAAGTTCTTGTGCCTTTTTCTTTGCCCTCAATTAACATTACAATACATGCAAGCTGCAGTAGAATAAAGAAACAAATCTAAAGGGAGAGTTTTGGGTTAAAAACTAAAAACAAAAGTTAGCTCAGGAGACAGGCAGGCAAACGCTATCAACACTGAGTGCATAGTGTTTGGAACGCAGGAAGTTCGAGTCAAAACTAATCAGGGTTCCCACCTCCAGGAGCTGTATTGAGTTTGGCAGCCTGAAACGACCCAGAACACCGGGAGACCCACAGCAGAGGAACACACCTGTCCGAGACGAGCGCGGCGTTCCTTTGTATTCACCGCAAACGCATCCGAGCGCGTCCAAACAAAGGCCTCTGACGGCGGCGGCTACTTCACGAGACTGAATATTTATGGAGGATTAACACTCTCTGGGCTGCAGAGCATCTGAGATATTTATTCATGTTTTCATGTTATGAAGTCATTTCTTGCTATTTCCCTTTCTTAACTGCAGATGGTTAAGACTTTTGCATATACGTGGGCCCGCAAAACAAAACGTTGATCAAAATGTATTTATTCTGTTTGGCTTCTCACGAGTTAATAAATTAGCAATTTTTTTTCTGATTGTTTTCGTGACAAGTTTGAGCACACAGAAAGTAAAATATTATCCAAATGTTGAACCATTTCTGGCATAAAAAAACCCGTTGTTTTGTGTAAATAATGATTTAGTCCAGATGGTCGACTGTTTACTAAATGATCTGCTGTTGAGGGATCAATATTTGACATCCTTGTGTGTGTGCGTGTGTGTGTGTGTGTGTGTGTGTGTGTGTGTGTGTGTGTGTGTGTGTGTGTGTGTGTGTGTGTGTGTGAGTGTGTGTGTGAGTGTGTGAGTGTGTGCTTCCCGCATTTGGTTTGCAAACTAAATGCACCTAAACTGACACAATATTTAGGGTATAAGCAACTCTAATTCTGCCAACACTTCTGCTGACTGTGATGACCGGTCTAAGTCCTTATTCCAGGCACACTCCTGCCTGCAGGCGATGCCGCTATGCTCTGAATTCCATATGAAGGAAATACTTCATTTGCCATAGCCACAATCTTTACACCACGTTAAAGTGACGATAAATTATATATTTAAAATAACAATGGATCAAAGGACATTGTGAGTGAAAAATGTGACAGCGGGTTGCAGCCTTCCTCGGCTCCACAGAGCTTTATAGTAAGTTAAAGCTTATTGTCATAGACTTTCAATCCTTATGGTAATGAAGTTTTAACGTCTATGACAGGTGTTATGGTTGTAGAACATTGGCGATAATGTCAATACCTATAGTGTCTTACATGTTGGACCTTCCTCCAATCATATTACTCATTTTTCGTGGGCTTTCCTACGAAGGCCAGCTTCACGTGACAATTTCCGATCGTATCATGCGCCACGGTCTTTAAAAAAACTTTGGTCTTCACAGGACTACTACAACACTACTCCTTGGTTCGGTTTAGAAAACGATCGTGAGATACTTAGTTAAGTTTTATGCAACAAACCGACTTGGTTAGGTTTACGAAAAGATTGTTGCTTGTGTTAGCATGCTTCAATTATTGGATGCCTGGTGTAGCGTCCGGAAGAACTTAGTCAAACAACTTCTCTCGTTCTCTGAATTTATTTTCCTTGATCACAAGTAGAGTAACAAGCGCTGCAATCGCGATAGCAGGGAGTCGTCCAGTCAACACGCAGGTTGACCGTCCAAAAAACACCCCGAACAGCCGGAAGTTCGGCTCTTTAATACACGGTTTTCCGTCATGAACATCTAACATTTCTATTGGCTCTAACCTTTCTAAGAGGAGGAGAATCGCGTCCTCATCTATTCTCACAGGGCTGGAACGTGCAACGACCAGTCTGCTTCCCTAATGTCAATATACTGATAAACAGGTGTGAGTGTTGTGGTGCAGAGCGTGGAACTTTGAGGAACAGACAACCGGACTGTTCTCACAGAAACTTCTCACAGACAGTATCTGTTAAACTGACCTCGCACAACCTGAACTCTAATAGACAGAAGAATAATGAAATGAAGAATATCTACAGAATATAACGATTTATATTATCACTTGGGCTAAAATAAATCAGGAAGAGACGTTTATGAAGTACGCAAGTTACGTGACAAATAACTCAGCGTTGATCGATCAGCGGCCTCCTGGCTGGAAGGCCGCTTGTCGTTGTGCGCAGACACATCCACCTCCCTCCCGCCTGCCCTGTGTGGGCTTTTGCGGTCTTTATACTTCCTCTTATATTTGTGATTATGTGACTAATATACAGAATGTGTTCGTGGGATACAGACAAATTACGGCGCATTATTTTTTAATGCTTATAGCCGCAATCGCTGGAAGAGAGCGGCCTGCTGCTCATGTGTTCATGATTAAATTGTTCAAAGCACAGCAGTTAGGATGCCCCCCTAGAGCAGTGGTTCTCAACCTTTTTTCAGTGATGCACCCCCTGTGAAATAAAGTGCAAAGCCTTTTTGGTTGAACAAAAGATGTAATACACATCGCTGTGCCATCAAGGTCTGATTTAAATTAGAACATATACAATTCAGTTCAGGAACTTACACTTATATTTTATAGAATATTTATGAAATAACAATCTTTTAAAGGATTTTTTAATGGATGTTCATTTTAAATATTTTCTTAAAAGATCTCACGTACCCCCTGGAGTGTCTTCATGTACCCCCATTTGAGAACCACTGCCCGAGAGGGTTAAAGGTCCACCCACCACAGACTCACAGAATCCTGTGGGAGCGACTGTGTTACGTCACCCAAAGCCATTTGGGTTCACTCCATTTGGGTTCCCTCTCACTGCTCTCATGATAGCAGGCCGCTATTTGTGTCCCAGAGACACTAGAATCACAGTGTAGTCAGTGACCGACTGGTTAACATAACGGATTATTTACTGCAGCAGTAAAACATCCGTTAGCCGGGGAGGTCATCAGGAGTAATTTCACAACTGCTTTTTGTTTCGTACACAACCTCTGTGACATGTCTTTGAGTACAAAGCAGAATCATACGGGTGGTGGGGGTCGAGCTGACACGGTCCTTCTGGGGAGATAAGGATAGAATATGCCACGGGGTGACTCCCCACGTTTCTGTTTATTCCTGCCGTTAAGGAACGCTGACGGTGTGTCGTTCCTTTAAACACTACTGACTAATGCTGCTGAATAAGATCATTCGCCTTCCTTGACAAGAACTGAATAAGCTCGCAGAACTTCAAAATGCCCACACTAGTCATCATTGGGAATTCCCATTTTCCAGCCAACACAGCCCGCTGCTGAGAGAAGATAACAATCCTCCATCCTGTTGGCTTAGCTGAAACGTCTTCGTCCAGCATCTTAAGCACGCCGAGAGCAAAGAATACCGGGGCATGTAAACTGTGTATTTACATAAGAGCCAAGTGAGCCGTTAAAATGATTTAAATCACAGTTATGAATATCAACCATGTCCTTCCAGAGAGACACGATCACAATTTGGTCCCCTTTAATGAGTTAATTAGCAATTTCTATGTAAGAGGACAAACTGTAGAGCAGATACACTGTACACAAGCTCCCGTACGTCTGCTTAATTGATCCCCAATTAGCCATTAATTATTTGATTACCTCATTTAGCCTGCGTGTCATTGGTTTGTATGTCACCTCAGTCGGTGACAAGTGCGCTCTAATTAAAGAGCAGGACACTATGAGCAGCCTTGAAGAAGCCATTTGCAGGCGGGGGGAGAGCTATAGATATTCATGAGATTGTTTTAATTTGTAATAAAGAGCGGAATTACCAGCAGTGTTGAGAATATGAGCCTTGCCGTTTGCAGTAATGTGACGCTGCTTCTCCGTACGGCTGCCCTCTTGCCAGCGGCTGGACAGGATGCGTCCATCTGCCTCAAACGGCCATTACGACGGAATAATGTGCCGCCGTGGTACTCATGATTAAAGTCGCCTGGGTGACAGGGGCCGATTGCAGTCGCTCTCCAGAAGGTTACGTTCTGCCCGCCTGGCTCAAAGGGAAGGCGTGAGATGGGAATAAAGTGGAAAAGATACATGTTGATCAGGTGGAATCTTCTTTTAAGCAGCACAGTTTATTGCACAGGTGGATTTAGAATAAATCTGGAGAATGAGACTCCTCCAGAGGCCTCCCACTGCAGACACAGTTTAACACACAGATAGATTTAAACACATAGCTACTGCAGTTCAAGTGCGTCTTCTCCAGAGCTGCTCCATTAGTCAATCGACACTTCTTAGTTCAAGCTTCTCCATTGTGAGGATTTGCGGTTTTTCTTTGTCTTGTGCATTTATAAATTGAATATCTATAGGTTGTAAACTGTTGGCAAGTCCTTTGAAGATGCCAATTTGGAATTACGTGCCACCGTCTGTGACATCCTAGCCACTACGTGGCGTCAGCTTGGAATAGCCAAATGAATGTGGGCTTTAACGTCATAATTGAATATTCTAATTCATGCAGAGAACGTGTGTGTTCCCATAAGAGAACATTTTCACTCACTTCTCCTCACTCCTTTATTTTCTCCTGGAAGTAAGATGTGGGAGAGGTGTAATATTCTGAGAAAACACTCTGAATCTCTGAAATTTAGGTTATGAGAAAAAATAAACTAATATGAAAGTAAGAGTTTGAAAGAATCTCTCTGAGATTATAAAGTCACATTAGATAACCTTTAAAAACACACACACACAAGAGAGCCATGACCAGATTCTACCATTTATTACACATATTACATTCTTAAATAAAAATGCTCCACTTAACAGTTCTTGCATAGATATCTTACAATACCAATTTAGAAAAAGAATTATGAAACAGACCAGTAACAAAAATAAATTTTCTTCTTCCTTAATAAAGAACATTACCATACTAACATCGTATAATACAAATAATATTTTAAACACTTTGTACAGCAAAACATTTTAAGTAAAACAAAAGAACTTAAGATAAAAAATAAAAAAAGTCAACAGAGGTGACGGTAAAAGAGGAGAGGAAGGCGGGTGTGGAGTGAAGGGTTATGGATCAAAGGTTGATATGAAAGGTATCGGAGTAACAGAGCCACTGCAGGACGGGTGAGTCGTGATGTCATGATGGTAAAAACACACCTGCTGTCTTCTCTTCTCTTATCTCAGGAAACATATTGTTGTGATCCCTTAGCAGTCATGGTTTGACATCACTGTGATGATGTAAAAGTGTGCTAAACCACAGCTCTCCTAAATGATGACACTGGATTGGTAACTTCCCCTCCACCCCCTCCAATATGCGGCCTGAGGATTGGCACCAAAATCGTTTGTCTCTGCTAAGTTTTTGTACTAAGTTTGGGTATTGTTTTTAATGACAACCGTATACACACCAAAATGCATTGCAGAGATTTTTGGAGATTGCATTTAATCCGTCTTTATAGCAACGTCCGTTTGGGAAAGCAAGATGAGCATCGGGCGCATTTCTGAAACCTCGAGTTGAACCGAAATCAGCTGAAGCTTTTGTTTGGCACGTAAACCTGAGGACATATAAAGGCGTCTTGTGTCTTCTTCGTGTCCGAGATCTCTGAAAAGCAGCTGGTGACCAGCAACATGTTGTCAGAACCAACAGGAAGGACATTTAGGTGTCACGGACAAGACTTAATAGTACCCAAGAACTTTGTTTGAACTGTTTCCTGTTTGGAAGTTATCATTTATCCATGAGTCAGTCTCAATCAAATCAAAATGAATCTTTCTAGTGCTGTATAAAAGATCCAGGTGCGTAGGTGGACGTGCCTCGTAGCTTTCAATAAATAGACTGAAGGAGATTATCTTTTTTGTTTCACCCCTGGACATTTTGTAATCCTGAAGAAGGGCGTGCAGATGGTTAGTCAGCAACACGTTGGAATGTATTTCAGACTTGTTGAGGGTTGTAAAATAAAAAACATATATGTGAGATAAATAACACATTTCCCAAGACGGGCGATCTTTGACGCTGTTCTACTTTATTAAGCATGTCTTGTTCTGTTTGCACAGGAATTAAAAATTATTAAGTTTGTCACTGCACTGTGCTATTTGACGGACGGACGGACAAACCTTTTTGATACCAATCCTTTTTGCACATACTTGGAGTTTGCCCAGTGGTTTGACTCCTCTAAGAAGTAGTATTATGAATCCTAGGCGTAAGGGTCTAACTGAGCAGATGAACTGACAGAGATGGAAAAGCACCTACACGGAGGGGTCGACTCAACTTGGAAACTGTCCACACCGACCAGCTATTTAGCTGGAAAGGTGGAAAAGTTATTGCAGTCTTGCCAAAGAACTGCTCGGAGCTCCCGAGCAGCATTTAGTTCTTGAGAAAGCTCCCCATATACAGCCAGATATCTGAAGACTTTCAGGCCCCAGAGGGCTCTGACTGCTCGTGGTTTTGGTGGTGAGGGTTTTGAGTGGGTGGAGGTAAAATATACAGACACAAGGAGAGGAGTAAAGATATGTGAATCTCTTATATATGGACACATCAAGCATGGACAAACACAGTAGTTACAGACAGACAGAGTCACTCCGGGATGGCACTGATACCACATTTCAGCCAAGTCACAGCATGACTAAATGTCTGCCATCTACGACAAACTCCTCCAGAACCACAGAGATGGAAAAGGCCTTTCACCGGAAGCCAATGCGCAAGTGGACCTGTAGTAAATGGTTATTGGTGGCAAAGTGCATCCTGGACAGGGAACGAAATGTTAAGTGGATATTTGACAGAGTGCTCCAACAGACTAAGCTAGCAGTGCGTGCACATGGAAGTAGTGCGATAGCTAAGTATGATCATGTAGTGCAATGGTTTGCGTGAACTAAAGCAGGTCTATAGAAACGTCGGTTTCGTTTGCGTAAGATCTCACGCTATTTACAAAAGCTTCCTTCTTCAGGGTGATATGTTAGAGAACTGTGGAGACTGAAGCCTGGTCCCTGAAAAGGACTGTGTCCGGACAACTGGCTGTGGTCAAAGACGGTGTCTAAAGGCTGGTTTCACACTGGGTTTGTTGGTTTGGGGTCTGAATTCTGTGCGGATGCCACTAATAACTTTGTTATCGTTGGGTACAAACTGCTTTCTGACCGAACTGCGCAACAGTTTGTCAACGGTTCACATTTCGGACGACCTCATTCAGGTGGTTCTCGCGCAGTTTCTTTTGCACACGAAAAACCGTTGCATTTTTGGGCAGACCATTTCCACATTCAGACCAACCTGCCACTGTGAAATCGCCCTCAGTAAACCTCAAAGGATAGAACTTCTCCTCTGGATGGAGTTACCATTTGATGTTTGGGAATGGTCTCCAGCCCGCCTTTGACTTTGAAATATGACATCAACTATTCTCAGAAGCTTACTTAAAGTAAAGCTTCTTCACTCCTGTCAATAAGACTATGAGAACATTATTTTACATTTGTGAACAATGAGTTCGGCTCCAGCTGACAGTAGACGAGAGACCGAGAACGTTACGAAGCGTGAAGAGTCGGAGCGTACCGGTAATTAAGATTTAATGGAACGATCATGTAAGAAAAACAATCCCTCTCCTTCCACCTCCCATCCAACGCTGCTCTTCTGCCCTCTCGGCTCTTTCTTCTACATCTACTACATTCACAGCAGTTAACTTGCAAATGTGCATATCTTTGGGCGAAACGTGTAAAGTGTGCATTCAGCATTCCTGCGGCTGATAGTGCATGGACAACTGCTGTGGACAGAGAGGGAGAGATGGGGGTGAGGATGGAGGGATGGAGGGAGACAAGAATGGCCCTTTAACTGTGAAGGAAGAGGGAGGGTTTGGAGTGGATTTTATATCTGTAGGGCCTTTGCAGATAAATGGTCATTTATTTTATCCCTAATCCATGAGATAAAACGCACGGGCTGATTTAATGATTTGAATATTCATGTGGGGAAATTATTTTTTCCCCATCATAGTTTAGTCTATGTGACAAACATCTCACTGTCTCCTGGCATCTCTCGACGCTAACGGGATCTTCTGTTTGTTGCACATCAGATCCGTCCACTGGGTACATGGCGCTGGAACCAGTCCGGGCTCAAGGTCCCTGTTGTTGTTTTTTTTCTTCTCCAGACCACTCAGCTTCTCTGTGACCCAGAGCTATCTCATTAGCTGAACTGCGACTAGAGAAGAGGACCCGGGAGTGCCAATGCTAATCAGAGCAGTGGGACGGCTGCTAGCTGGCCTGGAGGAGCCTGAGGGACGACGGGAGACCCTTAGCACCACTGTGATGTCAACATGGAGTTTGATGGAAGAGAACAACTATGAGTTGCATTTGTTGCACGCTTGTCTTTGTGGTTCAGGACACAATTCATTAATGTTTTATTCCTAAAAAAAGTTAATATCCTGAAGGTTTCACCTTCCTTAGAGTGTACTTTAAGTAACAGTGTGTAGCATTTAAAGTTTTTTTTTCAATACCTCATTTCTTTCTACAGGAAGAACGAAAATAAAATAAAAAACACTGGCTTAAGATAGGGCCATTCACGTTTTCCTGTTGGCCAACGTACTTCTTCTCCACCAGGGGTAGACAACCGTAAGAACGCAAGCCACCATTGGCACACTGCAGCTTAACCAATGGCATACTAGCAATAAGTGTGCAAGGGAGTTTTTTTTGGAAATATTTAAGTGCCGTCTCATCTGAATGCTGTTACCTCCATTGGCAGTTACCATTGGCCAGTTTTTTACGTAAAGCCGTCCTACTCTGCCTCCGATTGGCTAGCACTCGTTGGCGTCTTCGCAGGAACAAGATTGGTGGGAGGTTGGTAGAGTTCCTGATTTCTATTCAGATGTGAATGTTTTCATGAGGATGGCAACCATTTTATATATGCACTTTGCCTAAATGGATGGAATAAAGTGCATACAAATCTGTCGCAGAATTCAATTTGGATTTGGTGTCATAATTAAAATGAATGTTATATTTTATGTTGATATGGCACGTTGAAAAATGGCACATCATATCAAAAAGATTGCCCAACCTCAACGCTAGATGCCGCTAAATCCTACACACTGCACCTTTAAGGCTTATAATCTTCGTTGTTTATTGTAATCTTATAATACAAGGCAAATTTTCATCTCTTTTGACTTTTTCCATCAAGCTCCATGACTTGAAATAATGAAAGAATGAACAAATGAGGGGTCTGAACAAAAACCTAATAAACACATTGTCAGCTGTTGCTTAGATTAATAGCATTTTCAAACAGCAAATGCATTAACCAACATTTCTCCCACACATGTTCAGCAGTAAAAAAACATCTGTTATCAACCACTTTGCTGAATCACTGCTTCCCTCACAGTATGCCTAACGGGGACACACACACATACACACACAGGTACACATTCATGCCATCAAAAGCCTCACAAAAGTGCTACGATCCCCATCCCTCTATGATTGTACTTCCTGTATAGGAGGGCTCCTTCTACATCCCGTCGCATGTCTCAACATTTTAGCGTGATTTTGCATCATTTAAGCTGAAGGAAAAACAACCATTAATAGAGCTTCAGTCACAGAAACTGAACAATAAAAGGAAATCAAAAGCGAGACGGTGGATTCGTCTCAGACGTGGGTTGCTTTACGTCGTATTTAGCAGAAAGAGAGAGTTAGTAGAGAAAAGCTGCCGCTGGATACAGAGGCCTCGTATGGAGGCGGTCTCCCGCTGATCTCCCCTGACCGGGGAGACTCTGCCCGTGGCTAAAGGGCAGTTCCACGCTGGATGTTTTTGGTATCGATTGTTCGAAGCTGCACCATAAACCCTCTCGAAGGGGAATGTTCTCACTATTTCACCTAATGAAGGCTGGCAAGGTCGACTGGCACGATGACTGGGCATGCTGGGATGTGAAATCCCCCCGCTAGCTTCCGGGCATTTTATACATTGGACATTTTAGCGTTAGTGATTACATTCAGTTCACAGAGAAAAGTCCATTGAGAAAAAACCCCAGCAGGGTTATGTGTGTTTTTTGAAGACATGCCCATAACACTCTAAACACTTGTTATCAACAAGAAGTGGCAAAACAACATTCCGACTTCCCTTGTTGCAGTCGTACCACGGATGTGTCATAAGACCTGGATACGGCGCTACCTTTCTAATTCGGCCCAGTGGCCACTCTTGGTATTGCGGCGAAAAAACACCCTGCAGACCAAAGTTCAATTATGACTCTTTCTATTGTGACATTTTTTATCCTTGGCGGTTTTATTTTGTTTAACTTTCCTTTAGAAAAGCAATTTGAAAACATGTGACGTCGCCCGCAATGTAAAGTCTACGGGCAGAGCGGGGACTCGTTGGGCGGGGCAGCGGGAAAAACACTACTGCTCATACTCAGTGGGCCGCAAACTACGGAAGTAAGTATGCGCCAGGCGAGCAATTCTAATTGGACTGAATAGGCGCCATCTTGGGCTCCAAGTATCCAGTTCTTATAATACATCCATGACTTGTACGCATTACCCCAAGCTAGCTAGTTGGCTTTGTGTTACTAGCTAGCAAGCTAGCAAACGGCTGTTAGCAAACCATCCCACAGGCCTTTGGCATTAACATGTATTTTATTCACTTCCTTATTGTGTTAATTAGAATGCCAAAGTTAAAATACTTTGCTACTTTGAGCTGTTCAGATTAATTTCATTGATATATCACCAAAATGCAGGGGGTTACACTCAATCCTCCATCAACAATATATATATATGTTATGGGAGAGAAGTTTGGGGATCCCAATGACAGTTTGCTTATATGAAAATTATTATTCTGTAATAATAATTTTGTCATTTTCTTCACCGGACTTTCAATTGTTGGAAAACTGACTCCCCAGATTTCCAGGTCAAGACATTCAAATTCACTGTACACGAGAGGCGGGTAGAATGGTCTCTGAGGATTATTGACATGTTTTCAACATGCTTTGAGAAAAAGACCTGCTGCAATTGTTTTACTTCTATGTATTATTCGATGAAAGCGGTGGCTTATACACTCAATCATAACCGACGACGCAACCAGAGTCTCTGGAGCGAGAGCGCTGTGGAAATGAGAGGCACAAACTGTAGCGAGGGATATGTGGGTGATTGCTGGAACCGAGAACAAGCTGATTTCTCACTTCAAAGGATTTGGAATCGTTTGTTACCTCCAGCCGAGAGCTAAGATACTCTTCTACTAAACAACACTTGCTAAATTCCTACTGTGAAAAAAGATCTGGGAGCAGAACATATAATTCCAGGAAGAGTGTGTGTGTGTGTGTGTGTGTGTGTGTGTGTGTGTGTGTGTGTGTGTGTGTGTGTGTGTGTGTGTGTGTGTGTATGTGTGTGTACACATGAGCTTGTGTGTGTGTGTGTGTGTGTGTGTGTGTTTGCACTAAAGCCTGCCATGCAGTGTTTTGTTTTCCAACTCTGTTCATTCGTTTATTAATTATTTTCCTAAATCTTATTAGTCTTATCTCAAGAGGAGCCGTGAGCAAAGAAACCGCAGTGTAAGTCTGTGTGTCGACGGAGTATGTGTTCTTGTTCTCTATACAATGTGTAGCGCTAGACAGAAGAGTTTTTTGTGTGGTTTATTTTTTTCTTCTTTTTTTTTACCAAGTCTTTTTATGAGTTTTTTTTTTTTCTTTGAGTTAATTTTTTTTTCAGCTGTAGAAAACAAAACAAAAAAAAGCACAGATAACGTTGAAAAAAAAAAAGAGTCAGTGCAGTCAATGGATACGAAACAGGCAAATTTGACCAGGGTCGACGTGACCGCGTCCGTTCGGCACCGCCGCACAAAGGGTTCGGGTCGGTGCCTCGAGTCCCACGCTAGTGAGCAAAAAGCAGCTCGTGCCCACGCGGCGCTGCCCGGCGAGATGAGATCTCGGAGTCTGCGAAAGAGCTCCAGGACGACTCTCTGAATCACCAAAAAGCACAAGAAAGAGGAGAAAACAGGTTTTCCTTTTTTCCCAGCGAGTCCTCCGCCCGACTCCGGTAAGAGTGCGAGACCACGAAAGTCATGCAAGGGGTTTGGTCTCCCAGCTGGAGTGAATCGCAGGGCAGAAGGAGCAGCACTGAAAAAACAAGAAGACCTCTCTGCTTTTATTTCAGTCCAAAAAAGTACAAATCCCTTTTTCTGAGTGTTGGTATGATTCTGTTTCTTTTGTTCTTCTTTTCTGTTCATCCACTAGTTGCTCACAGACTGCAGAAACAGAGCCGGTGCACATGGGGATTAAAAGACCAACAACGCTCTCCTTCTCATCCCACACATTCGGTTGAAGACATCCTAAAGACTTTCAGTTATTCTTTTTTTTTCTGTTTTTCTTTTTTTTCTCCCTCAAACACAATTCAGTGACTTTTAAGACGTTTTCTCCAAGAGAGAAACAAGAACAAAGTGTCATTCTTTGCAATAACCACAATAAGAAGAATTATCGTCCTCTAAGTAGAAAAAAAGGGAAGAAAGTGTCGCTGCGTATTTCTGTCAGATGTCCTGCGGAGGCGGCAGGCGTCTCAGGGTAGGTGAGAGATGCGAACACCCACCGGAGGAGAGCCTGAGAGCTGCAGCAGCGCCCGCTGACCGAGGCACCCATGGGTGCGCCGAAAAAGCACCCCGGGTCCGGGCCCTGATTGTCAGCTATATGCTGGAAGTCAAGCCGGACAGTCTCTCTCCTGCAGATTCGTTGTTGTTTTCTTCACATAGATTACTGAAGCTGACTGCGGCAGATGATGGTTTCTGAAGTTCCGTGTATGAGATATATTGAAGAAAGAAAAAAAAGCTATGATAAAAGTTGAGTATTTGATTTCAAAGCCGGTAAAGCACTAACAACTGACTACATGGATATTTAAAGGTTTCCCCACTGAACTATCTCCTAACCTAAAGTGACTTCATGGTTTAATCACACTGACTACAGAGAAAGAAAAAAGGCGGCGTTAAGTAAGATAAGTACATGTTGGTTTGGCAGTGTCCAAGACCCAGAGCCGCATGAGAGCAGCCGGGGTTCACCGGGATGATGCATTCAAAGACGGGTGTGTTGGGTGTTCACTATTGCGAGTGTGTAGTTTTAAAGAAAAAAACAACAATCTAGCTACTCCTCGTTTCCCCTCCGGTCGCAGCCTCCGACGAGAGGGCCGTCGCTCCGTTTTGATCTGCCTCTCAGATGGAGCGCCGCCCTGCAGGCGCCGTGGCCGCCGGCTGGTTTATGGACGGGGTGAACGAGGCGGGCGGTTGGTAGCTCGACTGCCCTCTCTCCTCCTATCTCCTCCTCCTCCTCCTCCTCCTCCTCCTGCTCCAATTTCTCCTCTTGCTTCTCCTCCTTCTCCCTCTCCTTCTCTTTTTGCCCTCAGATGTGCCTCTTCATGTGCAGGGCCAGGTGGTCCGACCGAGAGAAACACCTGCAGAGAGAAACGGAGAAGCCACGTCAATCCCACAACCTGAACATGCATGAATCATGTCTGGAAAATGCAGTAAAGGAGACGGAGAAAAATGAGAAGCATTTTAAAAAAGTGCAAAAAGCATAATTAGTCTTATTTTATTGGAGATCGATAGCTCAAAGGTATCGCGTATCGATACACAGCCCTGCCCGTGATGCGCGCATTAGCCACACAAGCTAACTAGCTAATGTGTAACATACCAAAAGAACTACAGCGTCTCACAAATACTGAGCATGAATGCAACACTTTCTTTTGGCTTTCTTGACCTTTGGTTCAAACAGCAATGAACCCCAATGGATGAAGTAAACCAGGCTGGACAATATATGAGCGTGATGTACCGCTCACAGCGCACATCTTTTTAAAACAAGACCATGATGAGTTAGGCTCCCGGTCAAGGTTTAGTTAAACTATGGTCTAATGCAAGATGGAAAGCAATGGATTGACAGACAATTGATGAAGTACTGAATTTAAAATATTGATAAGCTGGGCATACTGCATATTCAGTCAAAATTTGAAAATGTATAAAGAACATATGGGGGAGCCAGTGGGCCGGATAATATGATCATAATGGTATTAATTTATAATTGTATTGTAGCAGTGCGATACACTGGGGCGTCAGGTGTGACTGTGGCAGGAGGAACCCAGAGAGGTCAGGCTTTGCTGCGTTTAGTCAACCAGAAAAAGCTAAAAGCGAGGAGAATTATCTCAACATGAATAGGAGAGCTCACGGCTTAACACACACATGTATTAATGCAGAGAACGGCGGAGATTTTTTAAACATCTTGGTTTTTAAACGACACTGAACTTCAATGGTCTTACTTCATTATGTCACACCAGTGAAACCCAAACGTAGAGACGAATATTAGCCAATTCACGCTCAGTGATTTCCTAAATACGACTCAAACACGACCATAAATCACAGCCAGACCTCCCTAGCTCTGCAGTCAGTCCTCGAGCTCTGAGTAGAACACTATTGTAGAAACTAATTAGATATGCATCGTGAACACGGACACTAATGCAGACAGGCTGGCAGTACTTTCTGAAGCCGGGCAATTTAACTCAGCGGTGACTGCGCCGGGTGCGAGAGAGAGACATAAAACCAGGTGCTGGTTGATGTGGAGTATGAGAATCGTGAGCGTTTTAATTTAATTACACCATTAAAGCTGAACATTCCCAATAAAAATGAATCGCAAATGATATGAATAAAGGAGAGGCAAAACAAAATGTGGGTGAGGAGAAAATGAGAAATTAAAAATTCAATTTGCCAGAGGCTTTATTCATTATTAATTAGTCAAGGATATTCTATGTGTGTGTGTGTGTGTGTGTGTGTGTGTGTGTGTGTGTGTGTGTGTGTGTGTGTGTGTGTGTGTGTTTAGGCAGGCTATCCAGATGCAAGTAGACAGAGCTCAACACTCAAAAGTACAATAGAAAGTTTTGCACGTTGCAGCAAAATCTGCGGCCTCTCAGCTGGTTCCTTTCTCCTGATGTCAGTCTGCAGATCCTGCCGGAAGTTAAGTTTAGTAATCAGGGTGCAATGTCACATTGAGCTCGGAAAATAAAGAAATCGGTTAAAAAATGTTGGCAAGATTCTGTCCTCACAAATTCAACTGACAGGAGATCTAAAGTCCTGTGCATAAAGCTGTGAGTATATTCAGATATATTCCGTCCAGTCGAACAAATCTCATCTTTAGCCTGTGACATCATCGGCCTAACTGATGCTGCTGACAACCACCCGACACACATATATTAGCAGTTTTTTTAACACCACACCTCTACCTCATGACGGTTAGAAAAAGGAATGCAAAAAAGAGCTTAACCGCAACCGGATCGTAACGATAAGCAAGCGTTACAGCGTTTATCGCACCATTCACAACTTGTTGCAACGTTAAGCGCTACCGCTTCACAACATGAGCCGCGTGTAACAATGTAACAATGTTACCCGCGGCTGTTTCACATCGTTCACCACTTGTTACGTTAGCGACTGCTACACAACGTTACGCTAATCTCCGCCGTTTCACAAAGTTAAGCACAACACGCACACGTGCTGCGGAAAGATACGCGGGCTTCTGCCCAAGCTGCAAAATATGACGAAATAAAGAAGTTGACAGACGTCTAAAAACAAATGAAAAACAAGGTGAAGAGATTCTGCTGTCTTTCGCGGTGTCGTTGGTGTTTTGGTGTGTGCAGTTTCCAGGATATTAGCTAAAAACGCAGCGTGTGGGCGGAACCCCCTTTGACGTTTTAAATGTCATCAAGTTTTCCGACTTCATCATCTTACTGTGAACACGACGCTGAGCTTTGCTCTCATCCCTGTTGTCTGTGATCTAGCGAGGCCATGTGCTACCTACTGTACACCTTCACCAATCTGTGTGTGCGTGTGTGTGTGCGGCTGGACAGATGGCCATGCCAGTTACTGTGTCACTGCTGGGGCGTGGAGCAGCCAGACCAGCTGGTACCCCCCCCAACACACACGCACACACACACACACACACACTCCTCCTTCCCATCCGCCACTTCCCCTCCTCTAAACTCTCCCTTCCCCTCCTCACTTCTTTTTGTCCTCCTCCTCATCACTCCTCCTCCTTCCAGAAACATCGGGGGGTCCCCGCTTGATTAGGCAGGATTAATGACAGACTGCAGTGAGTGTGTGTGGTTGTGCGTGTGTGTGTGCGCGTGCGTGTTTCCCCAGGAGAAATTGTGTCAGATTGAACAGTCTATCTAATGTTAACCTCTCCATGGCTGCCACTTTTTGCCATTCTCATGGTAATATTTTAAAGGGCTCCACCCACCACAGATGTGTTAGTGTGTGTGTGTGTGTGTGTGTGTGTGTGTGTGTGTGTGTGTGTGTGTGTGTGTGCTACTATAAAGATACATCCTGGTTATGTTAAGCATGTGTTTTCATCCACTTTGTGAGCATCAAAAAGCCTTCCGGGCTATCCTAAAGGAATACTGGAAATATGTAAACAACACTATAGATGCTTTCAGACAATGAGTATTTTGGCTGGCCACCTTTAATCTCATCACGCAGCCAAGTGGAGCCGGTTGTAGTTTCAAATAAAGGAAATGTTCAGAAATATGAAGCGATTATACATTTTTTATATGAATAAATAACCATTCTCTGCATGTACTGAGTTTCCGATGGACGATTTAGGCCTTTTATCTCCAGCCGCCCCAGAGTCTCGTCTGATTGGATTCACTTTCGTGAACGCCCCTGAGTGCGGGGATGAGTCATCAAACGTTTGAAACCGTTCCACCCCAAAGTAGTTCTGTTCCCTTTCTAAAAGACACAACGCATGCAACGGACGTAAATTGTCCCTCGCCTCGTCCATAACTGAGGTAGTTGTAGTTTACTTCTCTCTGTACATTTCTCTTATGTTCACCAACGCGTACCTCTCACTTTTAATTTGAGGAAGCTGATATTTTCCCAACACATGTTCGTCCTTTGCGGAGGTGATTCTAGCGGGAGAGTTTGGCGAGGACTCCAACTGCGAGTCAGCAAAACTGTCGACGCGGAAAAATTGGACTTTTAAGCTCAAAATACCTTCTATACTCGATGCAGACTTTGATGGACGCGATTATGATGCATCTTACGCCTGTGTCATTGTTACAGCTGGACCTTATAAATGTTCACGTTTGAGCGTCTTTGCGTTCTGCACGCATGTGTGTGTGTGTGTGTGTGTGTGTGTGTGTGTGGAGTCTCCGCACACTGCGTTTGTGTGTGAGCCAAGAAGGAGCTAATACAGTCCCAGCTCTCAGCTAGGATTAGAAGCTTCCAGCAGGTTTCTGGAGGGGTTTATGTCTAAAACCCAAACTAGAGGGAACCCGCTACAGCCAATTACACTGTCTCTAGGGCAAACGTGTGTGTGTGTGTGTTCGTGTGTGTTGTTCACCAGAAAAGGTAGTGCGGGCACACACACATACAGAGAGTGTGTATGTTAAAGTGGAGCTGGCATCTGGTGCCACTCAATTAGCTGTGACCAGTCTGCCAAGAGCTAGAATCCATTTAACTGCCAGCACAGGGGCATGAGTAAGCACACGCACACACACACACACACACACACACACACACACACACACACACACACACACACACACACACACACACACACACACACACACACACACACACACAACCCACACTCTACCTCCAGGACCAAACAGAGATGCTGTGACGTCCCTGGCTCCTGTCCACAGGGAGACTTAGTTATCTTTCATTTTGAAACGCACACTGCATCATCTTCTTTTTCTTCTTGTTTTTTTCTACCTTTGTTTTCCACCGAGGTCAAACTGGGTCGGACATGAGTGGGTGAAAGAAAACACAGCGACGCAGGACCAATGAGTAAACTCTCCCACCACTGGTTGTAGAGCCAATAAAAAAAAATATATTTTCGTCTTAATAAGAAATCAAAATAAAACGTCAATCCATGTGGTATTTAAATTCAATGAAACATTCCTAATCGTTAAGTTGAGCCGATAAGACTTCCTCTGATCTCCTCAACTGTCTTCAAACAAACGCATCTCCAGTGCTTTGCCTCTGAACGCGGTAATGTAAGGACTTGTATTCCCCGTGCGTGAGACAAGACACGTGAACTGAGCCCAAAGGCGTCGCGAGGAAACGCAAACATCGTTTGATTCATCATTTGTCGGAACCTTTGTGCCAACTGCCTGCTGCCTCGGATGCATTACCAAGAAATGCACAACAAAAGAAACATTGTTGCACATGTATATCCCCCCCCAACCCCCACTATTGATTTAAAGGAGAAGCATGAAAGAGCAAATGTAAATACGCCTATTTGCCGTCTCGCCAGATGTCAGTTTGATCGCCTTTCATCGCGCGCGTCTCTGTGATGTTCTCATCCTCGCTCAGCACAGCCGTCTGATTCCTGTTGCATCGCGGTTCCACGAGGCGCCGGCTCACCCGTTGGAGCGACGACGAGCCCGGGCCCCGTGGCAGCTTCCCAGCTTTGTACACTCCATTGATGAATCTGCACACGTCTGAGATCGTTCACGGAGAATCTTTATGTTTGGGACGACTGGAAGCGCAAAACAAGAACATTTGGAAGACTTAGGAAATAGTGATGGGCTTCTTAAGTGAAGATTGACTTGATACAGCAGCAGACACCTGGACCTAGCCATCCTAAATGTGATTACTTACACCAGATCTTTTTCTGCCGCGTTAACATCCTTAGTTGCAGCCTGAGTATGTGACGCGCTGGCTGACATGAATCCCATTCCAAGTCCCCAGAGGGGTCGCCTTTTTTTTAGTTTTTTGGAGTTCTATTCAATTCAATTCAGTTTGTTTTGTTTAGTCCAAAATCACAAATTGCAAATTTGCCTCGGAGGGCTTTACTATCTGTACACATACGACATCCCTGTCCCAGGACCTCACATTGGATCAGGAAGAATTCCTCTTGGGGACGAAACGCAGGTTAACTAAACAGAGGTCCTCGACAGGTAAACGGGCATCAACGTGCTGCAAATGTAAAGTTTTCCACGCGTGTCCGTCGTAGTTCGCGTGTGCAGTAGGATGTCTGCGTGGGAGTGTCCGTACCTGTCGCAGTGGTTGCACTTGAATGGCTTGGCTCCGGTGTGTTTGCGGTAGTGTCGCGTCAACTCGTCGCTGCGGGCGAAGCGCCAGTCGCAGCCCTCCCATGAGCACTTGTAGGGCTTCTCACCTGAGAGGGAGAGAGAGAGAGAGAGAGAGAGAGAGAGAGAGAGAGAGAGAGAGAGAGAAGGTGTCACATTTTATTAGAATTTCTACATCTAATTTCACACATTTAATCTACAGCTGTTCACTAATGTACATGTAACCACTCTTTGCTTTTTCCATGAATCTCGCTCCCCCCCTCCTCACACACACACACAAACACACACATATAGACACACACACGCACACACACCCTGAGGTGGTGGGATCTGAAAATGTAAATGAAGTTTCATCCCCCACTTCACCAGATGGGAGGAGAGATGCTCTATTGTTCTCAGCCTGTAGTTATCTCTCCGCGATAGAAAGCCTTCCAGCTGTGTGTGTGTGTGTGTGTGTGTGTGTGTGTGTGTGTGTGTGTGTGTGCAGTGTGTAGTGTGAGCAGACTGTCTTCAGATGGGACGTGATGATGTCTGACTGCCTGTATGAGAGAGGGGTTCTCTCGCTGAGCAGACCATTCAGAAACTCAAATAGCAACCCAGAAAATAAAACTACAACTAAAATGACGAACAAAGTGTGAGCACAAACAAATGTCATTTTAAATTAAATCTGCTGCAATGAGTTTTCAACTGGTTATGAAACTGGTTTCAATGTAATACTGATGGCTCCTCATAACCCGCATAAGCAGAAGATGAGACGGTTGTCTATTCTTAGAGTTATTCGTAATGCTCATGACAATAAAGTCAGAATGTACCACACTAAGACCTGCATGCGTTATAATATTTACACAAGCAAAGATTTGGCAGTGAGTTGCACATTTAATATCTTTTTTTAACGTTATATTTTATGGTTATGGCTGACACTAGGGCAAGATCTCAGCAAAGAGAGAAAATAAAAGCTTAAAAAGGGACATTGATAGAGGACGGGCGAAAACAAGAGTCGACCTTGGTCGGCTGCTCAACAGATGGAGAGAATTCGCGTGATTTGAAAGGATTCAAAATGGACTCTTGCGAAATGACAGGAGGCCAGGGGGCAGGTAAATAAACACACATTAATAATGTGTATCAGATAAAATGAATTAATAATAAAAGGTACATGACTCATCTTGCTGTGAAATGTCATTTTCAAATGAACAGATGTCATATTTCTTTCAGTCCCACGACAAATGCACTGCGGCCGGATCTGGATCTTACCGCACTTCCGCTTTTGTCCACAGGAGGCGCCAAAATCAACACAAAGGTTACGCTTCAAAGGAATCTGCCAGTAATGTGCACATTGTGTATGACAGTGTATGATGTCGCATTGATTTAAAAAACATAATGTAAACAAGCTATTTAAATCAATAAATAAATGTCATTTTTTTTTTATATTGATGAAGACGAAACACCTAAAGACAGAAGGCATTTTTCCACTGGCCAAACCTAAATGCAGACCCCTGGTGTCAGTGACTCTGTGTGTGTGTGTGTGTGTGTGTGTGTGTGTGTGTGTGTGTGTGTGTGTGTGTGTGTGTGTGTGTGTGTGTGTGTGTGTGTGAGAGAGACCTGGGGTTGTGCTAACCATAATTGGGGTCTTAATGGCTCTTAAAGGGGAGCAGTACAGCAGTTTACAGTCAGACAGCCAGATGCCCTGCCAGCCCCTCCCCCTCATCCCAGCAGCCTTTCCAAGGAGACAGACACAAACAAAGTGGAACTACTGTGAAAACTGAAGTATTTCACCACACGGTGGAAAGGATAATTGGATAGTAAAGGATGTTTTCACAAGTATGTCGGGCGTTTTTTTTAATCAGGATTTTGGAACTAAAACAGTAAATCTCTTTAAGTAGAAGCTGGTTCCAGATCGCTGCACCGCCACCCACATCGAGATGTGTAACAGATTCAAACCAGTCCGGTGCTCCTGTTTTCCTGGTTGTAAAACACAACCGAGCCAATCAGAACTTAGTTGTCGAGGCCTAACAATTCATCGGCTTCCTGTGTCAGAACCAGGAAGGAAAGATCTGTGTTTGTGGGAGAGTTACGTCACTCGCTCGGGATTCTTTATCAACGTTACTAAAGAAATGGACTGGGCATCAGACAAATAAAGTGAAAACCAAAATGCCAAATCACTTTGATTACTGATGTGGAAAGCAACCATTTAGATTTAGATTTCCCAGAGTAAAGGCCTTCCCACACTAAGGGAAATGTGATTAATGTGCAGGTCATATTTTTTTTTCAAACTGTTGCTTTTGTCATGAATACTTTCACATCAAATTTTTTTTTTTTTAAATGTACATTTTTCACAGCTTTCACAACGCAAAGAAAAGCATCATCTAATCACGCGGTGTGTAACTGCCATATTCACAACATGCACTAGTGTGTCCAACAACCGCAGACCGGATCCACGCCTTCCGTTATTACCTTTCACAATAAAAGCTTATATAAACTGGGTAACTGTTTACCGCAGGAGAATTCACTGAGAGCATTTCACTAAAAGGAAACTCAATAAAATAGCTTCTAGTAGCTCCAGCTGTACAACAGACGGCCAGACGCTGCTCTGGGTCAATAGGATCTGGGTAGTTGGTCCTCTACCTGCTTATTTGTGAGAAGGCCTTAAAAGAGAGCAGTTACTGCAGCTTTTTTTTGAATGATTTGATCTCGCTCCACCTTCTCGAAAATGTTCTACGCCAGTCGAAGGAAACACTTCTTTTTTTTTACTTTATAGACGTTTCCACAGATGCAGATTGTATTGTACCGCCTTTAAATCATACTTCATACACATGTGTCAGAATGACGGAAGCTGTGGAAAGCACACCTTCACATGGACCGATATTTGAGGCGGAAGAGCGGCTCCGACAGCGAGGTGATGCAATGGCGAGTAAAAGATGATGTGCTACAGAAACATCCGACCCCTTTATCCCCCCCCCCCAGTTCCTGTGTAACTTTGATCAGTGTCGTCTTTCATCCGCAGACACAACGTGACGAGGTGACGCAGTTGTTCTCGGACCAAATGGATTCAGATCGTGAGCGGTGCCCTCCTGGGTTTGCATATTCAAATGGTCTAGTCAAATCCCGGGCCGTCGGTTGCTGATTTCCACAACAGGGATCGGGGTTTTGTTGCAGTCTCAACATTTTGCATTTGGGGCGACAGGCCTCCCTCTGTCACCTCGTCTATACTTAATATCAAGAGAGCAACTAACAAGTATCCAATCGAGTATAGCCTTTGTTGCACTTGCTTTTGTAATTCATTGGGTTTGGTCAAAGTTACTTTCATTGAAGCGCTGACATGTTCTAGCCATATTCCAGCTAAATTAGCATCAGTATCGGCAGCCATGACGTCAGCCGAGCCTGAAGACTACAAATCGGAAAATAAAGGAAATCTTGGATAGTGGAGCGATGAATCGAAATTATGAAACTTAGTAACAGAAGAGTTCGTGGGGCTTTTTTACTTTATGAAAACAGCTTACCTGACCTCTGTAGTACACTCAACTCTGCTGGAAGCTACATTAGCCGCTACTAGCACAACACACCTGAGCCTCATGCTGCGTGTCAATTTGAATACTTCCTGGCTTGTTTGCTCACTTGACAATTCTATCAACGGTATTCTGCCGTTCACCGGAGCTGCAGCTTCCTTGGCTGCCTTTTTCACAAGTTTGGTGGTCGCTCCCTTTCCGCTACACGTGACCAAGATGGCGGCCGTTTAGGGTGAGAAGTGGCCAGCGTTCCACACTCGACCGTTATGAGAACACTATGTAGAAGCCAAGGTTTCAAATTGGAAGATGAACGCATTGAATAAAAAAATAAGGTTTAGTTCCATTAATATCTATTTTTAAAACTGTCCATCGAGGGGCCGACAGTTTTAGTGGTGCGGGCTAAACCGGTGGCTCTTTTGGACATTAGTGCGCTGTATGAAAGCCTCATCGGAAGCCATGGAAGCCTTAATGGGTTGCTACAAAGGGTTGTGAGCTGCTAATTAGCTGCATCAGCTGCAGTACTGCAGGCTTTCTATCAGCCCACGATAATGGGAAAGATGGAATCTTATGACCGATACGGCCACAAGGTGCTTGTGATGACCGCAAAGGATGAGAAAACAGAACTCAGCTCGTCAGATGCTGCTACTCTACGGGGAAGCTGCAGGGGACGGATATAGGCGGGAAACCCTGTTGGGGAGACTCAGGACGAGCTGGAGAGACTTCATCTGTCAGCATGTGTCGGGCCCCAGGAGGAGCTGAGGAACCTGCTGGAGGAAGTGTTTGGGCAGCAATACACTACACACCATAATGTCACTATGACTACAGTCCTCCAATTTCTATTATGAATACTTCAGAACCATAAAGGCTTTTTTCTTCTTCTCACTTTTACTTAGATATGTCTGAGCAAGGATATTCTACAGTTTACAAAATAAACTTTAAGTATAATATTATATATATATATATATATATATATATATATATATATATATATATATATATATATATATATATATATATATATATATAAAATAAGTCTCCTGAACTTGATTTGAGAAATATTAAAGTCAAATATAGACACATTTCTGGAACTAAAACATGTATTGCTGCAGTCTACTACACTGATATCGACCTGTCGATGTTACTATTATTCAGGCTCTGATGGCAAAATATTTAGTTATTTCTCGACTCCCCTTACTTCTAATTCACATCCACCAAGGTTGTTCAAAAAGAGGAATTAAGGCGGGAGCGAACAGGATTCAGCGCAAGAGTATTTTCTCCAGTACCATTTGACTCTGCAACGGATTTGCGTTTAGTTCTGTTAAGAAGCAGAAATCCCCCGTGCTGAATCCTCGGGAGCAGTATCAGAATGTGTGAATCCTCCTACTCACTCCACAGAGTCCTCCTCGCTCAGGACTGAATACAGGACCAATATCTTCAATATGCAATAGCAAACCACTTGGCAGCTTATCCTGCCGGAGAAATTTTACACTTTCATCCTGCACACGTGTGTGTGTGTGTGTGTGTGTGTGTGTGTGTGTGTGTGTGTGTGTGTGTGTGTGTGTGTGATATGGGGTACGAGTGGGGGCCGCAGGTGCCAGACAGGCGGCCGTTTCACACCCGTCTTCTGTAATTGGCCCGGGCGCCCCATCTTCCTTCAATAGAACCCCCCCCTAAAACACAAACACACACACACACACACACACACATGTTATATATCACACACACACACACACACACACACACACACACACACACACACACACACACACACACAGTTGGAGGAATGAAGCAAGGCCAGCTCGGGCCCGACGCCACAGCAACCATGACGCCAGCCAATTATAGCACGGCAAGGCAAGGATGCATGGTAAAGTCACCTAGCAACTGAGAGAAAGAGAGAAAGGGGGGAGGGGGGTTCGAGAGAGAGAGAGAGAGAGAGAGAGAGAGAGAGAGAGAGAGAGAGATTAACAGGCACGGACAATCAACCAGCCACCATCCAATTATGGAGGAGGGTGATGCAGTTGCTTGGCAACCCAAACTGAATGAGCAAATGGAGATAGAGAGAGAGAGAGAGGGAGAGAGCGCAGGTTGGAGGATGGACCCAGAGGGTGAAGAGGTGTATAGAGGTATATGTGTGTGTGTGTGTGTGTGTGTGTGTGTGTGTGTGTGTGTGTGTGTGTGTGTGTGTGTGTGTGTGTGTGTGTGTGTGTGTGTGTGTGTGTGTGGAGGTCTGGGGTTACAGCAGGGTTTTTCCTGAATCCACATGAGGCTGAAAGGTGGGGGTGTGGGGTTGAGGGAAGGTCTTGGTAAGTCAGACTCGGGGTGCAGTGATTTTTTTTCACGTTTTAACCTGTAATCTACAAATCACATGATTATACTTTACATCACAGTGAGCATTTTTGCAAACCATGTTTGAAATTTGAGTGTTTTCTTTCTTTCTAGCTCGTTCTCAAAACTCGCTTCAATTACACAAACCTGTCGAAGTAAACGCACAGCGACATCATCTTTGTGAGGTGATGCAGCGCAGACTTCTCATTTGATTGCGCAGCTCATTTTCAGTCATTTAAGGGCAACATCAGTAATATTCACAACAACAAAAAAGAGTTGTCCTCTAATGATGGATTATACAACTCAAGCCAGTTTCAGCCGAGTGCTAATTGATTTTCATAGCATATAGAAATGAATGTAAACCACTGGCTCCTTGCTACACAAATCAGTCATGCCTTTTAAACATTAAATATCAGAGAATGCTTTTAAATATCCTGCAGCTGTGTGAACTGTCACAGGTTTCAACCGTTGCTCGAAAATGCCAACCGTAAGGTGTCAAAAGATTTGTGTTCATATGCTGGATTTTGAATGTGTAGCCAAGTGAGGGGATTGGAGAATGATACTCAGATGCATTTCAGTTTGCTCATTTTTATTTTTCATGGACTTTACTAGACATCAATAACGTTTTATGGCGATAAAGATCTGCTTGTAAAAAGCTGCTTCATAGTTTCCATTAAAGAAGTTTTTTGTGTGCAGAAGGACTAAATTATGAATTCTCCATGAATAAACAGTAGTAAACAACTGTTGGTGAAGATATAGTGGAGTTATGTATGTCTACCTGTCCCTCTCCCTCTGTGTGTGTTGTAGTCCCAGTTTCTTTTTTGATATGGAGCCTGTCTGACCGTGTGTGCATGTTAGTGCATGTGAGTCCCAGTCATGTATTGTATATAAGAAGTGGATTTAGTGTAGTTTGTGTTTTCCAACCAATTAACGGAAGTGACCATATTTGGACTGTGGTTGAGTGACGGCATGGTAGTGACGGCATGGCCCTAAAGCATCCTCTGTTTTATGGTCTGTTTGACTCTAAATGACCATAATGTACTAAATGAACATCATGCTGTATTGAAGAAGACTTGAAACTAGAGATTGAGACATACATTCAAGTTTACAATGTTTACTGAGGGACTAAATCAAGTGAGAAGTAGAGTCATTTTCTCACAGACTTCTATACTTTCCGATTCATTTTTTAGAACCAGAGGAGTCGCCCCCTGATGGTCAATAGAGAGAATGCACTGTAAGGCACGACCACATTGGTTTGGAGGTTGCCGCCTGGTGCCAGTGTGGCTAGTTAATGGACGCCTCTATGCACTGCGCTCAGACAGCAGTTACGGGCGGCTGTAGCTCATGGGGATGAGTGGTCGTCCTGCAACCACAGGGTGGCCGGCTCGATCCCCAGTCTCCCCATAGTTCACATGTCGAAGTGTCCCTGAGCAAGACACTTAATATATATATATGTAAATTGCTCCCTGGGCGCTTCACTAGGGGCAGCTCCTTAAAATACTAAGGATGGGTCAAATGCAGAGAATACATTTCATGTATGTACTATGACTAATACTGTTGATGATGCCTTTCTGACCCAAGTTGTCATCCTGCTGCGAGAACCATGTTGAGGCAATCTCTTCATCATAGATATGCTCTAAATTTAGTATTTTTAAACCTTTAAGAAATTGTCTGTCACACAAGAAGGATAAACAGAGCTTTTACATGTTTAAACATATTGAGGACTCAATTGCATTGAACTCAATTGCATTGAACCGTTAACTCTGTATTGTGTATTGTACCACAATACCCTCACACACTTGCTGACAGGTGAATGTCTATTTGGTTGTTTTGTATTTTCCTCTATGTTGTGTGGGTAGCTTAGAACTGCCATTCATCTTTTAAGCAAGCAGACAGCTTGTTGGTGGAAGGTGTATTTCTTCACTGATGGAGCTACAGGCTAGCAGTTTCCAGCCTGTCTCCCTTGGCGCTTCACTATTATAAACATGTCTCTGCTTTTTTCATTCTGTTTTGTCTCTGATTATTCACACATCATCATCTGACAGCAGCAAAGTGTATTTGAGCTGCAGTGTATGCACATCCGAATATTTTATCAGGTATGATTTTTCAATTTTAAAAGAAAAAGTGCGTACTGAGTTGATGCCGATTTCATTAAGTACAGTCGAGACGAACACTCTTACGCACTGCTCATCTATTCTGCTATCTCTGGTGCCAAGTATGTTGTGAAGTATATCGTTTTGGACTGCAGCTTGAATAACAAGGAGGACACGATTATTTGCCATCTAGTCTTTTTGGAGATAAAGTCCTGAAAATAACAAACAACAACAGGAGCCAGCTCTGACTGGGTACTTTAGAGATTCACCTAATTAATTTGTACATCTATTAACGTAACAACTTTCCTTCATTAAAACATTTTCATATAAGAAAATAAGCATCCCGTCGAAGCTGCACCTCAGAGAAATAGTTTTGGATATGAACAGAGGTATATATATATATATATATATATATGAACAGGTGTATCTTTCTGCGATTGCTCCTCCCTGTACTCTCTGCTACGCTAATCCCTCCCTACATGTATGTTTAATGATTTATGGTCATAATAACCCAAAAAGAGGATTAAGCTAATTAAACCATTGTAGTGAACACATCGGGAGGGAATACACCGCCCCCACATTTATACACACACACACACACACACACACACACACACACACACACACACACACACACACACACACATACACACACACACAGAAGAAGAAGAAGCTGCAGTGTCTCCAGGGTGTCTTTTTCCCCCCTCAATGAATGATTCTGCCTTTTAAAGCTCATCGTTGGATGGCATGACTCGGCTGTAGAATCATCAGAAGATTAGAGGTACTGCAGCTAGCGGCTAGGCTACCAGAAAGCTAGCTGCTCCATTCTGGATTAGCTATAATAAAGCCTCAGCCCTGGATTCCCGAGGCTATGCTAGGTGCTGCCCTGGAATGTAATGCTATACTTAAAGCAAAGCGATGGTCACTGGGATCGTATAAGCATGTAACACGCTGGATTAATGATGCCAAGGTTGCCCGTATTAATACAGTAGGGGGTCTGCAGGCTATGTACTGTAATCCTGATGAACACCAAGGAACCTGCTAACACTAGATGATGACACCCGGAGGCCGTGAACCACTCCAGAAACTGTAAATGACGCCGCGGCTAAAGCTAGAGGTAAATAATGCTAGCTCCGGGTGGTGGAAGTCTTCACCAGCCTCATGCTGCAGATATGTGATGCACTCAGCCTCAGTTATTCAGGCTAGAAGATGTCCAATCCAGAATGCATTTCGACATGAAACAAGATGGAAGGATGTATAGGGATGTTCCTGTCCCTTTAAAAGTAGTGATGGACTGTAAAGCGTAAGTGTAAATCAAAACAAACTCCAATATGAATACATCTGAATGCTTTTTCAGACCAAAAAAAAGAATAAAGTTGTTTTTTTAGCAATGAATAAATGTAGTCTTTGGTTACCACCTTAAATTGCTACATTACTGCAGCAAAGAACACTGGGTAACTTTTGCAAATTTGAACCACTTTTGCCGTAATCCAAAGCCATGTCACAGGGACAGGCGCTGCCAAATATGTGCTAGACTTTTTTTAACCAGAGGAGTTGCCTTTAGAAAGAATGCAAGTTGAAGGCACATCCGCATGGCTTCCCTTTTTAAACCCGGAGGTTCCCACCTGGTCTGAATGCCTGGTCCGTATCTTTTGGTTTTTCTGTGGACTTCATTTCACTCTGAATTTTATTTTCCCTTTACTGTCAAACAAGAACTTATTTCATCCAGACACTTAACTGTAGAATGTATTGAAAGGTTTTGTTTCATTCTGCTATGGGCGATAACCCATTCAGAAAAGTACAACAGGTTGCTCCTTATCGAGTAACCTTCTTACAATGACAGATATAAACTTAAGCTTCGGTGACTTAATGCTGTGCAAACTCAAGCAAATCAGGAATTTCTCATAATCTGCATCAGTCAAATTGTCTTCACTCATGAGTCTCCCTCACCCACCCAGAGCCCGTCTCCACATGCACTTTGGAGAGCTCGCGGCAAACAGCCCCCGGACACATCAGCCGGCTGTCTGTTCTCTCTGAGGGTCACTGAGAGGGCAACTGTAGTTAGCAGCTAAAGCCCCGTGTCAGACCCAGTTAGACACGACTGAATTACCAATGTCATTTACCACCAGTCTATCACTCATCAGGCAATTACTGTGGCAGAGCCTTTTGGCCCAGAGCTGGGATCAAGAAGCATGAGGAAACTTATAAGATCTAGAGACGATCACCTGAGAAGCAGAAGAAGACGAGGAGAGGTCACGAAAACTCCCCCAAGGGCGGATTTCTCCTCAAATCAAACAGACATTCTCAAAGCTCCTCAAAGTTCCCAATTTGAATCCACCCATCCGCTTGGTAGGAATAGAAAATATTGCATCGTTAGAAAATGTTAGATGTGCGAAGGGTCGTTTGTGACCCTCGGAGATTTCGGCGAGCGTGAATCGGCTTTGCTCGAAGCTCCAGGTTTGAGCACATTGTTGAACCTGCTGCCTCTAGTGCTGAAACCACAGTGCTGGTGATTGTAGTGTAGTTGTGACCATTTCCATTGTGTTGGATCTGAACTACAACACACTGGGTTGAAATGGAACAGAGACAGAGTTGACGATCTGCTTAACTTCAAGGGTGCTTACAGTGCAGGACTTTGTATTCGTTTCTATAAACAGTCCCCTTATTTTAGGGCACAGAAAGTAAACGGGAAAGTTGTATAACCTCTAATAAGGTCTTCATTGTCAAGCTTTGCCAAGTCTCACTGACATCATCAGACACTTGGTAGCGTCCCAGCTGACCTGCACTGCAGCCAGCGTTGCTTCTTGTTTCAGGGCTCTATGCATCCAGTCCTCCACCAGTAACAATGTTCGTCCATGAAACTCTTTGCTTTTTAAGTCTATATGTTGTCCTGCTGCATTGTCCAAAAACTGGGTGATCTGATGCTCATTTCATTCTCGCACTAAACACAGATCACAAATGATTGTTGCTTAAAAGTTGCAGATAAATCCGAAAGCCCTACGGGTTTCTTGCCTGGGTGGGAATGAGCGAGAGGACTAGATCCTCCAAAGTGCTGGACTACAGAACGAAGGTGATTGGAATGAATGTAATGAAGGTCTTACCTGTGTGAGTCCTCTGGTGTGCCTTCAGATGGGAGCTCTTGGTGTAAACCTTCCTGCAGCCATTAAACTGGCACCGGTGGACTCTCTTTTTGTTCTCTGGTACCTCTCCTCCCAGACTTCCTCCTCCTCCCTGCTCTCCATCACTGAGGGCTCCTCCCCGGCCCGGCGGCGACGGTAGCGCTCGCGCTGCCACCAGTTTGGCCGCCCCCAACCCCACCTTCTTCGCCACAAATTTGAGCGTTAGCGTGCCGTCCGCTGTCGCGGTCAGTGTTTGTGTGGATTTGATGAGGTGGCGGCCGAGCTCCGGTGACGATGGCGGTGTTAGGGAGGTGACGGCAGCGCTGAGCTGTGCGGCACTGACTCCCGCCAGGACCTGGTCCTTTGGTGTGAGGGTTTCAGCCCCTAGCTCTGCTTGGGTCTTGCTGGAGTTGGGCACCTGCAGGGTTTTGGCCTGCACCTTGGGGAGGGATACCAGTAGTGGAGGTGGGCTGGGTTGGTCAGGGAGGCTGGGGAGGAGGGGATCCATCAGGTCCTCATCACTGTCTCCACCCTGCATGAAGGAAGGCGTTAAGAGACCGTCCAGCTCCTCGTCGAAGAGCTCCGAGAGTCGCTTGGGCTCCGTCTGTAGGTATCGCTCCAACTCTAGACATGTCTGCAAGAAAAGAAGCACATGGAAGTCAGACATAAATATACTTAATCCTCTTGCTTCAGTTTTGTATCACAACGCCATTCACACCAGTCACATATGTAAGATGCTGTGGATGAAATATCATTTTATCATATCATTTATCAGCTCATTTACGTTTCACGGGAACTACAACAACACGTGTCACTCGCTACCCAATCGGTACTGCGCATCCTCTCTCAACAGAGGAGACAAAAGCTAGATGGCTCACTCTTTAACTACTACCATCATCAGCTCCGGACAAAAAGGTCACTGTGTCCGAACCGACTGATCGGGCAGGTGCTAGCGGGGAGTGTAACGTTAGGCCGAGCTCGTAAAATGCAATATGGCAATATTTCACACTGGAAAATCTATAGTTTCTTTTTTCTCTGTATGTTTTTGTTCATGTTTTTCAAAGGGTTTAAACTGAGCCAGGTCACACAACAATGATAGCAATCATATCACATCCATACAGGGTTAGTAGTGTACAGCTGGAATTGTTTTATTTTTAAGGCACTGGTATTAAATCGGTAGTCAGTATTCGACAATACTTAAGTTCAGGTATCAAGAAGGAAAAAATGGTATCGGAACATCAAAGCTCCACAGGGGACCTTTTAGGGCAGACCGTGGTCACGGTGGTTCAACAACCGACTGATGCATTTGTCAAGATAGTCGCGCCTTAAATATTCAGTGGTTTTCTCCAGACTGCAGCCTGTTCAGAGACTCTGTTTACTCGTAACTCGTAAATTCAAATGCCCACTGCAGGCTCTATATTTCTCTGCAGCTGTTGACCATGTCACCTGGCACATGGCAGTCCTGAGAGAGGAGGGATTTAGCCCGTGATTGATTGCTGCTGCCCGGCCCGAGCTCTCTGGAGCCCTGAACTGTGGACGCCTTGCCTGTTTCCCTCCGCTCACCCAAATCAACCAGCCGGGGAAGTTATATCGCAAGATAGAGGGAAGGTATGTGAACGGGATGACGGAGGGGAAGTCAAACAAATAAACAAAAAGGGAAGGAAGGGATATATATAGAGAGAAACAAGGAAACGCAAGCACATATTTCTATAATTGTGTCCTCAACCTTTTTGTCCCAGAGATAGCAGAGACATCTGGGCAACAACTTTACGGTTGCAGGTTTTTTGGCAGCAGCGCAGCATCACCACAGTTGTTGGTCTGCTGGTGGCTTCAGTGCCGCGGTCAAGGGCACCGGGCCACATTACCTCCAGGGATTTGAGCCAGAAACCTTTAGGGGTCACTAACCTACTTTTCTAACCTAAAGGCTGCACCTCTCCTCTCTGAGCTTCTATATGTGTTCTGTAATTTCTGTTCCCCTCTCACTTGAACTACCAGTTGCACTTTTGACGCAGTGTACAGCTGGTGATAATCTGAAGAGATATTAAAGAAGAAGAAAAGAAACTGTTTCACAGCTGTTTGATAAAAAATGTAAACTAAAAGCAAGCCTTATTGAATGCTACTACAAGGGTAAAAAGAGCGCCTGTGATAGTTAAGATTGTTTTACATCTCAAACAGATGCAAACCAGATGGCGGGACATCAGATTTCAGAGCAGCAGTGCTAGTAATTACATCAAATAAAAAAATAAGCAAATTAATGTGTTGATCATAGATATTTTGATTTTAGCTTTATTTTCCTTCAGGAGAGAGAGAGAGAGAGAGAGAGAGAGAGAGAGAGAGGTCCGTCCACAGCCCAGTAACTGTCCACTCAGCACTTTCTTGTGAGCTACCTGGCTCGAGCGCCATCCTGCAGCATTCTGCCTTCACTGTACCTACTTGGAATTGAATTAATTTCCTCTGTGTGACCAGAAGGCTTTTGGTAGATGAGGGTTCTCATCCTGATCCTCTGGCTCTTTCCACCTCCGCCATCCAAGCAAATTACAGCCACTATAGGAATGTTTTTTTTTCTTTTTCTCAGCAGCAGCTGGTTGTTTCTGTCCATTCACACCGGCCAGCGCTGGAGCTCTGCTCCGCTCAGACTCAGTGACAAAACAGACAAACCAACACATTTAGTCTGGCCATCTGTTGAGTGGTGATAAGCCGAACTTCCCGCTTCCTTTTCTTCTTCTCTTAAAAAAATAAGTCTTTTTTTTTTGCTCCCCTAAGAATGCTCATTTGCATATGAATATAAATCAGAGATATCTCTTTGGGAGGGTGATGCTTCTTCATAAGGAAACTTGCAAAGGAGAAGCGCACATGTACAGAAGCCAAGATGACGCCAAGATGACGGCAAGTAGCGATGGCAAAGCGGATACTGGCGCCGTGAGGAACACCAATGGGTTAGCCTTTTGTCTAGATTGTTGCTATGATTCGTTAGCATTGGTATTCCTTTGAGTAATCACTGTGTGTGTGTAATACAATATCCAGTTAAGCATGCTGAAGGAGGCCATTACGTCTCCGTTGAACTTAGATCAGTCTCTGCTAATGCATCTGGAAACCAATACTGGAGATTATCAAACAGACGTCAGGTGATCTGGAGTGAAATTTAAACAGCAGAGTGCTTTATTTCCAGACAACATAGCGATAAGGTTTAGATTTTAGATGTAATAGTGACGACGTGTATTATACGCGGAAACTTACTAACAGAGTCCGAGAGGCAATGCATCGCCAACCAACCAAACAAATAATACAAAAAACAATCCTGAAGCTGATACAAAAGTTAGGCCTATCATTCCAATTATGCACCTTATTGTAAAAGAGCAGTGTTTATTGTTGGTTATGAATATTTAAAGGGGACATATCATTACAATATCCTGCCCCCACAATCTGAGTATCTCCACCCACGGCTTAAGAACTACATTTGCAAAGGTGCACTATATTTTTTTTTTGCAAGCCAATCAGATTAGATTTGGACGGAAGTCTTAAAGAGACAGACTCCATTCAGACAGAGGGTGAATCCAGGTTCGAGGAGAAGTCCAAAATACAAGTATGAACCTGAAAATGAGCATGATATGTCCCCGTTAAAAATATCCCTCCCAAATCAGTGTGAGGTTTATACAATTGCACGTAACCATAAAAATAGTCTCGCCTTTGATAAGGCACATGTGTTGAAATATCCTGGATTCAAGGTTCACTTACAAGCTTTTTGGGAGCTTTCAACCTTCTCCCAAACATAAACGAACCCCTGCTATCGTGTGACATATGTCGCGTGGTGACACGCGAGCTTCCATTGAAGTTCTATTCACTGCGGAAAACTCTTGTGAGTTTTGAGTTCAGGATACGTTGTCACCAATGGAAACAATACTGTTGCTGCTCGCAGGACACGAGCAAAACATATTTATGGAGATTAAAAAAAGTAAAGTTTTGAAATCTTTTTTCCCCCTCTTATCTAAAATATTTCTCTCCTTATCCTTTCCAGGGCTCCTTAGAATTATACTGTGCTGCTGTGCCGTGTGTGTTACATTATTCATCATCAGACACAACTACAGCCCCGTGAATATCAGCTCTCTTTGATACAGAAAATACAGCCTCTATTAGAGGTTTCTACCGACTGTACCATTGTTTTCACTTGGACTAGAAATCAAAAAATAGAAAGGTCCGCGTGTCTGCCGGCGGGGGCTGGACTGATGCTGAGGATTGTGGGAGGTGGGCGGGGAGGACAGAGGGTAGAGCGAGCCCGAGGCTGTGGAAAGGGGAGCGAGCGGCAATCAAACCCACGGCTGCCGGTGAACGCGTCGCCTCTGACATCACACGTATGACCTTCTCCTTCGTCTGTTTCTCCTACACACCACGAATATCAGGTAACAATGACATGTACGGCCTGCAGCGTGTGTGTGTGTGTGTGTGTGTGTGTGTGTGTGTGTCAGCTGGATAACAACTCGGACTGATAACATGTGTGAGGCTCGCCTCCTGTCACCCCGCTCAGTCCCACACCATACGGCAAAAGGTCACAACGAAACACACACACACACACACATACACACACACACACACACACACACACACACACACACACACACACACACACACACACACACACACACACACACACACACACACACACACACACACACAGAGGCAGCCACTAGCACTCATTCCCATACAAAAATGTAATAATAAAACTGTCAACACTGAGATTGACACAAAGCTCTTCTGCTTGAATCTTCAGTCCAAACAAAAAAGAGACATTGAGCTGAAAGAAATCCGCTTCTCCGACAAAAAGTCAAAGGTACGAGACAGTGAACACAACAGTTTGAGGACAGAAGTCAACTAGAGACCTGCTGCAGTAAGAATCATCCAATCAGAGAGCTTGAGATTCTGTTGCTGGCAGCTGAAGGCTGAAGTAAGAGGTTGAGCTCCGTAGAACAAAGAATAAATAAATAACTAATACCGCATTCACGAACGGGAAAACCTCCTGCTAGTCCGACTGGTGGGCGATCGTGCTTCATACCAGGAGAGTTACCTCGGCCCTGCAGTCATAACAGATAAATAACAAGCAAACCCACGAAGACACACCGTGTAGCCAGTTTTAATTGGCTGAATCATCTGTATTGGTGTCAATACTGGATTTCATCTGATGAAGCTGTCAGGTGGCGGCTCTGCAGCCATGTGGCCACCAGTTTGTTGACACTTCTGTCGCTGTTTTCAACACTCGAGAGAGACTGCAGCCGCCAGAAAGTCACAGTTTCACCTACTCATAATTATATCTCAGAGGCTGATGTAAACGTTTTCTCCCACTTGGCTTTTCTTAATTACAGTGTGTGTGTGTGTGTGTGTGTGTGTGTGTGTGTGTGCGCTGTGAACGTGGCATTGCGTGCAGAGTTTTGCTGCTGATTGCAACGATGGGAGTGTTGAGAGTACGAGTTGCTATTGTCTGTAATGTAAACCCACCCGTGTCATCGAAGAAGATGATGTATTATAAAAGGCAAGAAGGTCGGGGCAACCTATCCTCATACAACGGTTCGCATGACGTTTTATGAAAAGTTTTCCGCTCGTTACATGCACGCGGCCTTTTCAAAATAAACTTCCGTTAGCGCGGCAAACTAAACGGGGTCTAAGCAACAAAACTACGTAGATAGGTTTTGGGTCAAACAAAAGTAAAACACTGGCATTTGGTCACGTGACTCGATGCGAGCCGTTAGTCGGTCAGGTTAACATCAACCGCGCTCTAAACCCAACTAAGTGGTTTTGATGCCAAAACCTAACTTCCTGTGAAGGCGGATGTTTATTTTCAAAAGACATCATGCATGCGAGCAGCGTATTATTGACACACCGTAGAGCGGCACATAGAGCGGCACACAACCAAGCCGCTTCATTTGATGTTTTTTTTATTTTTTATTCAGTCATCAATAAAGCCCATTACTCTCTGTTTATACATGCGTGTCCAGAGAAAAATCGGTCCTGCAGTTGCAGTTAATGTTCTCATTTCACAGAATAATCTCCACAGTGTTCATTTCACGGTTTTCAATGTAACCCGATTTAATGAGGTAACCGTTGTGAGGTCAATGACAAACAAGGTCGAAATCAACAGCAGAGTCACCGCTGAAGAGAAAGCCAGCCGGTGTTGACCGCAGCGTGTTACACTGCATTGGACTGTATGGATATTCTAAATATCCATAAAAGGGAATCTACATGTTGTTTACTTGTAACAGCATCTTCGTTGATATATGTCACATGGCCGGCTGCACTTGCATACGGCTGAAACATATACATGGCTATACATTTAAAGGGCCAGTGTGTGGCATTTCAGTGGATCTATTTGCAGAAATGAAATATCATATCAATACATTTGCGTTAGTGTATGAACATCTAAAAGTAATAATCCTTTATATTTCGTTAGCTAGAATAAGCCCTTCATATACTACTTAAGGAGACATTTGGATATAAAAACAATATCTTGTCTAAAATAGCTACCGGTGACGTGTAGGCCCTGCCTGTGTGTGCGTGTGTGAGTGTGTGTGTTCCTAGCCTGCTGAGGTCCATTAATAATGAATGCAGAGAGCAGAGGGCTCTGGATGGAAGCGCTAAGAGCTTTTGACAGACAAAAGATCATCGAGGACGGATGCTCAGCACACAGACTGAAGTGGGCTGGAGCAGGAGACGCTCCGTCTGTGTTTGCATGCACGCGGTTGTGCGACTATTACCGACATTACCATCGGGACAAGGGTGGAATTAAGCCATTTACGTGCTTCTGTGAAGTGACACTTCCTGTAATGGTCCGCTTCACATGCGGTTATGGCCACACGGATGACAGCGTGACCAACATGAGAGACATCAGCGGCTTCCTTTTCCACAAGATGTTATATTCTGGGATGCTCGGCCCGTTCCGATGCGTCCAATACCAGCCGGTGAATGTTTAGATGAAAACATATTAACCATCAAAAGGAGGTTTAGTGAAATGAAGCGTGCTTTTGCAACTTCCTGCCTCTGCAAGCATTTATGTCTTTCAGTTTGATCCCAAAACTCATTCATGGTTTACAGCTTCGCACAAATCGAAAATTTCCAATTATATTTTTCCATTATGAAAAACCGAATTCCCGACACAGAAACAAAGAACAGCTTTGCCAGACGAAGATATCACAGTGAGACGCATCTAATTATGGTGTTGAGTAGAGGCCGGTCACTCAAATGACTGCATGTACTAATACCAGTAAAATCACCATTTTAGATAACTAAATATTTCACCCTAAAATGATCACCAACACACACACACACACACACACACACACACACACACACACACACACAGCACACGTCTCATTAAAACCCTTTACACTTCCACACAAACTTGAAGTGCTTTGCACCATTACCGGCTTACTTACCATGCTGTCAGACCTTTTACAATAACTCTTTGCTCATGCTTATTCATGAGTTTCCATACAGGAATGAGTTTCTTTTCCGTCCTGCTCTTAAGATTAAGACGTCTGTGCGACGTCAGACAGACAGATGAAGAGGCAGCAGCTCAGCCGGTAGGGGACACATGGTGGGAATCATGTGACATATATGTCAGATACACACAGGATTTTTACTATGTAACGTAAAAGAGCCTGTTTGGTTTGTCCATTCTGGGCTACCGTAGAAACATGGCAGACTCGGTGAGGAGGACCCGCTCCTTAAGTAGTATTTGAAGGGCTTATTCTAGCTAACGAAAACAGAAACGATTATTACTTTTAGATGTTCATACACTAACGCAAATGTATTGATATGATATTCCATTTCTGCAAATAGATCCCCTGAAATGCCACACACTGGCCCTTTAAATGTATTTGACACACACACGTCTGAATCCTGGAGTGTGGCTGATGTTTCGAGTCCGTTAACAGTTTTTGTAACTCTATAGTCCCAGAAAATGTGGTTTCAAGTGTCTGCAATTTGTAGATAATTGGTTAAAAGAGGCAAATAGAGTGTGAGTGTGTGCGTGTGTGTGTGTGTGTGTGTGTGTGTGTGTGTGTGTGTGTGTGTGTGTGTGTGTGTGTGTGTGTGTGTATGTGTGTGTGTGTGTGTGTGTGTGTGTGTGTGTGTGTGTGTGCGTGTGTGTGTGTATGTGTGTGTGTGTGTATGTGCCTTTAAACAAACACACACACATTCATGGATTGGAACTATACGCGTCGCTGCAATGAACGCACACAAATGAAGACTGAGGATTGATCTGAACCTCCTCACCGACTCTCCAGTGTGAGGAGCCGGTTTTCCCTCTCCTGTGAGCATCTCATCTGCTCGACTCTAATCCTTTTAGTTTCTTCCTGTCTCTCGTTATCTGCGTGCACATTAGAGAGTGTTTATTTTCCCTCAACATGATACAGCTTTTGGCTTCAAATTATGTTATTTTTTCTCTCTCCCTTCGCCTGCTCGTACAAATAGTTCCTAATTAAAGTGCTTGGGCTCCCATAAACTGCTCTTTGAAGCTCTACCTCTTGATGGATCTCGTTCTCTCCACGCAGCGGGCTCTGATGGCTAATTAGCCACTCAAAGGAGAAGGCAAAAAAAAAAAGGGGGCTCTTTATTCAGCTAATTTGCTGATGCGGCTGTGTACACGGCGAATGCATGTGTGTGTAGGTGTGTGTGTGTAGTGTTTGTAAGAGTGAGAAGAGCGTAATGACTTTTATCTGATGTGCGTGAATACGCGGTGCCTCGTGCGCTCGATATCAAAACCGGAGCCATTGGCGGGCGAGCTGCCTCCTTCATGTCTGCGGAGTGGATGTGTGCTCGCTGCTTTGTTCACAGACTGAAGTGCGGTTCGTGTGAAGGTGCCGTCGGAGCTACCGGAGCGGCGTCTGTTCCCGAGTCACGCCGACTCACAACCGCGCCGCCTGCAATCTGATCCAAATACCTCAAAACAACTCTCGTTTAAAGCGCATTGAGTTGACACCATGTGCTCCTTTTCCGCGTCTTCAGTCCTGTGTAAGTACCAAGGCCACGAGAAATCTTTTAAAAGCTTTTCTACCGGCAGATAATTTCTAGGAGGAGTTTTGAAACGCTAGAAGCAGTGACCCTTCCTCTTGACTTCTGTTTTAATGAGGCGATAGAGTGAATGCAAGTACATCATTATAGGTAAAAGAAAATGAATAGTTGTAGAAGCAGGGGAGGGGGCTAATATTTCGAGCAGTGCAAAAACAGTATACTCCTAAAGTGGTGTTCTTCTGGTAAGGACGGTCATAAGGTCATGAATACATACTAAACGCCCCCGGCTCCATAATTATTATTGCTTGTGTGGCGATGAATCCAGCAGCCATGGAGAAGGAGAATAACTATGTTTCTGTCATTCAACAAAAATATGGGTATTAATCTGCTACGATATATGAGCCTCCTCATCTCTTCTGGTCTCTGACTTTTCCCCAGCGGGGATTGGATCCCACTCGCCACCAGAGCACTAGGGAGTTGTTGGCCGACGAGGTCGAGGTCGATGTTCCAGTTCATCCCCAAAGCTGTTGGATGGGGTTCAGATCACTCTGAGCCGACCTGTCAAGTTCTGTCACAGCAAACTGGGAGACAGACTTCCCCAATAAATATTATTGTACACAAATGTACAGTAATACATGGACAGGAATGCTTCCACACGGTCCTCTCATGCAGCCGGATGGACGGCTGCCATCTTGGAGACGCTGGCTGCAGTGGCGAGCCGATGTCTTTCTGCTGGATGGCGACCATCTCGATCTGCTGCCTCTGCCACCAATACCAGTGAAACCAGTGCATTGTGGTGATGATAGTTGTTTCACTGATTGAAATTGTATAGTCCAACCAATTACAACATGTATACAGCAGCTAAAGGCATCAGGGTTTCTTTAGCAGGTCCTAACAAGCCTTAAGGAATCTTAAACCATATGAATTTGAAGATAACATATGATTTGTTTCACCCCTCAAGATTGCTATGCTTTGCTATGTTCCATTGTTTCCTTCTTTTTTTTTAAATGTTTTCTACAATTCAATCAAAGGCAACACTCCATTGACTCTCCCCCCGGTTAAAAAGGTACAAATCACTACTGGCTGACTGTGAGCTGCTGCTTGGCGATTGGATGGAGAGAAAAGTGTCTTTGCAGACAAACTACAGCAGCTCGTCTCATCAATAATCACTTCTCTTCTCTGTCTAAAGGCGTGTGACTCAATAAAAGCAGCTAGTGAGGTGGAGTTTCCATGAAACATAATGAAACCCCTTCCTGCTGTCCGTGGAAAGAAACATTCAAGAGATAAAACCCGGATGACCTCATATTGAACTCGCGAGATTGTATTTCTGAAAGAGAAGTACACGGTCTGCCTGACATTCAAAAACTATTCTATGTGACAATAAAAACAGAATTCACCGTGTTGGGGTTTAAAAAAATCAGTCAAAGACTGTAATGTGCATTTCAATGAGCGAGGAAAAGATCAATATGAATGATAATGAATCAAAGGTGCTCTCACTTAGAGAGCACATCTCCACCAGATGTGTCTGCAAGGACCACCTTGTATCGTGTGGTTGAATGAATACGACCCAACACTGTCTTGTCATGACCTCATTAGTTGAAATTGGTTCGTACATTTTTTTCATAGGAAAGAAATACTGATTGGATTTTGATTTTAACATTTTCTTTTTTTTTTCTGCACCTTTAGTTAAATAGGTGCAACATCTGGCCCTGGGTTGAAAAGGCGTTTTTCATTTAATCTCGACTTTTAATGCAGGCATCTCTACATACACACACACACAGACTAAACGTCACAACAACTCAGTTGTGTGTGACACTCGCAGCGGGGATGGAGACGCAGACACAACACCACATTGTGTGTGTGGCGGAGTGACAGGTGTGTGAACACCTGTGTGTGCGTCCTGTGGGGTCTTAAGGGAGAAGTGGGCGGAGGCTTCGATAAAAGAGGTTAATGGAGACGAGAGCAGGTGGAAGAACGAGGTCTCTGGGATCTTTCAGACTTTTTTTTATACTGAACATGGCTCAGGCTGCAAAAACACTTATATTTTCATCAATAATTATGGTAATTTTTTACCCTTCAATGAACCAATTAATCGTTTAGTCTGGAGCACAACGTTTTGAAGATGGTTGCCATTAAATGTCTAATCAGCTTTGTGAACTGATATACTTATCCTTAAAAAGCTGATATGTCTACATTTGCAAAATCTTGGTTTAAAAATCAGGAAATATTTATATTTCAACAAGTTCAGCTGCTTGTGTTTATGGAGACACTTTGAACTCATAGACATTAAACTTCCCCAGTGCATTACTTTTTACATTAAGACTATCATTTTCTTTTGTGTTACAAGTTTTACATCGGATTTTCTTGATATAATAGAGGCAAAGGTGTCTTCAGAGGGAATGTCAGATATCTTTCTATCAGTCCATACATCAGAAAATACAGTCAACAGCCATAGAGAATCCATTTCCATTTCAATGTTGTATGAATCCGGCTGTGAATGATATATGAACAAAGCCCACTGTGAAAACCTTCAGAATATAGATCGGAAATAAATTGGAAAGTTTGGTGAATGTAAGAGCTACTGGAGTGGCGATTTCTGGCTCAGACCTAAGAAAAATATGATTTTGAGAAATCTGCCTTTAAATATATGGAGTGTAAAATGACATTCAACGAATAGATATCACCATGAACACTTTACAGACTACTTACAATGAGACAACTATTTTTTTGTGCTACAAATGTTCTGATATTTTATGTTTAAATATGATAATGATGCATTATCTAATGCTAACTTTTGGTGAATTTAGGAGAAATCTACAGACACAAATAGACCAAGTAGTAAAATATTTACCTAAATGTGTATTTTGGATGTCGTCTTTCCACTAGTCTGAAAGAAGACATTTCACATTTTGAGAGCTTTGGCTTCTTTTGTGAGATGAATATCATGTTTTCATTTCTCAAAGCAATTCACTGTAATTTGACACCAGACACCAACCTCTACGTAATTTACAGGAATAAATGATGAAGAAAAGCAGAAAATCTTTAACATTAGGAATAACTGTTGAGTGTTTTTTTCTTCTTTTACTTTGACAAGAAGGATGCTCAGAAGACAATTCAGGAAATCTAGCAATATATTGATGTGAATGATGAACATTAATTTCTGAGGACATGCGCAACAAATGTTGAGAAGTAAAGCCGGATACATGCACGCTACTTTAACTATAGCGACTGTGGTAAGTAGTAACTAAAAAGCAAGTAGCTTATTAAAAAGCAGTGCGCTCAAGAGACAAAGAAAGACAATTAGCCAATGAGAGTGAGCGCACAGGAGTGAATGAGTGCATTAAGAGAAGAGGCACTGAGCTTTTACTGCACACGTGAACAGACACACACACACACACACACGCACACACACGGAGCATCACCTCCGACCTCCAGCCTCAGCCGATGAAATTTTAATCAACAGTCTCTGATGGAGGAGAGCACTCAGACTCTCCTGCTGTGTAACTGCTCTCTCTCCTCCCCGTCTCTATTCTCTCCATCTTTTCATGCCTCTGAGCACCCTCCTCCCTCCTCCTCCTCCTCTTCCTCCTCCTCCCCCACTCACCTCTATAAACACCTCCTCCCTCCTCTCCTTTCTCCTCATTGCACACACTTCCTCCTTCCTCATTCACAAAGCAAAAGGTCTTTCACATTCTCACCCCTTCGTCTTTTTTCTCTTCCCCTCTTTTCTTTCTCTCCTCCTCCTCTTCTCATATCTTCCTCTGTTGTCTCAGTGAAACAGCTGACGTTTCTCATCAGCACGATAAACTATAGAAACCATTTTTTGTCTCTTTTACCTCACAGACTTTTCAGTGTTCATTACTGATCTTAAAGATAAACAATCAAATCCAGCTGATAATTGTTAGAATTGACAGTGATTGCATTTCTGTTGCTGGATTCATTTACACACTCACGGATGCACGAAGAACGACAAACTACAGTCAAATAAAGACACAAATTAAAACCAGCCTCTAACTTGACGGGTGGCAGCGGAGCGTCTCAGTTGGATTGTCGCAAGGCGGTTTTATTTCCGTTTACTATATTTTGTTACTTTACTTGTTCAATTGGGAACTGAGCGATGTTGCTAAAAATGAATCATGACAAATACATAAATATTGAACAATATGTTTGAAAAATCAACTTAATGTTCAGCGCAATGAACCGGTGTTCATCTGTCATCCATTTTATCAGACACAACGCCTCACACATGTAACACACATATATTGTATATTGTGTTAGCTTAGAAATATGATTTGTCTTTTTTTAAAGGCTAAAGTCTATAATGAGTATTCATTGAAGTATCGGGCAGCCTTTCTCTTTACGGACCTCAGAGCCAATCTGCTCCCAACATGGCGGCAGCTAGAGGCTAACAGAGCTAGAAGTGCTAACAGTGCTAGAAGCGCTAACAGAGCTAGAAGCGCTAACAGAGCTAGAAGTGCTAACATAGCTAGAAGCGCTAACAGAGCTAGAAGCGCTAACAGAGCTAGAAGCACTAACATAGCTAGAAGCGCTAACAGAGCTAACCACAGTAACGGTGCAGACAGGAGCTCACAGTGTTTCCATGAGACAACGCTGTGGGTCGTAGTGACGATAAAAACCCAAACCACCAACTATTAAAGCTGCAGCTCAGTATTTGTACATTTGTGGGAACCTGAGTTTAACTTTTCTGCAAGACGAGTGATGGAAAACATTCTGGAAAAGCTTCAGAAGACGTGTCTGCGGACTTCAGTTGCTGTGTCTTCTTTTCTTTGTCCTCCAAAGACAAAATGTTACAACAGACATTTCCCAGAAGACACTCACTCAGCCTCTCACTCTCTCTCTTTTTCAATCACACATACACACACACACTTCATCTTCACTGTCCACGGTTATTAAATACAAGGACATAAAATTAATTAACAGCTTAATCACTCACACACACACACACACACACACACACACACACACACACACACACACACACACACACACACAGCTCTAAAAGGACAAGGCAGGTACGACATTTTAATTTGAGGCATAATTTAATACTGCTTAACCAGGCTTATGGACATTCTCTCTCTCTCTCTCTCTCTCTCTCTCTCTCTCTCTCTCTCTCTCTCTCTCTCTCTCTCTCTCTCTCTCTCTCTGTCCCTCTGTGTCTGTGTGTTTGCCATTTCATTAATTGGCCGAGATGGAGGGATTGAAATCTGTGGCAGAATCATCTGTTCCTCTGTCTGTTGCTCTCTCTCTCTCTCTCTCTCTCTCTCTCTCTGCAGGTCATTTGTTATGTCGGACGGCCTGTCCTCCACCATGAGGCATTTGTCTAGCCAGGGAAAAATGATGGGCTCGCTGTCCACACATCACATCCAGACAGTGCGTACACACACACACACACACACACACACACACACACACACACACACACACACACACACACACACACACACACACACACACACATGTCTGACCTTTAATTTAGCTTGGACATGAGTGGGTCTTTCTATAAAAGCTTTAGTTTCCAGGAGTCCTATTTCACAAAATGAAAAACAAAATAATTTTTTCACAATTATCACAATTTTCAAACACTACCCTCGTTGCTACTATATTAATTAATAATTCTTTAAGAAATGTTCCCTGCAATGGAATGTGTCAATTTACCATTTTGTTGAATTTGAATAGTTTAATGTGATTTAATTAATCCTCCCATACGTTCTTGATTACGATCTATTGTTCTTGCTGCCTCTCCTTTCAGTATTCTGCTGCAATGGGTTTATTTCCCCACAGGGATCATTAAAACTCGCTCTCATCTAATTTGAAAATAAAGCGTGTGAATAAATCTCGTCAGTGTTTTTCTTCTCATGTAAATACACTTTCTATCAGCCAGAGTGCATCTGGGATACTTGAAGCGCGAGTGCTTTTCACTCTGAGTGCTTTTGTACACTTTCATTTACACCACCAGTTTGAAAGCCACCAAGTAAAACCCAATGTTAAATGCTTGACTTTAGGAGAACCATTGACTCTGAAACTTAAATACGAGTAAATGTGAGGGGTAAAGAGACACTTCTGCCGAGTGCTTTGGTAAAAGCTTCATGCAGTTCCCGATAAAGGACAAAGAAAGACAAGAAAATAAAGTATGTGACGATGACGTTCGACGATAACGACCTTGTAATTCACAAACTCATTCGATTCATTCACATTTCACAGGCTGTGGATTCTTAAACAAGGGGAAGCTGTTGTGTCAGACCAGGTCTCCATATGCCAACCTGCACCACTGATCAGAGGGAATTAGTCAAACAAACACACGACTATCCAACAGGAGACCCTTGTTCCTGTCCCAAAGTGTTGTTGAGTTACTGTGAAGTTTCGCTCGTGGCATGTGTTCGTTAATTCCTTAGTTTACGAAATTATTTTAAGCTCAACCATGATGTGTTTTCTGAATTTAACGAAGCGATTTTGTCGCCTCAACCTAGCGTTATTGTTACGTGCCACCACCACGTAACCACTATTAAGAGGTAATGCATTTCTGTAAAATCTTGTTGGATTTTTCTTAAAACACATAATATTGTTTAATATACAAAAAGAAAAAGGACATATTCCGTTCTGTTGGGTTTCAATTTGTAGCTAAACCTCAACAGCTCCTTTTGTTATGTTTGTATTCATTTACTTGGAATCATTCATTTGGACAGTGAGGAAGTGAAGTGGAACCGGCACAATACGGGTTCCCTGAATTTAGCTGAATAATCATTTGTAATTATTGCCCAGACCTGACGCATAACAAGACAAGGACTCAGAGGCTTTTCTTTGCCCATGTAAGGGCCCACTGTCATGTCATAAGACAGGCTTGAACCTTAAAGACCAATATTGATGGTTGGTAATACAACACTCACTATTAACTATCACCAAAATTAAAAATGAGCTGTTTTAAAGAATAGAAGATATTGTAGTTTTCTCATCACAACTCCTATTACATTAGAGAAAAAAACATTTTCTACTGGCCCTTACATTGCTTCATAAAAAGCTGTTCATCTTGTCTTCTACTAAGGCTTCATTTAGAAAACGCCATGGCCTGTTGTGATTAAGCAGTCGTCAAAAACTGTCATCCATAATGCACATCTCTTAAAAAAAAGAAGAAGAAAAACATGGACATAATGGATGCTTGTTGGTATGCGCCTCTTGGGGGAGGTCTTTTCATATTTTCAGCCATAACAACTTGCAATTTGATATACATAAATACTTAATGTTTTCATTATTAATGTAACAGTAAATACAAATATGAAATAGAAATGTGCTTTGAAGCTGACTTGTTTGCTGGCTTTAACAAATATGCTACTGCGTCAAGGTTTGGTAAAAAAGATGCATTAAACAACAACAACACATTATCAACTTCATAAATCAACTGACTCCCAGTTATGGGATATTATTGCCAGTGCTAACATTACCACTCAAAATCAACAAACCAAGCATCTGTGCAGGTTTCTGACCAACAAAACAGCTTTTTTTCTAGTACTGAAGAGTACAGCATGAAATGACAGATCTGTAATATGATTTTTACCCCGGGGTTCATAGAGTCATGAGGGCTGCACATTGAACTGATGCTCAAACCACTGAACCACAGCATTCGAACCCTTTTCCTTCTTCTCTGAATGCATCAGGACAAAGACAGTAGAGAATCTACGACCTGACTCGTTTCTTTTCTTTTTTTGCAAACTAAAAATACCTTCCACTGACTCTGCCTGCCGCAACAACTCTCTGAGGGGAACTACTGTGATGCAACAGAGAGAGTTGGAGAGGTGGAGAGTGTGAAACAAAGAGCGGCGTATGTATGACTTATAGAATGTGCACCTCTGCCAATGATTTAATACATGTCAGGGTCTTCTTGATTGTTTGACAGGTCTGATATTGACGAGACAACATTTTTGGACTGGAGCTGTCAGTGGACATCATTTCTGGCTATCGCTAGCTTCCTACAATAAAAATACAAGCATTCATAACTATTTAGGATCTTGGGATTTTGGTCTTTCAAATCGTTAATCTGTCTGTGTGGTGGGTCTGTCTGTCAAGTTCTGGCTGAATGTAAAGAGCAACTCTAAATACCATTACTGAATGGATGGATGGATAGATACCTTTAATGATAAAACTCAACAAGAGCAAGAAATTGATAATACATATGACCACCATATCCCATTAAACACCAGAGATCCAAAGGTCACGACACCCCTAACATCACATTGCACTCGCAGGTGTCACAACTGAGGAGACAAAGGACTCGCTGGAGTGTTCTGTGAAGCTAATCAGTCAATCAACATGTTTTTTTAGTTTTTTTCCCCAGACAAAGAGCCTTTTTTACGCTGAAGTCTGAACCCTTCTTCTTGTTCCTCTTCCTCCAACACAATATCTATTAGCTCAGGAGTCACGGCAATTAGAGAACCAATCTGTCTGAAACGCTGTTATCATGAGAGGCCACTGCATAAGGTCTCGGTAACACCAGCATTAATGGGTAAAAAGCTACATTTCTGACAAGAAAATTATTTGTTTCAATTGTGATTGGTGGAGTTGCTGGCGGAGACGAAGGCAATTTGAGCTTTCACGTAGAGTTCAACGGCACTGAAATTTGATGGGATGGAAAACCAGAGAGTCAGAAATGATGAAAGATTATAAATGATATTAGCTGTGTCTCAACAGAGGAGTCATAGCACGGTCTGCATTCAGTCAGACAGCATTGGACAGGTCAAATGAAGTCTCTTGAATCGACAGTATGAACTAAATGTACGGTTAGCAAACAAGCGCAATTGGGTCAGTGCATCAACAAGCTTCCGGCACCTCCATTTGAGTTTCAGCATTTATTTTGCTGTCTACTCTTGAACTCAAGGCTCTGGCCACAAAGATTTTCTGATCTTCTGATCTTCGATTTTCAGATTTTCAGATTTTCAGATTTTCAGACCCGAATCGGTGGACTGGGGTCAACGTAAACACAGGAAGACGGTCCTGAACAACGTCTTATCTGCCCAGCGTACTCTATTACTGGACCAGGATTTTGCTCATCTGTATAAACACACGCGTACCTGGCTAAGCGAGCCTTTTAGCTCATGTCTAAATTGTAGTTGGGTCGGATCGAGGTCGGATCCCGTTCCCACCAGAAATGAATCACTCTGGAACCCGTCTGTGACCGGACAGAGGACATTTTCTCTAAAGGGTCTGGATCCGCATCTGAGTTGGACAGCTGTGCTCAGATCGGCCCGGACAAATTGCACCGAGGGGAAAAGCGAACCAGAGTTTGATTAAAGCGCATTAAACAATACAGCTCATAAAATTGAAGCCATGACCACCGGGGACGCTCTGGGACTAGATTCAGCCCTGGACTTTGAGATGGAGAGACCTTTTATGTGAGCGCCCAGAGGGCACAAGCTGTAACATTTTTGGCAGTAAATTAATTTTAATACGAATACAGTTTCTGTGGTATAAAGAGAATCTGCTGATGCTGAAGACCTTCAAGACACTTTCGGATGTCTTGCTGACACCTACCTCGTCAGTTTCTGCATTTAATCATGAACAAGGCGGCGACATTTTATTTTTTGGCTAAAGCGAAGGCATGACCCTCCCTATCCCACCCACAATTGTCTTCCCATTATATTCTCACCCTAATACTAATCAAATCCAACCCCTTATGCCCAAACCTAGCCAATCCAACCAACAAAGGCAATGAGTACTAGCCTACCAGAGGCAGAGTAGGGCGGGTCAAGCCAGCAGGATTCATAATTTAGCCACCAGTGGGCGGGAACACTAATTGTAGTTCGTCATGTTCTCAATGAAAACGACTGTGCCAGTCAGTATTCAACACAAACAAGGGTCAGTCCACATTGGGAGAGGCCATTGGAAAGTCTTCCCGATGGCGAGTGCACCCCCAATGATAACCTTGATGGAGTCCCCACGAACATTTTCTGACAACAGGAAGACTCCACTTCCCTTGAGGTCAATAATGAAATCCTTTGTTTTACTTGTGTTGAGATTGAAGTGGCCAACTTCCCCTCTGCAGGTCAGATCCTCTTTGCAATTTGGTATAAGACCCTCAAGGGTAGAGTCATGTGGAATGTATTTTATGATGAAAGGACATTCGGTCAAAGCCGCAGTCAGCTGTGTAAAAGTTAATCAAGAAGATGATATGATGGTTCCATAGAGAGCTTCTTCTTTCATAAAAATGATGTCAAACTTTATTATTCAGTCGGACACACTGACGTTCCCAGTTGAGTATTTGAACCGATATTAGTCTTTTACTCCAAATGTCCAGTTAATCACATTGATCCACAGACAGATATGATGACGTTTTATTGACGGCATTTATTGTGTAGTCGTTTTAGTTTGTCTACATGCTGGTCAGAATGACACAATCACAAGTAGATCGGGACGATATTGACAAAAACAGGCGTAACTGTCTAAAGCTAATAAGCTCATATCTCTCTCTCTCTCACACACACACACACACACACACACACACACACACACACACACACACACACACACACACACACACACACACACGGACACACACACACACGGACACGGACACACTAACCTCCCCTATCAGGCCTCTCTGCTCTCTCTCCCTTCCTAATTGACCATGAAAGTACCCCATAAATCGAGTTACTGCATTGTGCCTGTCTAGTCATATAAAAGTGCTTTAATGGTTTTGCTAGGAGCTCTGTTGGGAACATTAGGCAGAACTCTCCACATTCATTAGCCCATTAGCCTGTTTCAATATTGACACTGTCTCATTTGTCCCCTCCTCCCCTGTCTGTCAGGGCTGAGACACTCTGGGACCAGGTCTGAAATCTGCCTTCTGGCTCTGCTTTGGTGCGGATCAATCTGCTGCACCGTTTGCTAAATGGTTCCCCATATCGCTTTGGGAATTGTTCTTGAAGCGGAATATTGGAGAGGCACACAATGGAAACAGTCATCTATTTCATCTAATCTTATCTGGAGTAGCCTGTAGTTTGATACTATGATTATAAAAACGGACACTTTATTCATAATCATCTAAAAGGTATTACATGTCTAATGTTCCCTACATTTCATCAATACTTCCATTGATCCACAGACAGATAAGCAGACGTGATGGAAGGATAAATGTTTCCCCCGTTTTATGTTTGTACCAGATACGTTTTATAAATCTGTATTGACTTTATCCTTCAAGTCACACATCGACTGAATTAATCTGGTTTACTACAGCGGTAAATATATTCGCTGTCATTTAATTGCAAAGAAACTGAAAAAAGGATGCAGAAGTTACTACTGTATGATGCAGATGGTTTATACAGATACATGTATGTGTATAATTACAAGTTACTATCATAGGGCTCTGGATGCGCACAGACAGCTACTATATGTCTTACCTTCAGGACGTCCGTGGCGACAGGAGGACGTCTCAAGGCTTTCTTGACAAGGCATCACAAATTTTTCAAAAATTCCACGTGTTTGCGTGTTTGCGTCACTTATTGTGTCTACTCATGTTTTGGGGATTTACTTTGTATGCACTCGCTCCACGCAACAAAGATTGCTTTGTTCGCGCCATTAGTGACCGACCCATGTTAAACACAACACTGAGGTTTTTCGCTTTACTCGATTCACAATAATTTCATAAAATCATAATAGGGAATGTCACCCTTTTCCCCAAAAAATATAGTAAATGTCAGGGTTAAAACCACAGAAAAATAACTGGATTGAATTGCATATTCACTAATGAAGGCAGATATCAAGGTGAGCATGTGTAAGTCCATTAAAGCTGCATTACTGAATGATTCACAACTGTGCTTCATGAAATCTCTTTATATATCTAAAAAGTCAAAGCTCAGAGAAAAAAAACTGCTGCTTTGTCTTTTCTTTAATGTACACATGCAGTATGAAAATATTTTCAGAGCAAATTATCATTACTGCAGTACATACTGTGTGTGCATTAAACAAACACATTGAAAACCTTACCAGAGAAGACGTAGCATCATTTCTGTATCCAGCAGCCTGAACAACACTGCACTGAACCCACTGAACCCGCTGAAGTAGAACATTATGCTAATGCTGAGATATGAGACTGCAATTCTGCCAACTAGCCAGGAGAGCAGATAGCATGCATGTGAATGTGCATGCACACTCGCACGCACATTCACACACACACACACACACACACACACACACACACACACACACACACACACACACACACACACACACACACACACTTCACACTCACACATTATATCTTCCATCCAAATCCACGGGGGGGATTCTGGCTTTATTTAGGAGTATGAAAGACATACCGCGGCGTGCGCATGGCAGCTGGTCCAATCACGATAAGTATGCAAATTCAACATTTGATTACATTTATACTTGTGCTTTGTGGAGTGAGGTGAGTTTTACTTCAGTATCAGCCGCTGTCAGCAGGTAGCGGCGCTTTGAATCCTTTGAATCCGGGGGAAATGCTGATATTACTGCAACGTGGGACAATATGACAACCCATCTATAACTCTGTGTGTGTGTGTGTGTGTGTGTGTGTGTGTGTGTGTGTGTGTGTGTGTGTGTGTGTGTGTGTGTGTAAGAGAGATGAAGCCTGTTTAAGGTCAGTCAAGCTGTGTCGAGCATGGCCTTTACGCCCCCCCCCACACACACACACACACACACACTGCGGAGGGTCCTGCAGGGCGGTCCGGATCGCGTGACCAAGTTCACGGACATTTTCTTTATGTGTCGTGTCGGTGTCACGGAAAAGAAGTGAGCATCAGTCTTTGCCACCTGAGACCTGCAGATGCTGTCAGAGGGCAAGAATCAGTATTATATAAATACCGACGCCTCACAGTGTAAACCCCAATTCTATGACCCCACCACCCTGCTGCTCCAAGAGATGCTGACTTTGTGGATGCCGGGTTCAGGTACATTAACTATTTATGCCACCGGTTCTCCACCTGTGCTCTTTCCAGAAGCAGGAGGAGCTGCTTTAAAAAATATATAATAATAACCAATGTGAAACATTGGTTATTATAGTAAATTAATTTGGGACAGAACCAAATGACGAACATTATATTATCTATTTTCTGTTCCCATGAAAGGGGATCAGTGTAGCTACTACAATAGTGCTGGTGGAAATTCTCACAGAAAGTCTAGTGTTTAAATAATGGCTCATAGCCAGGAAAAAAAAAATGGTGTTGCTACAAATAGTCAGAAAAAAGGATCTTTAACTACAATAATAAGAGGACGGTCTCACAATCTGTTAGTGGATCTAGACAAAGACAAGCTAAAAAAAAAAAAAGTGATGTTTGTTCAGTTTGGAAAGGCTTTAACTTCTGGGGAGCATGACATTGTCAATTTCCAGGAAATTCCATTGTTAGTATTCAAAACTGTCAAAGACCAACCGAGAAAAAAAAAGAAGGATATGTTCACATGATGATGACGGCACTAGATGAAAGATTAGGAGATCGAAAAACTATTCGGGATAATCCTCTGAGGACCATGAATATTCACAGCCCCTTCCAGAGGTTAATAGTATTGCTGCCATCGGGCCACATTTACATTTTCCATCATCAATGTAGACATAGTGCTTTCCTCAGCCAATGCGGCAGAGCACAATAACATCAATCACTTCTAACCTGTAGGTGGTGACATATGAATCACTAAGTAAATAAGGAAATACAACACATTATTAATCCTTCCTTTCCAGTTGCAGGTCCAACTTCCTGCACCCCATCCAACACTGACAGAGCGCTCATTAGCTCACCCAGCAGCCGCTCGGCGAACTGTCGCTCATCGGCCGTTTCTCATCCCGTTAAATGAGGTTATTGTTGGTGGCGATCGTTTAGTTTAAATGGCTGCTACCCTGAACAACAAGCTTGATTTTTATCACCCGCACATCAGTCTGAACGCAAACAGACACCACAAGCTGTTAAATGATGTTCTGCATGATGATGGTGTTTATATATGATGTCAGCGCCATGGTGCTCTGTGTGTGTGTGTGTGTGTGTGTGTGTGTGTGTGTGTGTGTGTGTGTGTGTGTGTGTGTGTGTGTGAGGACAGACTGCATAGCACACATGCTGACTTTTACCCCCTGATGTATTCCTGCTATATTGCTGACAGCCTGCAGTCTGAAGAATACATTCATTTAATGATTGCTGGGTTTGTGTGTGTGTGTGTGTGTGTGTGTGTGTGTGTGTGTGTGTGTGTGTGTGTGTGAGTGTGAGTGAGTGTGTGTCAGCAGTGGGCTAGTGTGCAAACAACAGCCGCCCCGCTGCTCACTGGAGTCGGTGGTGGATCCATGCGTGGAGGTCACAGCACCAAAGATTTGACAGACTTTTCCCGATCATATATTTTCCCGAGAACAGATGGAGTAGATTAGACCCATTAGAATAATAATACCACATCTGTTTATCTTGACCCGACTGATTTGAACCATTCAGGATGTCAAGTAGTGGAAGTGAGACTCTGCTTCTCTTGTGGAGTGTCCGTTATGTCTGGCAGCTTTAAACATTGCAATTTCTTTTTTTTTAAAGGAGCTATATTTAGATCTCTCTAGGTAATACGATATCAAAAGTCTAGTCTCATTAATAGACTTGACCCGGAAGTTTGAAGACTCATCGGATGCCTAACATACCGCACTGCTATGGAGTCATAACTCATTTTTATTTAGTTACCTGCCAGGATTGTACGATTGCACATGATTGGATTGACCAAAGCTGTGTGGTCCAAAAACGCAGAGGGCTTCAGCAAAAGAAGGAGGAGGCTGTATTCTGTGTTTACATGTTTTCATTTTGGACACTGAACCTGGGTGGAGACGCAGACGTAGCACTAAAATGGACATTGACAGCGGACACGCGTGTTTCTGTGCGGGTGTCTGCGTGTTTCTTCCCCTACTTTGCAGACCCCTTGAAGCCACGTGAATGTGTGAAATATGATTTGAGCAAATAAGCAAACGAGTAAACCGGTTAAGCTAAAAAAAATGTTTTTGAAGTGAGATATAAGATAGAATAAGTCTAAAAATAAAGCCGAGTGTCAGATGTGTAAAAGGCATTGATGCAGTCCGCTCTGTACTGTCAGTTACCAAAGCATAAACGCACAAGTGCTATAAAAAGACATCGACAGTGTTCGTCGTTGTAGACCGGCTGTGATCATGAAGAAGAAGAAAGATCTAAAAACTCTGAATAACCCAGAAACACAGACAGAGGTAAATACATATAATACAGAGGCTGGGATGAAAAGAGATGAAGACATCTCCTGTTCATGTCGGTGAAATTTGGTTTCAATTTAGTCCTTTAGGAGTGTTCCAGACAACGTGTGTGTGTATGTGTCTGTCTGTGTGTTTGTTTGTGTGTGTGTGTGTGTGTGTGTGTGTGTGTGTGTGTGTGTGTGTGTGTGTGTGTGTGTGTGTGTCTGCGTGTGTTTGTGTGTAATCTAATCAGGATATGGAGATTACCATTAAATCGTCCGGCACGGATTACACTCCCTTTCACCGAGCTGATTCAAAGGCCGCACTTATAAACGGGGGGTTAACAGCTTGTTATAAGACGTTGGATTGTGTGTGTGTGTGTGTGTGTGTGTGTGTGTGTGTGTGTGTGTGTGTGTGTGTGTGTGTGTGTGTGTGTGTGTTCGTGTGTCCCATGTGCCGAGCTAATCTTCATCGCTCGGAGCGACGAGAGGGGCCAAAGACAAGCAGCCGGCACGGCGAACAACGGCAGACGCGAGCGAGAGACGGGGCAGAACAAAGGACACACACACACACACACACACACACACACACACACACTCAGACAATTATAGAGTTGGAGGCACTCACCCAGCAATCACAGCGCAGAAGTAGAGGATCGTCACCTTTCCCCGGTGCAAGGTCACACTGTGTGTGTGTGTGTGTGTGTGTGTGTGTGTGTGTGTGTGTGTGTGTGTGTGTGTGTGTGTGTGTGTGTGTGTGTGTGTGTGTGTGTGTGTGTGTGTGTGTGTGTGTGGTTATGTGGGTGTTATGTGTACGCTCTCTGTCTGTACACATAACACCACGACTTCAGGCTCACACTAAGGAAAGCATCTCTGATAAATGACTGTTACTCTACAGATCAGGGTGATGTTCAGGCCTTTGGTCTTTCAGTCAGATTCCAAATAAAAATAAAATGTATATATATATATATATATATATATATATATATATATATATATAAATGCAGGCAAATGCACCGATACGATACCTGTGTTTACTCGATAACCTGAACGCCTCACTGTGTGGAAGAGACCGAATCATTCTCTTATGTGTAAGGCATCAGCCGGCTTGACTAAAACAATGCTTTTCTAACTTTGTAAAACAACATTTTTACAAAATAAAATACATATAAATGATACCAGATCGGCCACATTGCCAACGGTACAGGATCCAGCCATTTGGGTCGGTGTATCCATCTCTAGTCTTGGAGGATTTCCGTCACAAAAAACACAACTTTTTGAAGAATGCCGATTGACATATTGACAACATGCAATCCACCCGGCGTTCATCTTGATGCTAATTTAGCTCATTTCGTACGGCGGAACCTGCAAACTGTTTGATCCTCACTTGATCCAGAACAGATCCTCTACGGGTTCAGATCCCTCGGCCAAGAGAACCGAACGGGAACCCCCTATTCGACTGAGCTAACAGAAGCGCGTTTGCAGAGGAAACCTGCCGATTAGCATCAGAGGCAGAGAGTCAACAGCGCTGCTGTCCGGCCTGGAGAACTGTTTACAGTAAATCAACACTCGAGCCGAGTGGAGACGTCTCGGTTTACAGCGCAGCTGGACTTCAGAGTGGATGCATTTTAAAGCGCGAGGCCACATCTCGCCACGGGGCCACCGAGACAATTCTACTGGAGGCGGAAATGAAACCTTGAAAAGCGAAAAGCCTTCCCTTGTTCCTTATTTCAGTTTGTGCAAATGTGACCACTTTATGCAGGGCTGCCTCTTAGTTTCACTCCAGCGAACCACATCTGTGCGCACATCTGTGCCCTGACTCGGTGCAGGGCTTCATTAGACCGACGTCACCTGGCAGACACATGCTGCTTCCACAGAAAACACGGCTGCACGTTGGTGGGAAGGCGATGGCGATACAAATGAAGAGCACTCTTTCTGTCGAGCTGCTCGTGATAAGAAAGGAGGGACGGTGGCAACCGTGCCATCAGAAACAATACGGAGGAGGGACGATACAAACATATTTGTTAACTGTGTTAATGTGTTTGGTGTAAGAATGAGACTCCTAAGAAGTGTATTTTGTGTAAAAGTTGCTCAGACAACAATTACAAATGATTAATTAATAATAAAAAAGGCCTACTGATGTGCTCACATGCACCACTCAGTGTGTTGTTTCCTGCTAATGCTATCTGTCAGGGATACCACTGAACATGAAGTTACAGTTGACCCTGTTAGCCTGGTCTTTATACGGGTCGGGGTCTCTGTTGCTCATATGGGGGCAGAGTGTTGCGTTATTGGAGTCACTGCAATCACACAACAGTGTTGCATGAAAGAGCATGAAAATGACTAATTAACTAAATCAATCTTAGTCGACCAAGACCTAAACGACCGACTGGGGACAGCCAAATAGGAAGATGTATTTTTTATTTTATTCTGATGGTAATAATCTTTATGCTAAGCTACGCTTAACATGTCCTCCACTGTCCTTCATCTCTGTACTGGACAGAGAGATCAACATGAGCTCTCTCTTCTCAATGGTGGACTGTCCCTTTAAGATACTCAGTTTAAGTTGTGTCCCCACAATGTGACTGTATAAACAGATGCATGTCCCCACAACATCAGTAATACACACAAACAACACACACACACACACACACACACACACACACACACACGACACTGATCATAAATAAATGCAAAACGAGTGAAGTCATCACTTATACACACACAGTCCCAACTGCCTTTGTTTCGCGTACACACAAAGAGTCACGCATGCTCACACCACACAATGACCTCATCCCTCACATCGTCCCTCCTCCACCACATCACACACACACACACACACACACACACACACACACACACACACACACACACACACACACACACACACACACACACACACGGACAGAGAGGGTCAACCCATTAAGGCACAGGAGCAGCTGATCCCTCCCTTTATGTTGTGCACTTCATTCATGTCATTCTCTGTAAGAGACTACATAAATAAATAAGTAATCATATCAGGATTATTAATTGAGTCATTATATTCTGCGCAGTTAACATTTAATCGGCAGTGCGATGTAAAGCTTTTCCAGGAATTCAGCGTGTGAGTGTGTGTGTGTCTGAATTTCATTGTGTTGTTTCTGATCAACATGCATGACAAACTGCTCTTCCAAAACACACTCAGAGGAGGAAACACACACAAAAAGACTAAATGAACCACTTAATCACAGATAACAAATTAAGATGTATCAGCTGTTCAGAACCATTTAAATTAGTTTGATGGACCATCTATTGGTCTATATGATCCGCTTTTGTTCTCTGCTCGGACCACTGTCATCCGAAGGAAACTGAATTAGGGAAACTGGAAAAGGTTTCATGGTAAATGTATCTGCTGACTGTTTTCTTTTAGCTCCTTTTGGCCTTTGTCTCAGTGATAGTGATTGTTTTAGCAGGAGCCATTTTACCCGTTTGATGTTGCATTGTTCTGTGTAACCGCCTTGGGACTCAGTAATGGGACTCAACCAGTTGAATGAAGGCGAAAGAGACAGAGCGCGCGCACACACACACACACACACACACACACACACACACACACACACACACACACACGTATGTGAGGTCACACAAGCAAGCTAAAAGGGTTCATGCTGCAAAGAGAGAAATGTGTCCCTTATTAGTTAAAGTGTGGTTCAGTTGTTAAACGCTTACAGGTCGTTACATTATCAGACACATTTAACAGAAAACATGTCGATAAAGGTTCATCTTATCCATGAAAAAATAACCTTGAGTACACTCTCAGGCTCAGTGCATAAAATGGAGTCAATGTGAAGCCCTCAAAAGGATAGATGTACAAGCTTGAGTGTGTGTGCATGTGTGTGTGTGCATGACTCCAGGGAGGCCTCTGCTGTCACACCTTTTATTTTTTTACACCAGGGTCTCTCTCTCTCTCTCTCTCTCTCTCTTCTTCTTTATCTCCAGAGGTCTTTGTATTTGGAGGAAGACACTGATCTCATTGGCCTTGCTGGAAAGCAAAGCGGGTGGACACATGAGTCATACATGCCTCTGTGTGTGTGTGTGTGTGTGTGTGTGTGTGTGTGTGTGTGTGTGTGTGTGTGTGTGTGTGTGTGTGTGTGTGTGCCAGACCAGTCCTCTTTGCGTTAGAAAGTTGTCTTGGGGGTAAAAGAGAAACACCCTCTCTTTTCTCCACTTTGCTGTGTCCTGCAGTTCATCCTTAAATAATTCAAATATCTCCCCGCTTCCCCCGACACACACACACACACACACACACACACACACACACACACACACACACACACACACACACACACACACACACACTCATCATGTCCACAATTGGCATCAAAGTGAAGTTTGCTTTTCATCCAGCCAGAAACTGGAGGCCATGTCCACTGCTCATGAATCTGAAGACGCATCTCTGAGGCTCTGGACTTCCCCCGCTCGTCTCTCTGCGGACACACTGCTCTCCTTGTAACGTGGACCGTGGGACAATTGTAACAAAGCGTGTAAAAACAGGGCTGCAACTATTATCTGTCGTCTTAATTGTCGATTAATCCGACAATTCCTCTATTGTTCCACGGATTGTCCTGTGTATAAAACGGGGCTCAAAATCACATTACTGTCCATGTTCCAAAGGTATGAAGAGTACAATGACACAAAACATAGAAGATGAGCTAAAAATCTGAGGATATTTGGCCTTTTTGCTGGCAGAATAATGACTGAAGTGATGAATTGATTATCACCACGATCGACGATTCATTTTCTATCAAATGGAGCAATGGAATCCATTTTGTTGTTGTGAATCCTGCCACTTTGTTTAGCCTGCAGGGGTATGGGGAGTAGTAGTAATAGTGAAGTAGTAGTACTACTAATAGTAGTGATATAGTAGTAGGTGGGGTGTATTTGATACTCAAAAGACTTACTTTTAGTTGGGTATTGCTTGAAACACACTGAGCCTCTCACGCCTCAAACTCTAATCCCTGCAACCTGATCAAGGTGCCGCCTTTGATGTGCAATTAATGACTTCATTCCTAGTTTTACTCTTTACTCCACCTGCGGCGTATTAAAAACAAGTGAGTTGCTCCAGGGGCCCAGAATCTCGGCTCGGCTAACAGGTAGCATTTACAACCCTCCCCCAGATCTCATCACCACCTTTTATCTGTGCAATCATCTGGCAATAAAAACGTCCGAAAAAGATACAGTACGTTAATAACAACACATGTAGCGTTTGATCAGCCTCGGAGAGAAGAGAGACAGAGGCAGCGGGACGGAGTTTTTCAGCTCCAGTTTCCGCCAGGTTTATCGCCAACAATCCATCTGTTAACATTTAGAATTTTCGATGGGGGGGGCGGTTGAAATAATTTTTCGAGACGGCTGTGGAAAATGTTGGTCTCGAGCCTCGTACACCAGCTGCTGCAAAAAAACTGCCGAAAAACGATCACCATCGGGTATCGCCGCGTATCGGAGATCCTTAGCTCTACTTTGTCTCTTTGTTCATGTCTGTGTACAAGTACATGGAGCACATTTATCCACAGACACACACATACGCACACACACACACACATATGCACACACACGCACACTGCAGCACTTGTCCATTCCCTCAGGTATTGCTGACAACATTGTGGATTAAAATAGCTGACGACCCACATATCCCGGTGCAGCAGGCCCGGCGCTGCCGGGGCCAGACACCGCCACGCACATCCGTCCACACACAGCGGCACACAGCTGGCCTTATTCAGGAAATACTTGCATAACATGCAATTAACACAAATATTGGAAAATGGCGACTATTAAACAGGAATTAATATTGGCGGGTGTTTTGGATATTGGGGAATAGGAAACGAAGGCGAGAGGAAAACATGTATCAGAGTGAGAGAAATTGGAGTAAATCTGAATGATCCAATCAGGGATGTTTGAGATCCAAACTTACCGCGAGTCTCACCCGAAACACTGATCATTAAAAGCTGCAGCAGGAAATGACATGACTCAGTTAGTGACTCAGACATTTAACATTTCTGGGCCCCGCAGCTGTTTTTCATTTTTTTTTTCGTTTGATATCCAGCGATCCGATCAGGTGGATCCAGCCAATGAGGAGCTGGAGGAAACATGAAAGCGAAGACGCCAATGAAGCGAAAGGCTCTCGAAAACTATAAAACACAAAAGAATGTTGAGCTCACGAGCACGACGTTCGCTTTCGAGCTAAGCATGTGAGACAGGTGGAGGGAGAGCGAGATGTGTTTCAACGGTTCAAACACATGCTACTGCGATGGCATCAAAGACAGCTGGTGACAGGCGATGAGGAGAATCTGTTGTACACACTTCAGCCCTCTCCTGGTCTGGGTTTCATTTCCTTCGTTCCAATGAAAGGTGCCTTGTAGGATATAATGAAGTTATATTTCCATATGGTGCAGATTGGAGCTCTAACAAATGTATTTACTTCCATATAAAACTTTTTTCCACTATTGTTTACATCCATGTTTACTTGCGAGCAGCCCTTTCTGCTTTTTTTCTGTGCACATCTTGGTTATGCTACTATTACCTTAAGATCAGTAGATTATTGTGACAAATAAAACTGAATATGTAAGAAGTGGACGTAGTCGGCGAGACGTCACCCATCGGTTTGTGGACGAGGTTTTGAAGCCTCGACATTTCGTCCGCCGCCATCTTGTCTTTTTGCAACCAGAAGTGACCGGAGAGGGTGGAGCTACGTACAACCGAACGCTGATTGGACCAAACATTTCACAACCTTCGTCAACCAAAACATAATGCGAAAGTTATAAGAACACATAAATGAACATCGTGCTGTATTGAAGAAGACTTAAAACTAGAGATTGAGACCATAAACTCAGTAGTAGAGTCATTTTCTCATAGACCTTTCCCATGTGACACCATTGGTAGCAATGTGTGTCCGTCCTTGTGTATCACAACAGGGACCCACTCATAGAAAAGCAACAATAGGTCCAACACTCCTTGAAGGAAAATCATATCGCTACAGTATACACTGATAAGACAAACAATAGTGCGCTTCCAGCTTTCTTGTTAAGAGTTTTGAGAAAGATTTCCTGTCAACATATCGAGCTTTGCATAAGTCTTGTATTTCTACCTCCGTCTCTCTGAGACAAAGAAAAACAGGACAGATTCCCAAGGTCATCCTCCTCCACTGCATATGACCCATTTACTGTGTCCCCACTCTGCGCGCACACACACACACACACACACACACACACACACACACAAACCAACCATGCATGCATAAAGGGGCTCTGGAACGCTGGCACGCTCCATCCTTACTGCAACTCTGTCTCTTGTTCCGTCTCAACGCACACACACACACACACACACACACACACACACACACACACACACACACACACACACACACACACACACACACACACACACACACACACACACAGAAACAATGTGACATCCCTGATGAAATGCTTACGCAGGAGCTGGTTTCATAAAGACACACTCTGACTGAGCCACAGTTCAACGTTAATGCATGATTACATTTGGAGGTTCCCACTCTGATGATTATGATGTTTATCATAATTTCATGTATAAAAAATGAAGTAAAAACAATAAGGCAGAGTACGCTTTAAGGCGGGGCTACCTTGTGATTGACAGGTCCGGGAGTTGTCCGTGTTTTCGTCTTCGAACTTGAACCTTTTCACAGCGTGTTTTAACTTCAGGACAGTTCATTGTAAAAATGTTGGTCGCCTAATACTTTCTTCGTCAGCGTTCGGTTGTGCTAAGCTCC
>JBAMJR010000154.1:8290000-8300000 GCA_038501785.1 Myoxocephalus aenaeus | reverse complement strand
CGCAGTGTGCTCGCAGCATGGAGAGATGAATGAGTAAATCTCCTTGTAAACTGTAGTAATCGGGCTCCGTGGTGGATAGCGCTGGAGAGTTGCCCTCCATAAAAAAATAATAATAAAAAAAAAAAAACACACACTCATCTTGAAAGATCAGGGCTATGGCTTTCACAGTATAAGCTCTCTCCAACGCGAGTGCAGTTCATTTGTTCCGCTTTCCTGCCGCGGCAGTCTGACTGCTCACTTTCTTATCTAATCTCTGCTACCGTAGACTGAGTGCCTTATTCACTTACTGAATTATGGCTTCCACAGTGTGTGTGTGTGTGTGTGTGTGTGTGTGTGCGCGTGTGCGTGCGTGCGTGTGTGTGTGCGTGTGCGTGTGCGTGCGTGCGCGTTTTACTCAAGTGATTTCAAATTACGAGGACAAGACAATAACTGTGTGTGTGTTTGGAGGAACGATAAAAAAAAGAAAATGAATGAATGCAGTGATTAGAGCGGCTCATATTGAGGAGAACATTGGCACCAGCTTCCACACTGTAGGAAGTGAAGGCGCACGTTTGTGACGAAAGGGTTCTGTTTTTACAGATCTGACTTCTTTTACAGCTTTTTATTTGTTTCTTGGGTTTGCGGTAGTCGCTGGACAAGTAGCTTAAGAGTTATGACCATTAAAATACTGAGAGTGCCTCTTAATGTGCTTAGAAATCCTATTTTAAGACTCCCATCCATCCATGTCCTGTAAAGCTTGTGCTGCTCAGTGTCACAGTGGGATGTAGTCAGTCCCAGCATGCAGTGGGCAAGAGGCGGGTCACACTTGACAGGCCGCCAGTCAATCACAGGGCTGACAGAAAGAGTTGCTGCCATCGACCTGAGCCTGGCAGGTTCACTTAAAAAATGAAACCACAATCAGCTGAGAGGTAAAAAAAAAAAAAATCCAAGTTGTTGTTTCGGGTCATTTTTGACAGCTACAATATGTACCACCCGCCAAAAAATAATAATACAACAAAACTGTAAAACCTGCAAAACTATGACTGTAAAAATCCTAATTTGTGACACTTACATCTAAATCAAATCGTATACTATTAACACTGGCATCAGCTAAAGAGCGAGGCATGAAGTATCCCTTGTAAACATATGATCTGCTTTAGGTTTAATTTACATTAATCTGGCATGTGTGGAGTAATGTTGGAATGTTGGTAGTTTGCAGACGATGCAGCGATAAATCCTTCGAGTGGAAGCTTTGACCTATTGGTGTGAAACTGGATGAAGAGTCAGAGGATCTCCAGAGACATTAATCCTGCAAGTAACATGGAGGTCTGGATACAATGTCATAGCAATCCAGGTCATGGTTGTTAAGATAGTTCCCTATAGATATGGATATTTTCCTGTCGACCAAAGTGTTCTCAGACTTCAACATTGTGGACTGTGCATCAGAGTCCACAAGGCCAAACGTTTCTACATGATACGAGAAAAGCAGCCAAGTCCTGACATTTACAAGCTGGAACCATCACATCGCAGTTTTTACAAGATGAGTTGCACAATCATTGTTTGAACAAAGTCATTCATTTGAATGAATTTGTCAAATGTTCCGGCACTAGAAATATGTTGAGCTATATTGCCACACAATAACGGAAGTAGTAAAAGTTCGTATACAGGAAATATGACGTGAGTTTTAAAAAAGAGGTTTATTTTCACTTCATCTCCTTCTTCTCTTCACCTCTCTCTCTCTCTCTCTCCCACTATCTCTCTCTTTGTCTTCCTCCGTGTCGGTCTCTCTTTCCTCCTTGTCTCCTTGTATTCCTTTGTTTGTCTCCCTTGACTTCCTCTTTTTTTTCCGTCTGCGATGAAGCAGCTGCGCACCACAGACAATTACATAACTCGCTGTGTGTGTGTGTGTGTGTGTGTGTGTGTGTGTGTGTGTGTGTGTGTGTGTGTGTGTGTGTGTGTGTGTGTGTGTGTGTGTGTGTGTGTGTGTGTGTGTAAGCAGGAAGGATGGCCAGAGAAACAAGAAGATGGAGTGAAGAAAGGCCTTCCTGACTAGCTCCCACCTGCATGTATGTATCTTACCTCGTGTTTTGTGTCTACTGGTGTTTTCTTTCTTCCTCATTCTTTGCTCCACTTATTCACTCATGCCCCTCCTCCCATTCTTCCCTCCATCCCTGCATACAGAGTCACTGGGCTGTGAAATGTGAAAAACTGCAGCATGCATGGCAATTCATTATCTTGTCAAACTTCCGAAGGCCAGCTTCAAACCACAGAGACAGAGAGAGCGAGAGAGAGAGCGAGAGAGAGAGAGAGAGAGAGAGAGAGAGAGAGAGAGAGAGAGAGAGAGAGAGAGAGAGAGAGAGAGACCAGTTCATGCAGTGGTCCTTGCAGTGGGTGAACAGGTTATGAAGAGAAGAGAGGACGCAGACACATCTGATGACGGATATGATCGACACCTTAGTTCATACTTGTGTGAGTACTGGCTGAAAATACAACACAAACAAACAGTACATGAAATACACCGAACCTGATGGATGGTAAAATGTAGAAATGGCAGTAGGAGTCATGGAGAGCAATACCCCGGTCTAATAAGGGAATCCAGTCCAAACTCCTAAATTAGTTCAGTCATGACTTTTGTGAATTGGCCGCAGCATTTTTATTTATTTTTATAATTACTTTTTACATCACTTTGCGATAAACTGTTGCAAAATGTATCCTGGAATTGCCAGGAAGTGGAACATGTTGCCGATAAAAGTAACTAATGCCGCCCAGTCACCATGACAACAGTTTGGCCTTGTACAGGACCGCTGTGTGTCCCGTGTGAAACCAAAAGTATGCGTTAACTGTACGTTACTTAACATTGTTAGGCTTGTTATGAAATATTACATAACAAAGTGTAATAATTATTATTATTTACGGTAGTTAAGTTGTTGCATTGTTATTTTGTGGCATTGTTACAGGTTACATGTTTACGTTACATACCATCGTAAGATTACATATCATCGGAAGGATACGACGTTTCATTGTTACGATCCATTGTTACATTGTAACGTAACGACGTGAGGTTACAACGTTACGATGTTTCGTTACTATGCTCCGTCACGTTGTCGTGTCACGTTACGATATTATTTGAATACAAAATATGATATTTTGTCGAAGCCTTAAACAAGTATTTTTGTTGCCTGAACCAAAACAATCCGATCCGGATGTTTGCAAAAACGTACACAGCTCCAGTATTTATTTTACGGCAACAGGGTTGCTTCTGAATAATAATAATAATAATACATCATAAAATAATTTCATAATCATATTAATACAAAAGTATGCCCAATGAGAATATACAAGCCCTTTAAAATGGTTTAAGTGTATCCTACATGGCAGTATTTCCTCCCAGGCTCTGCAACATATTCAACAAGCTCCATAAGTCAAACGCTCAGGCCGAGTTGTTGTGTTATTGATGGCACCGTTTTGACACAGTATCGTGTAAGAAGTAGTTAACAGAGATCTGAAATGATGGGGGTTGTCGGGGAAATACACAACCTGAGAGTGAGCTCTGCCTGAGGGGAACATTTTGGCTTTTTTTTCTCTTTTTGCAGCTGTTCTGAATTGGATGATTTCATGTGGAAACACAAGCATCGATTGGTGAAATTTGCGCTTGTTTCTTTTGCAGAAATACTGGGAGGATTGGACAGAAGAGCATGCGATAGTCCAACCTGCAGCAGGAACAGCACTGGCAGATTGCGCTGTTGAGAAAAAGATGTGTAGGTTGCAGGCTTGTCAGGCCTAATGGAGACGCTGTATATCTGTAACACCGAGCCCGGTTGGTCCCGCACAAATAAATCAATCAGCCTGAAAGGAGCTACAGACACGCAGAGCATATAAACCCGGGGACAAGATGAGACAGCGGCTGCGAGGGAATCAGCCCGTTTGAAGCACTGTGCATGCAGTGTCCATTTACTGTTTAGCATAAGTCCGTAAATGCAGATCTTTACTCACAACAAACCCATGAAACCTAAACCTCTGCTTCAGTTTCCATCTCCGTCGACCCTTTGTTGTCACTGTCTATTTTCCCCTCGAACTCATCAGACTTCGGCATGGCTCTGCTTTGAAATAAATGGATTATATCTAATTGGGAAGTCTGGGTTTTCCATTTTATCCTTGGACACACACACATACACACACACAAATCCCTAAAGCCCATCACATCATTTCAGACCTGCAAAGATGCGGCAATTATATGCAGAACATGGGCTCATACTGTCAGAGGCAACACGGCTGATAGACAGGTGAGATAGAGAGAGAGAGAGAGAGAGAGAGAGAGAGAGAGAGAGAGAGAGACAGAGACAGAGAGAGAGAGACAGAGAGAGAGAGAGAGAGAGAGTGTTCACCACATGTTTAGCCATGATGCAAAGCAGCTGATAAAAGAACCAGTACAACGAAACAAAGACCAGGAGCGTGATGCGGGGACAGACAGGAAAGATAAATGACACACACAAATCTGCTTGTTTGTTTGTGTGTGTGTGTGTGTGTGTGTGTGTGTGTGTGTGTGTGTGTGTGTGTGTGTGTGTGTGTGTGTGTGTGTGTCTGTTTCTCCGTCCGTCTGACAGCAAACGGCCAATTACTGTCGAAAGTGGCGGGATGAGTCCTGCCAGACCATAGCTTTCCATTAGTGCATGCCAGCCGAGCGTGTGTGTGTGTGTGTGTGTGTGTGTGTGTGTGTGTGTGTGTGTGTGTGTGTGTGTGTGTGTGTGTGATGGAGTGAATGAGGGGATAGAGGGAGACAGAAGGAACAAGAGTGGAAAAGATGTGGGTGTGCTTGGTCTCAGTGTGTGTGTGTGTGTGTGTGTGTGTGTGTGTGTGTGTGTGTGTGTGTGTGTGTGTGTGTGTGTGTGTGTGTGTGTGTGTGTGTGTGTGTGTGTGTGCGTCTGTTTGTCTCTCTCCTCTCTCTCTGAAATTGTCCCCGCTAGTGCAGATAAAATTGACGAAACACATCTTTTCCCATTAGTTTTGGCTTTCCATCCACAATAACAGCATTTTCCACTCTGAAAAGCTGAGCTTGTAGCGAAAAAAGCGCTCCCTCTGGAGCGTATTAAAAACTCACGTCGTAGTTTCTATGAGTAAAATGGAGATGGTCAAATACCATGGAATGTGTCCGAAAAGCAGTAATATATACTGTATATATATATATATATATATATATATATATATATATATATATATATATATGATGGTCAGATGAAAACATTTACGTCTGTTTCACCTGTGCGTTCAATATAGAGACAGGATGCTGTTAGCCTAGCTTAGCACAATGACTGGAAGCCAGTGGAAACTGCTAGCTTCCAATAAGAGAAGGGAATAGCTCGTCTTTACCTGTTGCATCTTGTTAGCTAGCAAGCAGCAGCAGTCAGGAGCTATAAAACTAATAGCGATTGTTAGCCCTTTGCTCACTAAACCAGAGTCTGAGCAGATTCATCATTTATTTGGGTAAAGTAGCTCCACATGAAGCTTTTAGCAAAAAGTCCAGCCGGCCTGAAGCAACGCTAGCACCCATTAGCAGATGCGTTTCTGTCCACATGATTAACGTAGAAACAAATTCCTGATAAAAACACAAGCAAGTATGCCAAGGTAACAACTAATGGGGATCTAATGGACAACAAACTCCGAGAGACGGCACTCGTGTCATTTTAGACACTCACGCTAAACAGGCTAAACATTAGCCCCGACACTCAAAACGCTGCCTCGCGGTGAGCGCTCGTTTAAGTTGGAACAGTTTTTGTACCGAACTGAAATACGTTTCAACGGTTTTCTGCAAATAAAAAGTGTGGATAAACTGAGTGGAATTACTTTTCCCCTCCGGCTCGTCTCCGTCTCTCGGCGCCGACTTTAAAAAAAGAGAAGCTTTTCCAGTCATTCCTTGGAATATGAGACGTGACATCAAAACCTGCAACAACTCTATGAAAGCTCTCAATCATTTAACAATATGATTACAGACGGAGAGGAGACAGCTTACAGGGGGATGGAGCATGTGCTGTTTGGACTGCAAAGAGGACGAGGCGATGTGTGAATTTGAGTCAGTAAGACAGTCAGGGCTTCATTCAGGACTATAAACACACACACACACACACACACACACACACACACACACACACACACACACGCACACGAGGTCCAGCACTTTGGAATGCACACGACGAACCGAATCGGCCCCATCCCAGTGGATGTTGTCCCATGCAGGGAAAAAGGCTTTGGTGTGTATTGGTTCAGTGGAAATTAAACAGCATGTGAAAAGGTGGCAACACGCTCTCACACACGAGGCTGAAGATGGCTTCCAATTAACCACTTCCATTTCTCAAGTTCAAAATGTGGGGGGCTTGAGGGAAAATATTTGTATCACCTGATTCTCTGTTATTAAATTATCATCTCTTGAGTCTAAAACCATGGAGGAGAAGGAAAGAAAAAAGGGGGGGCATTTCAATGTTTCGCAACCTCGCTGACCATAAAAACGGACCACGTGGTCATATGCGGCGCAGAGAAAGGTTACAGACAGGCTCTCGTGCTCAGTCTAGTGTATGTGCCATAGTGTGGGGCGGGGGATGCATTATTCAACGGGATTATCTGCAAACAAACGGCGGCAGATGTGGATATATTATTTAAAGACAAGTCACTTGCTATTAAGCATGCGTCCATCTTCCTCGGCCTGTGTGTGTGTGTGTGTGTGTGTGTGTGTGTGTGTGTGTGTGTGTGTGTGTGTGTGTGTGTGTGTGTGTGTGTGTGTGTGTGTGAGAGTGTGAGAGATAGAGAGAGAGAAATCCAAACACAGACTGGTATATTAGTGATCAGATCAGTGGCAGTATAAAAACTGCAAAACTAAAATCACTCCACTTTCACCTTCAATCAGCTCTCACTCCAGAGGCTCAACTGTCAATCAAATCCAGCATCGAGTCTATCCTCATTCTCGTTTAAACTCTACAACCCGCTTTCAACTTTGGATTTGAAAAATAAATGCACCAAATAAGTAACTTCACAGCTGACTTCGGTCCTCACCAGACAGCATTTCATATTACCAATAAGCATGGGATCAGTAAGTGTTCAAACAGCTGGATGTGATTCCTAACAGACCAATTTGAAATGGAAAGTACCAGCATCATCCTTCAGGGCAGAGCTAGAGGAAAATCGGGATTTGCAGCTCGACTACCTGTTTTCCCCCAAGCAGCCTCTTCAGGTTTTAGTCCAAATCTGAATATCCTCGTGGGGGATTTCACGGGACAACAGCGTCACCTTCCTGCTTTTACATTAATGATTGAATGGTTTGGTTAACCCTTAAGTGTGTTCAAGGTACGGCTCGTTCGTAGTAGGGGGGCGTGTGCGTACATGTTAGGATGGTTCCAACGCTTTTACGCATTTAAAAAAAAATGCCGTTTTTTTCCATTAGTGCTTAAAGCTGTATCCTCTTCCTCCTCTCTCTCCTCTTCCTCTTCTCTCTCCTCTTCCTCTTCTCTCTGTGTGTGTGTGTGTGTGTGTGTGTGTGTGTGTGTGTGTGTGTGTGTGTGTGTGTGTGTGTGTGTGTGTGTGTGTGTGTGTGTGTGTGTGTGTGTGTGTGTGTGTGTGTGTGAGCGTTTTCTCCTGTCAGCGGACCACGCCGTGTTCCATGTGAGCGGAAAAAAGAAAAAAGAAAAAAAAAACTAACGCAACTACACGCGGCTGCTGCCGCTCCGGAGCGCTCTGATGATGCAAAACACTATACAAAAACACACGCATGCACACACACGCACGCACACACAGAGAACAACACCAACCAGCGCACACATGGTTTCATCCCAGTCTCTAACCCTCTAATGTCCCGGAAAAAAGCAAATATAAACGCATCATCTGACCTGCTGCCAGTTCTCCTCCAGGGAAGGCATCGCGGAGAAATAACCAGTGTCATGAACGAGTTGGAGTTCCTGGAAAATACTGTAATTCGCCAACACATCCATGCTTGATGCAAAAACAAAACAAAAAAAACAAACAGGAAAAGTCAGTAGAAGAAGTCCGGGATCCAAACGCTCAGAAACGCACTTCTTCTCTCCTCCTGCTTCTTCGCAGACTTGTCAGATTGGGAAAAACAAAAACAAATGCCGGGAGAAAGCAAATCCAAGCCGGTGCAGATAAGCGCACCTGAGCACTTTCATTTAAAAAAAAAAAAAAAAAAAAAAAAAAAACTCACAGGAAAGAAAGAGTTGATTATTTTATCTTTTTTCCAACGCAATCCCCTCTCCTCTCTGCTCGCTCCGTCACGCCTCTCTCCTCGGTCCGCGCTCGGAGGGGAGGGTGGGGGGGGAGTGGGCGGCAGATCTATTTCCGCATTGCCAGATTGCCAGTCGGTCTCCGTACGAGCTGCCAGGTTGCCAGGTTTGCTTCCACCAGCAGCAGACTGGACGCTGCGAATCCAGGCGACCGGCGCGCGCGCGAGAGAGAGGGGAGGAGTGGTAGAGAGAGAGAGAGAGAGAGAGAGAGAGAGGCAGGGAGAGGGAGGAGCCACCTGTCAGTCAATTTCATGCGTGACCTAATAAGGTAAATAGGGTTGATGATGTCACTGGCGTCCAATTAAGGAGGCGCGGCGATCGAGGGAGAGGGCGTGGCCGTCGGGGAGGCGGGGACAGCCATTGGCTGCGGGAGGCTGTCAGTCCGGCCCTACATGGAGGCGATGGGGGTGAGTTATTTTTAGAGGCCTATATAAAAGCGTCCGGCATTCCTCTCGCAGTCATTACAGGAGGCAGCTCGGGCAGAGCGGAGAGAGACCGCGAGCTGCTGGAGCCGAGCACGCTTCAGCCAAATGCTGAATAAAACGTAAACATGTGCGTGAACGTGCAGAAGAAAAAAGAAGCAGCTGAAAGTCAGCAGTGATGTTGGAGATAAGAAGTTGTCTCTCTCTCTCTCTGAGGTGTGAGGGCAGCACCACAGAGACTCCTCCACGTGGTGAGGTCCCATGCAGGAGAGCAGGGATGCGGTGGAGGGGAGAGTGTCACGTTTTTTTTTATTTTTATGCCACGCTCAATCAAGATGAAGGCCCATCACTGCTATGAGCTGCCAGACCACAGCACCACCAGCTGATGATGATCAGTGGCAGAGGAGGAGTTCACTCACTCTTCACTTATATCGCACTGCGAGTAAAAACGATCCAAAGTGAGCACACACACACACACACACACACACACACACACACACGAGTAGATATACTCGGTTACTTCCCCACCTGTGCTTAATGACGCAAGAAGTGACACAAGATGTGCAAACTGTGGCTAAAGAAACACGCGGATGAAGCACGCTCAACTTAATAATGTGGCATGTCAGTCAGGCGCCTTCCCAAAATTTGTATTTTCCGATACGCTTTCAGTTCCGAAAAGAGTGCCGGCCGCCTGTTTTTGCTCTCGGTGACATTATGACCTCCTCCAGCTTCTTGTATTGTCACTAAGTGACTTTCGGCACAGGAAGTGTCGCAGGAAGTGTTATAGGAAGTGCTAAAATACATTAGCAGAAAGTCTTTCATGGTCTTTTATTCAACATTTACATCTGCAGTACACCTTTTGAGCCACACGAGGGAGATTGAACGTTCGTAACGTTCCGATAGTTGTACATTACAAAGAGAGGCTGGCGTACATTCAGTCTGGGAACTCTGCCTGAGTTCATTTATTCATTTATTCTCTTTAATAAAGTATTTAACATACATGTTTTCAATCAGCTTTTTTAACGTTAGGTGATGCAGGTATGGCAGAAAAAGATGGCCGCAGCGTTCATTTACGAACAAATTAGCTCTTCTCGCAATTTATAGACGAGGCCTGTTGTGAATCGGGTCGCGATGGTTTGTCGCTCCCCAGAAAAACACGGACCTACAGCAGAGAGCAGAGCGCCATGCTTTAGCTAACAGACAACAACTTAAAAGCTTGAATCTAAGATGATGTTTGGCACGTGCTGAGCGGTATTCGGCTGCAGCAAATGTCATTTTGGGGTTCACGAGTACCAAAGCGAAGAAATCCACGCCCTG
>JBAMJR010000154.1:8217500-8285000 GCA_038501785.1 Myoxocephalus aenaeus | reverse complement strand
ATATATCCTCGAGCTGAGGGAGCGATAAAGGGTTAAGCATATTCTGCAGCTAATTGCGCTTTCTGTTTTTTAATAAAGAAAAAACACACACCTGCAGGCCTGTGTGTGTGTGTGTGTGTGTGTGTGTGTGTGTGTGTGTGTGTGTGTGTGTGTGTGTGTGTGTGTGTGTGTGTGTGTGTGTGTGTGTGTGTGTGTGTGTTTTCAAACCAGCACCACCATGAGCTAGTTGAAAAATGAAATACCTTTTGGCTTTGTGTATTTGCAGAAATTTGTGTGTGCAGAAGCGATGACAATCAGTTTCTAGCAATTAAGGATCAGTTTTCTGTTGCTCGGTGTTGGCTTAGTTCCTCTGAAATAGGGCTGCCACTAACAGTTGTGTTCATAATCAATCAGCCCAATTTGTATTTTTTAATTGATTCGTCTTTTTGTCGATCAAATGCTGAGAAAATTGTGAAAAATAACCCGATATTATCAACCGTTTCCCCCCCCCCAACATACAGTCCAAAACACAAATTAATTGAATTTGCAGTGAAAAAAAGTGAAAAAGTGAAAATCCTCACACTTCAGAAGCTGGAACATTTGTAACGGCGTTCTCTTTCGTTTTTTCCCGCTTGTTTTCGCTTGTTGTTGTTGTTGTTGTTGTTGTTGTCGCGGACATTACTTTTTCATAAATGATAATTTGCCCAATCTTCATGGATGAAAAGTCATAGGGAACTTTTGGTGTAAAATGTCTCTTTCTGACCGACCCTCACCTGTCTACTACGACGTGTTTACATCGGAAAAATCGGGTTCCACAAATTCATGTCACATGACACAAACATCAGCAGGCCCCTATTTTTCGTACCTGGCTAAACAAAGTCAGGCAAATGTCCTAATCTCCATCTTAAATTAGCGAGATGATTGACATCAGGCTATCTGGGTTTCTTCACGGCTGATCCGCGCTGAAACGGTCTCGTTAATTCTAGCCAGACGTCAATCCTCTGGATAAATGCGCGTGCCCGCTCTTCTTCAGAAGGGATAATAATCGAGCACTGACACCACGATGTTCTAACAGTACAATGGCAAATAAACTCAGAGGAACCTCTTTTTATTTCTCCACTGAGAAGCAGGAGATGATCATGAAGACATATGAGGAAGTCAATACCTTAATCATTCACAGCAAACGCGTTGTGAATATTCCAACGTTTTTGTAACATTGTTGCTGTGAACGCAGCTTAACTCCGCCCCGCTGCGAGACATAAGCGCCGCAAATATATCAGACAAGTTAAATGTGTCAGTGTTGGAAAAATGTATCCGCAAATTTTAAGTGCTTCATCACCCAGATCAATCAGATTATATTTACGAATAAATATATACTTATGAGGATATATGTACTGTATGCGCGTATGAATCATGTACTATATGTATATACATGTATGTGTATATTTCTATATAACTAGGAGTTTGAATATGTGTATGGGCGGATCAGTATATATGTATTATTCATAATCAGAAATTCAATCAATTGAAGCAGTGAAAATAAATTGTGTGTGATTCTCTGTATTCTTATCATGAGTCCACCTTAATCATGTTCTACAATAATGATATGTATGGTGTACTAATAACACTGTCATATAATTATGAGAGCTTTCAACACATCCATAAGTTTCTTAAGCGCTAAATAAACTTAAGAACAGCGCGGCATGAGACGGGCCGTGAGACGGGCGATGGGCTGAGCCTGTGGTGATCAGTGTCCGCGGCTCGAGAAGCTCTCGTAAATAAATGATTCCTTGACGGTAGAATCTATTGCGCCGCGTTCAGGAAGTCATCCTGATGTGAGGACGGATCTTGGCGATCTGGAAGAACTCTCTCCCAATAAAACTAATATAACTAATATCGCTCCTTCATCAATGAGGAAGTGAGCTGCCTTTTTTGTCCGGTGGGAGTGGCCAGCTTATCCAGTGAATTTCAGTTAGCCTGCCCGGGAGCAGGTTTACATTTTTGGCTGTGTTGCTATGGTGATTTATCTAAGCTTGCTTCGAGAAACTGAATAAGCCTGACCTACGTCATCTTATCCTGACAATTAGCCCGCTAACTCAGTAAGCCAGGTACGAAAAATAGGGCCCTGGTGTAGATTATGTTTAATCAATGAATGATTTACCTGTTACTGACAGTCACTAAATACATGAGAACACATCCAATAAGTGTACAAGCAGGATATATCAAGAATAAATATAACTAACAACTGTTTTTATGAAATATATATACATATACATAGCTAACACTTACTGCTAGAGGGAACGAGTCATTCAGTAGCAGAAATATAAGAGTGTTGGTCTTCATCCTCGTCTTTGAGTGGATGGCAGGGCTGTAGCTGCAAATTCCCCTAAAAGGAATCCTGAGGAACAAAGAAGTTTGGAGAGGAGAAGTCATGGATGCCTGTGGGATGTGGAGGAGCCGTGGAGACGTTGTGTTCTTTATGAAGCCGTAAAACAAAAGGCTGCTGCCTCTCCCTTCATCCCGTCACCATGACCTTCCTTTGATGACCGGCCCTTTAAAGAAGGGTCCGGGAAACGGATGTTTATACAAAGCAGACGTATACCGCCACACACCATCATCATCATCATCATCATCATCATCATCATCATCATCATCATCATCATCATCATCATCATCATCATCCTCCTTACACTGCGCTGGCCAATAGTCTGCCTCGGGCTCCAGGGTTTTGTGATTGACATAACCGAGTAAATCTTCTCGTTTGGATACGCTGTGACAGGAATTAATTACCAGGCAATTGTGTCTAACATATTAATTTAGAGGAGATTATACAATGCATTAGCACGGCACTTATTAGGCGTGGTTATGTGCGCCTGCGTTTGTGTATTGAAATCGCACAGGCGGAAAATTCAGTCCAATTTGCCACGCTCAGCTTCCGTTAACACACTGATGTGTCTCCGAAGCCTTCCTTCCTTCCTTCCTTCCTTCCTTCCTTCCTTCCTTCCTTGCTTCCTCGCGTCCTGTTCCCTCCACTCGGTTCTAGCTCTCTTCCACCAAATTATGGAAATAATGTTCTGCTCATTTGGAAAAAATCATATTACAACCACACAGTGTACACACACACACTCAGCTAGGGCTGTCAAGGTATCACGTCTTCAACACGCAATTATCATGGCCAAAATAATCCTGATATCTATAGAAAAGTGGGGAAAAAGTGCAAGAATATAAAGTTTTAGATGCCAGTTATTATGTAGTTCAATGTCCAATTGTTTATTTGATGCCTTTATTGTTAATAAGATCTCCTAAATATCTGCTAATGAGATTGCAAACTTATATTTACATTAGTTTAAAAGAATAAAGATATTTTACCTGCAATTTGATGTTTTTTTTTTTTTCAATACCGTGAGTTCAGTAAAGCTGAGTGGACACTCTATGTCAACCTCGTAAACGCCGACTACGCGTTTTAATCGTGGCGGCCGGATTGCACGACTTACATGCTCACATTACACGGATCAACTGACACACAATGTCACAATGTGGTACTCACACAAAAAAGTACACACTCGCTGATTTGTATGTCCAACGACGATTGCGTTTCTATCAAAAGGAAGGTTGACAGAAACCAGGAGGGATAGAGACCAGCCAATGACTCCAATAGTATCAGCGACGAGCTCGCTACAGTTTAAGAGATGATGCAGAGGCGCCGACCTGTTAATCACAAGGCAACGCCACCCTGAAGCATACCCTGCTTTATGGTCTATTTTACTCCAAATGGACCATTCCATTATCCGAACCGCCTATCCCATCCAGGAGCGCGGGGGCTAAATGGAGCATAATTTACTAAATGAGCGTCATGCTGCATTGAAGAAGACTTGAAACTAGAGATTGAGACATAAACTCATGTTTACAATGTTTACTGAGGGAATAAATCAGGTGAGAAGTAGAGTCATTCTCTCATAGACTTCTATACAACCTCGTGGAGTCAACCCTGATGGGCATTAGAAAGAATGCAAGTTTAAGACACTTCAGCTTTGGCTTCACTTTTCAGACCCGGAGGTTGAATCTGTATCGTGCCTGTGTCAGATGACTAGTTTTACGTTTGGGAAGAGATACACTGCCATGCTGGACTGTGAGAGACAGGCGGTGAAATGCTGTCGTAAATGAACGCCCGTGACCATTTTGACATTATTTCCACAACACCAGCCATTTCAAAGACAGGCTTGATGAATCACGACTTGTTTTATGCATGTGGAACACACACACACACACACACACACACACACGCATGTTAAATACTGATGTCGTTCAGTCGGGCAGCGGTTGTGAGCAGGCTTTCATCAGCGCCGCGAGCTGCACATGTAATGAACCTGCTGCAAGATTACTGTTATCACACAGCAATAGCAGCCTTCAGTATGCCGGGCACATCACTGACCCAACAATACCGTCCTCTCCGGCCTTTGTGCGCTCCAAAGAGTGAAGCCACGTCGTGTGATGCGGGAGGAGTGGTGCTGAGGTCTGACGCCCTCCTCAAGCCGCCGCTCGGCTCGGTTTTCATGTTGACTTCAAAACAACTGACAAACAAATGAAGGTATAATTGGAGCCTCTGCTCACGCTGAGAGACGACTGCTGCATCACGGAATAGATTAGCTGTTTGCAGGCTGTTGCTATGGTGTTGTACTCTACTGGGATGTGTGTGAGGGTGTGTTTAGTGCTCGGTGTGTGTGTGTGTGTGTGTGTGTGTGTGTGTGTGTGTGTGTGTGTGTGTGTGTGTGTGTGTGTGTGTGAGTGTGAGTGTGTGTTGTGTGTGAGAGTTGCCTACAATGGAGCTGAATGCTTGCCGATCTGTGTGCATGTGCTAAAATTTTGGTACATTTCTGTGTGTTATCTTTTTTGGGATGAATACGAGTGTGAGTTTTGTCGGCCTGTGTGTGTGTGTGTGTGTGTGTGTGTGTGTGTGTGTGTGAGTCCCTGGTGTGCTGCTAGTAAAGCGTGGCGTGTTGCTCTAACAGGCTTGTCCTCCATTAGTGGCTCAGTACTGAGCTTAAAACTGGGAGGGAGGAGAGAGGAGGGAAGATAGATGGACACACACACACACACACACACACACACACACACACACACACACACACACACACACACACACACACACACTTTAAATTCTACTTGGATGGAGCTTAAAAATCACGTCGGGGCAACGTGGAGCTCACTGCGGTTTGCTCTCCTCTGTCTGCAGGTGACTGATCAAGTGCGCTAAACAAACATGAACTATGTCATGATACGAAGACAAGTGGTATATTTAAGATAATGGAGCAGAGCCAAACCTTCTGTACACTTGGTATGGACAAAGTCTGCACCTTAAAACGCACTGCTGTTTTTTTGTGGAGCTCACAAGACATCTTTTATGAGGATTTCAACATCATTATCTTGGGATGGATCCGAGTTACAAGTTTGTTCAGCCACAGAGGAACTAATGAGCGTTATCTCAAATCCGTAAGCTTACAAATTACGAAGAGACTGCATCTTTAATGCATCCCTTCTTTCCCCTCATAATCCTCCCTCTATCCTTTTAGAGAAACCACAAAATCCCCTTTAGAACGCAGCCATTACGTTCCAGTGAGGAATGCTGCTCCACCTTGTTAGGAATAATTATTTGACATTACAGAAGATATCAGAGGGCAACCCAGTCACCGGGGGAAAAAATGCAATAAATGTGGATACTGTCTGTACGTTACGTTGAATGTTGATGTTTCCTATCCAAAAAATATTTTTCATGAATTATCTTTTCATTTCAGCCTTGTGTCGCGCTCGCAGAAAGACCAAATGACACACGGTTAGCGTTGTGAAATGATCGGTTAAGGTTTCGGCAGGTTCGAAAATAGATCACGGTTATTCTTAAAAATAATAACAATGTAACTTAAGCGTAAATAACTGACCACCACCCTTTTACATTACATTACATTTCATTTAGCTTTTATCCAAAGCGACTTACAATAAGTGCATTCAACCATGAGTACAAACTCAGAACAACAAGAATCAAGAAAGTACAATTTCTTCAATAAAGTTAAACTACAAAGTGCTATAAGTAAGAGACATTTAAGGGCTACTAAAGTGCTACCTTCTTTATTCAAGGTGTAGTCGAAAAAGATGTATTTTTAGTTTGCGACGGAAGATGTAGAGACTTTCTTCTGTCCTGATGTCAATGGGGAGCTCATTCCACCATTGGTGGACTTTCACATGAAAAGTATTGGAACAAGCGGAAACAAAGTTTACTTTTGGTTTTGGAGGGGAAGACAGCGGTCACCTGGGTGAAAGTCCTGTGTTTTGTAGTTATACTCGTTATTATATCACAAAACCTTCAATAGCGGTCGCTCGATATGCTACGTCACTCATTCTGACTGAAACATTTCCACATTCAATCGGTCGTACCGGTCGTGCCACCATTTTTTTCCCTGCCGATTAAGAAACATCGAGAATTTGTGTAATAAAAAGTAAAAACTGTTGAGTACTCACATCAACTCGGAGGAGGATTGATGGAAAGCTTTGACAAGACTGTCCGGCATGAACCGCTACCTAGTGGTTTCAGGATGAACTCTCTCCCCATGAACATGATAACTTTACATCGTACAAAAGTACAAAGTGCACGGACATAAAACGTCATTAATAAATACATGGAGAAATGCCTGTACTTTCATGGAAATGTTTACGTTACGCCGTTAAAAGGTTACATTGCGCATGCGCGACTCGCTGATTCTTTGCGTTTTGCTAAAAGCCTCCGTGAGATCTCCGTGAGATCTTTTCTGGTGCTGCGTCTCTCAAAACAGAATATAGATCTAAGCTCAACGTTGAGCATGAATTGAGAGCGGCCGTATCAAATCTACAACTCCGTTAAAAAAAAATATTTGTAGAGGAAAGCAGCTCACTGCAGCCACTAATACTGATACAACCTGATGCTCACACATCTGCACTCATTTTGTTTTGCACAGTTTGAACGTTATTGTTATTATCTAGAAAATATATTCAGTGTAAAACAGGTTACTTGGAGCCACATTAAGTAATTTTTTTGCCAAATATTAGTTATTTTTTGCACAGATAGAACTTTATTTGCATTGTTCTAACAAAGTGATTGCAGATGTTATTAGTTTTTGTCTGCTGGAGCAATCTGGTTTACTGGAAAGGGATTGTAATTTTCTTTATTCTATTATTTGAAAAAGCACGGATGGAGGAGTCACAAAAAGTTGGACCATTTTGTTACAATTTTGTTGGGGGCGGTGGGGCCCGAACATTTTTCTTCCTCCAAAGTGGGGTGTGACAGAAAAAGTTTGAGAACCACTGGTATAAGGGCAATGCAACAATTTAGTCTTTTGCTTCAGTTGCAGCCAGATGGATTGGTGGGATGAGAGGGAAGTGAGTCTCTGACACCGGGCTGAACACATCCTGGACCGCTCTGTGCTGAGCGACCGGACCAATCTGATCCGTCTTTCCAAATGTGCCAACCCGCTCCTTTTAAATGCTTCCTCAACTGTCAAGACTCTGGCTCTCGCTGCTTTCCAATCATCCGTAGCAGTCTGTAATCCAGTCGGTCCATAATATAGGCAGCCAGAGTGTGAGGAGAGTATATAAATATATACAGTATGCTGCAGTGCCTCAGGACAGTTACTGTACTAGATCATAAATCCTGTATTTACTGACAGCGAGGAAGCTGTCAGACACACAAGGGCAGTTCATCGCACTAGAGGCACACGGACATCCCCTGCTGACCGTGTGTGTGTGTGTGTGTGTGTGTGTGTGTGTGTTAGCTACAAATGAAAGTTGTGTTTCTATGCATGTACACTGAAAATGTCTTTGGAATACATTGCAGCTGTTATGAAACCAGACTGTCTATAGCTGTGTCCTCCACCAAGGAGCGAGACCTTTTTCAGAGAAACCTTCAAATCCTACAAATAAAAAATAAAAAACACGCTCTGAAATATGAACACGTAAAGTTCTGATTAGAAGAAACCCCTAAAGGACAGGGGGTTTGCAGAAAAGAGGATGAGGCAGAATTTGTATTAATTTATTAGAGATACATTTAGATATTTCTAAATAACTTTGTATACCGTAATACCGCACAAGCCTAGCGTGTACTTATACTGTGAACTCCACACTAGTGGTTCACTCCACTCCAAGTATGTACTTGTAGGGTATATAAACAGTGGTTGTGTGAGGTTTTTGTTTGTCGTAGATATACACAGTAATACACAAGGCATGAGCTAATCTTTACCACAGCCTCCTCCTCATCCCTATGTATACGTGTGATAACACTTAAACATGAATAATATTAGCACACTTCACCATGAGTGATCAGAATGAAATGAAAGTCTTTATTGGGGAAAAACAAACAAACATATAACACAAGAAAGAAAAGAGAAGAAATGGAGAAGGAGAAAAGTGTCACATCGTTTTTTTTTCATTTTTGTTTGTACTATTAGACATATAAATGCTAGACAGGTGAAAACAGAGAGGATATGACATCAACTTCAAGGTTATTACAAAGAGAGAGAGAGAAAGAGAGAGAGAAAGAAAGAAAGAGAGAGAGAGAGAGAGAGAGAGAGAGAGATGAAGGAAGGAGGGAACACTTTTGACCCCTTTCTCCTCTAACCCTGACACACACACACACACTTCCCACCAAAGGTTAATGTGATGCTAATGTGGCCTATATTGAGAGGGTGATCATTATTTTCAGACCTTTGCTGTGCACCTCACCTCTGAATAAAAACTGTTTGCACAGTCTGAGCCAGCAACACAAACCGCAACGCAAAGAATACGCCACTGCAGAAGAAAAGCCCGTTAAAGTTTTAGCATCAACATTTTGTTTTAAGTAGAGAGAAGAAGAATACAAATTGTTTCTCTCCATCGACCGTATTGACCTCTGCGTATTGTTTTATAGTCGGTGCGGAGGGGTGCTCAAGTCAAAAAGCCGAGAGGACTTCAATATTTTATCTTTTTCAAGTCGTCAACAAATCCCATGAAAATGATCAAAGCAACGTATGAATTGTGATTCATGATGTGATTGTGCCTCTGATACGGTTCAGTTCCCTGTGCGGTAGACTTCTTTGTTGTCGAAACACCATTAAGCAACACATGAAAGAGTAACACTGCTGCAGCGGGTGACGTATGGGCGACATGTCTGGGCATGCTCAGTGAGAGCGGCTGTCCAGAGAGCCAGTGATTAGTTTCAGAGGTGACGGCACTGGCCATGCTGATCACAGTATAGGGACCTTATGCAATAGTATGGCTTGATTGTGTGTTTTCATAAGTTAGATGTTTTAAATTCTGTTTATAGAACTATTGTATGTGAACTTGCACTCTAGCAGTAGACGCAACGCCTGAATTGCTTCTTGGAGTCCAAGCTAAGAAGACATTTTATATTGAATGTTTACTGTGGTAGATAAATATGTTTTATCGTCATGTAAAACAACAAGTCCTTGGCCAGTAAGTCACAGCAACAAATTAAGAAGTGTGAACACTATGAGCTACAACCTTTTTTTCTTATCTTTGACTACCTTCCCTACATTGTCTAATGTAGGAGGCCATGTGCATGTGTGCGTTTGGATCGGTTGTGTTATTAATATGTTAGCCTTGAAAGGCAGCAGCTTAGACATCCCAGCAGCTCCTGGTTTAAAAGGTTCTCAATACAGAATTCAGAGCACATCTGTTGACTCCACATGGCTCTCAAGATGGAGATGGCTGAGCCGCGACCTAACAGCTAACGGTGCGAAACCGCTACAACAAGGCTGACAGAGCGGCCAGTGGGGATCTTCAGATTTACGGAGGACCAGCTCTACCTCTGAGCCACAGCCGCACAATGTATTAAAATACATGTTTGATTTAGTATAGCAGCTATTTATTTATATATATATATATATATATATATATATATATAAAATATATATCTCTGCTTATGTCATATACAGTGAGCACAAACTTCACGTGTGCTTCCAAAAAGTCCACAGAGAGAAAAGATCAAAACACCTGCACACTGACTTCCATTGAAAAACACCCCATTTAAAAGTCCCTGCTTTTGCATCACATTAATTGACAAACTGAAAGCGAGAACGAGATGAAAGACGCCATCTTCACCCAAGGTTGTCACATTTATGCACGTTTAGGTGAAAGCGGGACGGAAACGTTCTCACAGTTTGCCTCCGAGTCGTGGCTCGGGAGTCTTCATCACCACCCTGGTTACCGGAGGAGAACAGAAAGTAAATGTTGTGGACAAAGACACTGAATTACTTTCGTAAAACTGTGCGAAAACAATTAGGTTAATCATTGAATGATTGATTCATCACTTCATAATTTTGGAAATCTGCCAACAATGAACTCTAAACTTTCCTCAAACAACTCCCGTTTGATTAGAAAAGCATCGGCAATGAAATCACAATTTGATGGCCTGTGCGAGGCAACAGGGAATGGAGCTAAACGGTTCAGGAACGGTTCAGTGAAGAAGTAAAGTTAGATAGACTTACCGGAAGGTTTGGCTGCTACAGGTGAGGGTCCAGGAACAGATACAGGTACGCTGCATGGTTTAGGTTCAGGTACAGATGGATGGAAAAGCAGTTAAGGACCAGAGAGACAATCTGGCAAGACGTGCATGGATTTGGGGGAGGAAGGAGGGACAGAGACAGAATGGGCAAAATCTAAACACAACTGAGGAAGCCGTTGTGCCAGTTGTAAACATTTATATCATTTATAATTGTTTCATTACTTATCCAATTCAGATTTCTAGTATGTCCTTAACTTCTCAGTAGTAATAATTAAGAAAAATCTCACCAAAAGCATACACTCACCAAAACAGAACGTTGATACTGGACAATTTTTGCAGAACCCCATACAAATATAAAAAAAAAAAAGGTATATTTTACATTGATTACTATCATATCTGCAAATAACAACTATTTTTTTTAAAAGAAGAAAAAAGCCAATAATGATTCCTCTGGCGCAGGACGTGAACCGTCAGTTGCATCAAACAAACCACATCCACACAAGTACTCTGCCACTGCTGTGCGCATTGACACTGATAATTGGCTCTGGACTGCCTACAAAGCATCGGAGTTCCTATCTCTTCTCCGTCTCCCATCACATCATAAATATATATTCAAGCGAGCTTAATACTTCATTGCATGTGCAAAGGAAAGCCTTTTCACTGTGTCACATCCTGGGAGGTATTGATTTATCCGAGCTCTAATTGCTGCGCGACTGCCAACTGCTTCAGTGCTTGAGTGTTGCACTGGGGGATAAAAAGATGGTGGCTCTCTTTTTTGTGTGCCCGTAGGCTGCGAATCTGTTGACATTTTCCTCTTAGTTAACCAGCCTTCAAAAACCCTGGTATAACCCATAACTTTCCTTTTCCATGTTAATTCCGTGTCTCTCTGGCTGGGTGAGATCTGTTAATGAGCAGGTGTGCACACAGAGCCGGTGCTGTCAGACAAATGCATGGCCTGTGGGCTGTGTGTGCAGGTGTCTCTTCTTTGACTCTCATTTGAATGTGAAAATGTTGTGTGAAATTACTGTTTCAGTCTGACCTTTTTTGTATTTCTTTCTGTAAGACACACAACAAAAAAAAAGGTCCTTCCAGAAGAGGAATCTGAATTCCTAGCCATTTGGGAGTTATCATTTGTCTGCTACGTTCAGTCTGTTAAAGACATACTATGGCGATGTTTTGCCACAGTATGGTAGCGATATGGAGCAATGTTTTCATGAGTTTCAAGAAAACGATGCAATGCAAATTCCTGCTGATGGTTTCATTCAGATTATAAATATTTAGAGCATAAATATAGCAGCAAATGCCATGTAACCATACAGGGAAGTAATGTCTGCCAGAGAATGGCAGCTCTGCTCTCGCCAATTGCTGTCGTCTGCACCGTTAGCGCTGTTGACGATGTTAGCTGCGAGCTGCTGGCCATGTTGAGAGCCATTGAGAAGCAACATAAATGCTCCCAATCTCAAACCTGTATTTGCCCTCTGTCTGAAGCGCTCCGTTTTAGCGCCTGTCTCTTTAAGACCCCCTCCTAAAAGAAAGCCCAGTCTCTGCTCTGATTGGCTTGCGAGAGAAATATGGCGCATCTTTGCAAAGGTACTCAAGCCATTGGTGGAGATACTCAGATATGGGGGGTATATGCTAATGAGTGAGGTGAAAGTGAGTTTTACATTTTATGTCCAATTTGAATATCTTTTTTTTACTCAAAAAATCTGTTTACAATGCGTGTCTACTGTTTTACATACTTAACTGTATTTTTTTGTTTAATGTTAAAGCACTGTTAAACTGCTGTGTCATTGAATCAAAGCTTACCAATATACTTAGTGCAGCGCCCTCTCCTGGCAGATCTTTTTGCAAATCCAGATCGTTCCTAATGAACTCATCCAAGCTTATTATTATAATCTCTGTTTGGTGGGCATCTAATTGAATTGCTTTGATGCGTTTATGTACTTTTCAGATGGGATGGAGGAAAGAGACCTGCAGTTATTACTGAAATGTGTTATTGTGGGAGAGGAGACTAATTGCTAACTAAGAGCCAGTTAGTGTGGGACGCTAATTGCGAAGAACAGCAGAGCTAACGGGGGAATAGCAAACTAGGTTATATCATGGCATAAATTGACTGAAGATAAATATGAGCGGGAAATGTGCACAGGGTGGTTGAAAATCTCCCTCACCCTAAACAACAACAACAACAACATATTAGCTGTACTTTCTGCTAAATTGGAGCTATATAGGTCCAATAATAGCTTCCCGTCAGAGCGGTAGATTTGAGACTTGGACCATACACTTTGGCTGATGTTAGTCATCTGTACTTGTTTTGCTTTTTCAGGCACGCCCAGAACTAGTCCGATCTATCAGAGCTTTCTGAAGAAGCTAAATCTGAGATCATAAGTAAGGATTTGGATGGGAACTGGTTACATGTTGTCATAGTTGTCGATAGTGAGGAACTCTTTTGTTGAGACTTCTGTGACCCTGAAGTATGTTGGTTTACTTTCTGTCTGCATGTGTCAGTAAATTAACTGAAACCAACGCAGAGCTCAGTCAATGGTTGCCGATGCAAGAAGATGCCTCCCTTTGATCTGTTCTTTTTCGTTCACTTTTCAAGGCACAATCAACACAATGCAGTCTGAACGTGACCCATGATGAACAAAAAGCTCATTGTCTTTGTTTCAGAGTTCATGATGTATACCTTGCCAACTCGTCAAATACCAACGCTTGGTCAGTGGCCCAAACTCCAAACTATGATGCTTTATATCGTTTTACAAGTTACAAGGACAGCGTGTCAGTTTCCACTCGCTACATGCACCGTTCCTTTTCAAAATAACCTTCCGTCTCCACAGGAAAGAGCGTGGTTGACGTTAACTCGACTGACTAATGACGGCACTTGAACAGAGATCTCCTGGATGAAAGTCCTGTGTATGCTGGCATCGCTGACTAAGTCTGGAGGGACCCTGGCACGAACTGACAATGCCGTTGGATCCTCTACAGACTGTTTAATTTGGGAGGACGTGCAGGTTTAACCCTCTGACCTTCAGCCCTCTTCAGGACAGGCTGCGTCCTTCTGAGGAGGCCGGAGGAGCCTGAAAGAGGGCACAGCTGCAGACACTCTGTGTAAAAGCAGTCCTCATTATGATCTCTCTCTCTCTCTTTCTCTCTCTTCCTCCCTGCAGCATTGTGTCGCTGCTCAGGTTTTCGTTAGCGACGGGGAAACAGAGGCGTCCCAGTGATTCTGTCCCTGGGGCTTCCAGATGCTAATTTGGTTTCGACATGCTAGCAGGAGAATGCAGCCTCTCTAGTCACTTCTGCAACAACCCGAAAGCTGAGCAACTCTGGGCTGTTTGTCTCATTCATCTTTGTTTTCCATGAATACATTTATAGAGCTCCTCATTTTGAGGAAAAAAAAAGCCAAACTCTTGTGGTAACACCCTCCCCCACCCCCAGAAAAACCTTCACCCCATCTGACTTCGACTTCCGAAATGAGGATTCAGGACTGTCGGCACCTTGGTCGATGCTTCGCCAGGTTGGGGAAGCGTCATTAGCATTGACATTAGCAGCTGCCATCTCACAGCCTCTGAACTATAAAGACTGCCGGGGTTCAAAGACTCTGCCTCCATAAACAGATCTTTGGGAAGGAGGGGGAGGGGGTGGTGGGAGAGTTGGGAGGGAATATTTCAGAGAGATTAGGTGAAGGAGAAAAAGGGCAAAGTTGCAAACGAAAGAAGAAATCCCAGTGGTAGCACTGGGGAGCGGCTGCTGCGCTGCTTTTGTATCTCACATCCACTCATCCTTCCTCTTCTCTGCATTTCTGCTCCATCCATTGCATTTTTAAAGACGCTTTCAAGGTAAATCAGACAACGCACACGCTTTTTCCATTTTTCTATTTCCCCCAAAAAATCAAGACAAGATCACAAGATCATGATCTGCTCCCGGCCTGTCCAGGGTGTTCACCGCCTCTCTCCCAATGTTAATGGATTCAGTGTTTCTCAATCTCTGCACTGGATGCACGCAGAGGAAACTGATATTGATCTTGCGTCTTTGCAAACCAGCAAACAAGAGCATTCCGAAAAAAATAATGGTGTTCCTTTGAAGCGGGCAGAAAACGCAGCCCATATGCACAGTGGTAGGAACACTTGTATGTGCCTGCATGAAGCCCAAGCAGCTGTGAGAAGAAAGTGGGATTAACCGAGCTGATTTAAAAGGATTAGAGGGTCCAACGTGAAACAGAGGACCACCAGGACACCTTCTGAGCCACATGACACACACACACACACACACACACACACACACACACACACACACACACACACACACACACACACACACACACACACACATGTCAAGTGTTCCATAATCCTTTTCAAGTGCATTTCAAGTCCCAAATTCTTTGCCACCATATTCATTGCGATTCCCTCCGTAAAAGCCAGTGCAGTATGACAGAAGTGACAGCGGAGGAAGGAGAGGACAACGGACATGTGGAGAGTGAAGAGATTACTGTGGAGAAAAGAAACAAGATTCAGTGTGAACTGAAATGGTGCAAGATGAACAAGTGCTGCTAATATGGCTCGTGAAGATAAAGACGCTCTGTCAGGAAACTGTCGGTATACATTGCTGTCCAATCAGGCTACAACGTCTTAGGTTAGGGTTAGAAACTCAACTATTGGTTTCTCACGGGAGACGTGAGCTGGTCCCCTGAGTGAAAGTCCTGTGTTTGTTAACCTGTTTACTACCACTGCCACCTGCCCATAGTGGACTTCTCGCTATTAAAACCATGTTTGTTTCTCAGAGCGTCTAGTAATTACGGGGATGAGTTTACATTGGGCGAAAGCACTTGTGTGTTTGTATCAGATGCCGAATGTCTGTTTCTGACTCCCTGGAACTGGCTGTCAAGTACTGTAAAAGTCGGGTTACACGCCGCTACTACCTTCGGTCAGTGTCCCCGTTTGCTCCACGCTGTAGCCAGCTGGCGCTCATGCTAGTTCCCCGATAACTTCCGCTAGCTTTCCGCTAACTTCCGCTAGCGCTCCGCTAGCTCCCCGACAACCACCGAAGGTAGCGGGACCAGCCCCGGTTCGACACCCGACTTGGGCAGAGGGGACGCGGGCAGTAGCAGCAGCAGCGGTGAGCTAGCAGCAGGAGAGGAGAGCTAGCAGCAGCGCTAGCTAGCGCTGCTCCTAGCTTGCTACAGCGGGACACTGACCGGAGGAAGGAGCGGCTTGTAACCCAACTTTTACGGTAAGTAGCCTGCACTTGTTACGAATTTACGTATATCCAAACTAAAACATTCAACTTTGATTTTTGGTTTCACAGGGGACAAATATGTACAGATACACAGGACATTTCCCCTGGGTGAAAGTTCTATATTTGTTTGACCCACCCATCCATCCACCCCGACTTCCTCTACATGCAGACTTGTGCAGACAATGTTTCAAAATGTATTTGTGATCCATCAAAAAGAACCTGGGAGAAATTCTGTGTCGCTTGAGATTTAATTGACAAGCAGTTTTGTTGTATGGGAACATAATTATGTTATGTTCACCACACCCCTTAGTCCCAATGAAGGGACATCTTAATGCTAACAGTAGTGTGTTTCCAATTTTTCCCAATAAAGAAATGTTTCTTTGTTGAGGAAGAACTTGATTGGCCTTAACAGACTCCTGGCCCTCAGCCCCATCCAGCACTGCTCACTGTGAGTCAGGCCTCATCACCCAACATCAGTGTTGGACCTCACTAATACTCGTGTGGCCGAACGGGAGCAAATCCCTGCAGCGAGGCTCAAAATCTTGTGGAGAGCCTGAGGCTGCAGACCCACGGTTTGGAAATAACATATTCTCCAAGAACACGTGGGTGCATTGCAGCAGACTGTATTTCACTTGTGGAGTATTCTCTTCGTGCTAAGCTAGGCTACACAGAGTGTGAACCCCTCTCTCTGCTGAATGCACAGAGATACAGCTGATTATTTCAGCTGACTCCGGAAGCAAACCAAATTTCCCAGATTTGCCGGTGTGAGTTATTGAAAGCTCAGAAAAAGGTGTTCATTTTAGGGGATTTCCTAACAACTATTGATCGGCCACCGGGGACAGATTAAAGGGTTGCGTCATATCTGATCCTGTTTGACATCTCTTTACTGTAGTTTTTCATTTCAGCTGCCACTGATTCAACAGGACCTTCACAAGGCTGCAGCCAATGGGAAGACGCACACAGGAGCTTTACACCTAATTGTGCTGAGTGGCACTTAAGGTGTTCACGGCGCACACACACATTTTGTGGATGCAAATTGAATTATGGAAGGACAAGGCACGATCAGTTTTTTTGTATAATACATTAAGAAATTATGTCAAATACATACATATCTTCAGTGAAAACACTGGACTTTTCTCTACTATCTTTGCTCTCTGGTTTAGACTCTGGTTGACTTCATCCTTGAGAATCAAGATGACGGTCCTGTGACACATTCAACTGATCACGTTGCCCAGCTTCCAGTCTTGTGGAGCCGGTGGCATTAATATCTGTTTAAGACTACAACCCTATCTCCTCAAATGTAAGTCGATATTGTGCAACAGAATTCTTTTGAATGAAACATATTGTCTCCTGGATGTCAATAATGATGCTCACACTGATCGCCCCCACGGCCAACTCGGTTTCCTCATTTAGCATTAAGTAATGTACAGTATAAACATATTTTCACGAATCAAGTTTACGTATTAGTGATAATACTTTTATCTTTTACCAACTTTTGGTAACTTTTACCAATCACTTTTGCAGAAAATGCAAAAGTGATTGGAAAATTCCGGCATGTTTTTTGAAAATACTGGCATGTTGATGTGAGGTGGAAGCATTTTGGCAAAAAGCATTTGAGCTGTTGTTAGGAAGAAGAAAGAAAAAAAAAAAAAACGAGTGTTGGAAACTAAAGCCATAGATAGATGAGTTCAGTGTTCCTGGTTTACATAAAATGTACCATTATTTTTTTCAAGCTGATTTTTAGTTCATAAGAATCCCAGGATGGGCCATTTTATAGATGGAGGACCAAACTTAACTGAACCCTTTCACCTGCAGCTTAAAGCAATACCTTAAATCATTCAGAACAATCACACACACACACACACACACACACACACACACACACACACACACACACACACACACACACACACACACACACACACACACACACATATGCACTCCTCATTGGCTGACTGCTGCTTGACAACCAGGGGGGGTTCCCGGGGGGGGGGGGGGGGGGATCTTCTCATCGCCATGGCTACAGGGACCCGGGATGACGGCATTAATTATTTTAGCATCGGGAGGGACTGAGGCTGACGCCTGGTGGGACGGCGGTGGAGGGTCAATAGTAATTAGCTAGTGCCTGCTCTCTCGCGTGTCACTTCCTGTGCCCGGGGTGCGTAGCGGGAGGTCGAGATGTTCTCCTGTAATTACCGCATGTTCAGCTCCTCGTCTTTGCTCTCATTAGTGTGATTGCTCGACTAAAATGATCAGCAGGGAAATCGATTGAACGAGTTCAGATGTCAGTTTGCCTGGTTTGATTGGCTTTTTTTACTTTATCGTCTTTTCTTTTTTTTTTTTTTTTTTTTATGAGGCGCTGTTAGCGTTTCAGTCCTCATGCACCTGCGCCGCTCGGCCTCGGGTGTGATTTCACATCACTCATGGTAATAATTTTGCGGCGCTATTCTTGTGCCAAAGCGAAATGAGTGAGCCGGGGTGCACGACACGCTTCCATCGTCATCGTTGCATTTCTGTGAGAGTGTGCATGCGTATGTTCGGCACACGCAAATAAACAAACACCTTCTGAGATCTCACAGTCAGAACCGCGCAAAAAGAAATGCTTCATGCAGTCTTTGCATTTCAGTTCACACATGGAACAAAACAGATTTTGTGCCAATACAGCCCTTAATGATATCCCCAAAATATTTTTTGTTAGCTTAGCTTAGCATAAGGACTGCACACAGGGGGAAACAGCTAGTGGCCAGTTTTGAAACTTCACCAGTGGAAAACAAATCATAAATCATGTGGTGCAACTGTTGAGCCCTCTAAAACAATCTGACACAATCAGGGAGTGTATCTTTAAAATTTCATGTGTTATGAGTCATGCGTGTGTGTGTGTGTGTGTGTGTGCACGTTTGAATGAAGTCACAGTATATATTTAAATATGATGTGATATGGTGTGACGACACTAACGTTGAAATCTTTGCGTGCCCAGGAGAAGAGTTTTTCCTGTAAAACGATGAGATCATTCCTCCAACAGAGAACTCTTGCTCTACTCCGGCATGTTTTATTCAGAGATGACATCATGTTACTGGAAGACTTCGCTTCGCTCTCCAATGAAGGTCATGCGAAGCAGAATCCGGGTTGGGGGGAGCTTGTGAAAAATCCTCTTAACTGCAGTTTTCTAGTTTGTGCTTCTGGTGGTTTTCTCCAAATTTCTGTGAACCAGAAGCCTCATCGCACAAACTGCATCCACCCACACGCCTACGCACACACCTACACACACATGCGCACGGGTTTCCACATGGATAGACACAACGTGAACACACATGCCCAGTTGCCCCTCTGAACGTCTCCGCTGTGCAGAAAGTTCTCAAACTGCTTTCCGCCTCCTCACATCCTGTCTGCGCTCCATCTCCATCCGTCCTTCCATCTTCCCAGCTTTTCATCTTCTTGAATCCTCCATCCCTCATCTGTCCTCGCCGTCTCTTGCACCGCTTTGTGCAGTTTTGTGGATCTGCATTTAGATGTGGACGTAAAGAGAAAGGGAAGGAGGAAGTTGAAGACGTCCAGAGTAAATGCACCTTCAAATAAATTGGTTCTGCCCAACATTTCACTGACTTCCTGCGACCTGAGGCGGAAAAGAGATTGTGTTTTAAAAATAAATACCACCATTTAAATAATATTCCACAGATTTGTTAATTGTTTTCAAGAGCGAAAGAGATGAGTAGACAAACACAACCAGACAATAGTCGGCTTTTAACAAAAAACCTTTGAAGGGACCTCTTATATCTCTACTGTTTCAGTCCAGAGTTTAATAATGGGAAACGTAAATGCACTTCAAGTCATTTGGTTCGGCCCAACATTTCACTGACTTCCCTCAATCTGCAGCGGGATCTAGACAGGAGGCGGAAGAGAGATTGTGTTGTTTTTTTTAAATACCAGAATGCCACCTGTTCCACATATTTGTGAATTGTTTTCAAGAGCGAAAGAGATGAGCAGACATACACAGACAATACTCAATCTGACAATTTGACAACACAAATGTCTGACTCCCTTCAAAGAGCGGTAATTCACCTCTTAAATCTGTTTTATTTACTATAAATGAAGGATTAAAAATGATAATGCCTTTAATGTAAAGAAAACATCTTTACAGGAATACTTGAAATGACTAAGACGACTTTACAGCACGTTACCTTGCGGTGGAATAGAAATCATTTAAAGTTAAGTTAAGGCAACAAAACTACTTGGTTTGGCTAAGAAACTTAAAAGATCAGTTTGAGTTCAAAGAACGTACGTAACTTCTCACAGAACAACAACTCAAAGTTGACTTGTTGTTCTGTGTAGGACACACACACACACACACACATACACACACACACACACACACACACACACACAGCGGTCTCTGAGATCAGTCACGCTTTCCTTTCCAGTGTAAAGGTGCTGAACACTGCCAGAGGTTCAAGTCCCCTGAACGGTCCAGCACCACACAGAGGAGTTCAGATCAGGACACCAAACAGCTCTACGTAGAGTTTCCTTATCTCCTCCCTCAGCCGCTCCTCTATCTGCTCTGCACCATCTGTCCTTCATTTGAATAAATGCCACAGGTACTTAGCTTGTATTTCTTACATCTCTGCCTGAATAACTGCCACGGGTCCTTTGGATTTTGTCTTTTTGAGGTCTGAACACTCTGAGGAAGATGCTATCGGGACATAAATCGACCATCTGCTGCTCTTCTTCAGACGCACACATGTACATCACACAAGTACGGCGGCGGCAGCCTTGGTTTATTTTTGTTCAATTCTCTTCACAAATACTAATAATCGGGACTGATACCAGCGAGTAGAAATGATGAAGCCTCTTGATGTATGAAACGTCTTCAGAAGGAAAAACGTGTCTTTGACTTCCAAACGTTATGTCTCTTGTTTCCTGGTTCAGGCGGTGCTGATGTATTCAGATGCGAGTTCAACATTAACCTCCTACTTTGTTTACATCTGTTTTGCTACTTTGAAGCTGTTGTGTGTTAAGAATTAAAGACTTATTTGGCCGTATGTCTACAGTGAGTGTAATTATATCAGAGCTATAAGCTGGCAGACAGAACGTTCATCAGCCCAGAGGTGACATCTGCAGTGTTTGGTAGCCAAGGCTTCATCTATTAGGTATCTGTGTGTGTGTGTGCGTGTGTGTGTGTGTGTGCCGGTTGTGATGAACCACAGGCTACAAAATCTGTCTTGTTGGAAGGATTGCTGGAGGTTAAATAAGAATCTGTAACAGAAGACGGAAAGCTCTTTAATTCCATATGAGCCAAGGCAGGAGTGGTGTTATTTTTCTTTTCTTTTTTTCTTCCTTCGCTGTTGTCCCTCAGGACATCACCATTGAAATCCGTGTGTGTGTGTGTGTGTGTGTGTGTGTGTGTGTGTGTGTGTGTGTGTGTGTGTGTGTGTGTGTGTGTCTTTGTGCAGCCACCTGCTGAGAAGCGCATAGAAACCAGACTGGGATTTTTTTTTTTTTGGCGTCAATACTTCAGGGTCTGACTGATAAGCTCGGCCTTAGGGGAGAAAGCAAACCAAAATAACAACCCAGAGACGGAGAGAGCTTCGCTGTCAAGAAAGAAAAAGCATGTCGGGGAACAAAGATGACAAGACAGCACAACAGTGCAAGTATAGTTAGGTCCAGAAGTGTTGGGCTCATTTTGTTTATCTGACGACTGGAAATAGAATTTGGAAAATTTAATTTTACAGGCTCACGGTTTTCCTTTGTAAGTGTCACATTAGCCCTGCATAACGGAAAGCAGCGCTCCCTGGGGCGGCTCCACGGCGCCACGGCGCCACGCCGTCTTCAACATGGTTCAAACCTCCAATCAAAGTGTCCCAGAAGTGGAGCGTCTTCAAGTCTGTTCTTCATGACACATTTCCATTGGGATTTTAATTGATTGCTGAAATTTCATATGCAAAGTGGACATTGGGACTGCCGCAACACAGCTGAACAACAAGTCCTCCAAATGAAATGTAATAATATAATAATTGTTGGCACTTTCTTATCAGAACCCCCTAATGGCAGGAGAACATAATTAGTTAATTCCTTTATACACCTGTTCTATAAATCGTGCTACGCTGTGGTGAAGGTTTGGTTGGACTAAGGCACAAAAACAACTCGCTTCGGGTTAAAATGAGTTCTTTGACAACGTAAGGGAACAATGAAGGTCAAAGGAAGCCAATTATTGTTGTTTTGCCAAAGTCCAATGTTTCGTTGAACGATCCATCCAACCGTCCTCTGATTACCTCGGCCTACATTATTCCAGTATTCAAATATGTAAATGCATAAAATATAAAACAGGCTGCTTTTAGCTGTGGTGCATGTGAACTTTAACAGAGGCCACGATACACCTAGCACCACCTATTCTTTCATACTGAGACCTGAGGATGGGGGGACAGCGTCTGTGTGTCTATGTGTGTGTGTGTGTGTGTGTGTGTGTGTGTGTGTGTTGGCGGGAGTGGGGGGGTTGATACTGAATAATTCAACTGTTCTGCCAAAATTCTGTGGTGAAGCCAGGCAGAAAGGGGACGACATGCAGTGTGTGTGTGTGTGTGTGTGTGTGTGTGTGTGTGTGTGTGTGTGTGTGTGTGTGTGTGTGTGTGTGTGTGTGTGTGTGTGTGTGTGTGTGTGTGTGCATGTGCGTGTGCGTGTGCGTGTGCGTGTGAGGGCAGCAGGGAAGGTCAGACATGTTGGGGGGATTTAAATGGGATTTCTTTTCCTTCAGCTTTAAAAAGGGGCAGCGGAGACACAACATTGAAACTGGGTCAAGGAAATGGGTGAAGGTGAGTGTACCCCCCACCAACACACACACACACACACACACACACACACACACACACACACACACACACACACACACACACACACAGGAGGTCTGGAGGAAGCCCACCGAGCGATGGAGAGATCACCCAGAACATGGTTGTATTTTTCTAGTAAAAAAAAAGACAATGAAAATCCTCAGTGTGTTTTTCTGGCACTCATTTATAGAAAGAAAGAAAAAACTGAAACAACAGACAGAGCACCATCAACCATTATGAATTATATACCTAGAGAAGTGCAATAAAGCGTTTTCCCCGTTACCTAGCCGACAGTATCCATGGAGGCAGTTGTGAATGTCTTTGGGGCTTTCTCTTTGTGTGTCAAAAAAAAATAAAAGAGACGAGACAAGCTCATGTTGAAATCACCAGGAAACTAATTAGGATTTCCAGTGTTTTGTACTAAATGTACCGCAGACAGATCAGGGCTGAGAGGACATCATGGACCCTGCAGTCAGAGCAGACCTCAGTCGCTTCTACTCTGATTACTTCATTAATAGATCAGTGTGGTACTGATTAACAGGTAGCATTTGTCCGTGCGACCAGCTTAAATATAACCGGATTGTCTGTCCCACTCCTTCCCTTCCTTCTCAAAATATGACGAAGAAGAGAAGATTTAGCGGTATTCCTTTTATTCGTGTTTTTCGGGCAACTCGTTCAAGTAGTCAGTGGTCAGGGATCATCTCTGTGTCTGATACCGACGCTCCGGGCCACCGCTCTGCTTCCTCCAACGTCATTATTACACGGCCAGAGCAAGTGGTATGAATGAACTAGCGAGACAACCTGTGCAGAGCAGGTGGTAGAGGAGGTCAAACACAGGACTTGCACCCGGGAGACCATGATTCATGTCCCGCGGGAACCAAAGTTCGCTCTGAGCTCTTTTACCACAGTTTTGATGCGTGTCTTGCAGACTTGCTAACACCAGTTACGCGAACGTAGTTATTTTACGCAATAAACCTCTTTTTTTTAACGCAGACATGATCGTTTCCAAAACAAACAAAAAAAAAGTGCCAATGTTCTGCTCGTGACATGCTTAGTGTCTTTACAAAATAAAACTGCAGAGTTCCCAGGACACGTACAGTTCCCGCTTGTTACTGCCACATCCAAAACTGACGCCAGAGGGGTACCTAGAGCGTCATAGTTCGGAGCGTAGGGACACTGACCAGGGGTCGGTGTTTGGTGATTTGGGAGTACATTTTGGTGTGGGTGGACATCTATAGTTGGATGTAGCTTCTTTGTAGTTGCCTATAGAATGTAAGTGAAAACAGCAATGTTATGCCATGGCCGTTGGAAACACTTGTTTCTTATTTAGTGGCAGCTGCCGCTTCAAACCGTACAACAGGAAACTCCATTGTTAGCGCTCGACTGATAACCAGAATTGTCATTTTGGTTCACTGACATTATTCAGTCTATTCTTAAAAGGATGTACTCTGAAATGTCTTAGCTCGCAATGTAGAAGGAAGATATTGGCTTTCTTTATCCCGCCAACAAAGCTCTAATTGCTTGACTGCCATTGACAATGACCCCAAGGCCAGACCTGTTTGAATAGCTGAGCAAAGCTGTTTTTTGTGCACAGACCCTTTGTGTTGTTGTGTAGTTGATTGCATTTGTGTTTATTTGTATGCGTGTGCATTACTGTGTATTTTCCTGTGTGTGTGTGTGTGTGTGTGTGTGTGACAGTGACAAATGGGAGCAGTTTCCAGTCCATCAGTGGAGTGGCTCCTGCTTTGTGCGGCCGATGATAGCTAACAATAATTGCTATGAGTCTTAAAATGACTTATAATTACATTGTGCGTTTCATAACCAGGTCCCGAGCTCGTTACGCGGCGAGATTTTGTTTTTGAGTCACGTTAACGCCGTCACTCCCGTGGCACTGACAAACGACCGCGTCTGCAGGAGACTCGGCACGGGCGGGCATCAGCGCGAGGTCTGATTCAATTTAGTCCAAATTTGTTCTAGCGAGCTGCTCATTAAGTTCGCCGCTTTGTTTGTCTTCAGAAAACATTAGCCGAGAGTAGATCTATACGCGGTAATTGAACTCCTGCGAAAACCAGGCGAACACAAACTCATTTGTAATGACTTTGATCCATTTCACTGATAAGTAATAGAGAAGACAAACAGGAGGGCACACCGGCAGATGAAGATAATTAATGTCCACCCCGCCAGGAAACGGAGTTATGGTCAAAAAACTCACGCTGAACTGTACGTGTCATCACCTCGTGCGCGCTTCTGTCTCCTCGCCAAACAAATTAAATTAGGGAGTTAGCGAGTTATTAAAAAGGTAATCTGGGAGTTTATCTTTCTTTTTTTTTATGGATTACACGTCCAAGACAAGTTTTTAGGCCTCTAGAAGTTCAGCACTGATGTGAAGTTTGGAACGAAAGGAGAGCAGAAAGCAGGAGGAAATACATCACGCAATACACGTTACACCGTATAATAGTGTAATATAGTTCCTGTCATTGTTGTTGAAGGGTTAAAGTAGCTCACTTCTCTATGAGGTGTATGGATGAAGGAAGTGATGAAGTAATGCCTCAGCCTAATATCCTCATGCCATCGGTTGCGTGTGCGTCCGTGAGTGACTGTGCACCTCTGTGTCCGTCCACGGCTAATCTCACATTGCGTTGTTTTGGCTGCACCACTCTGGTGGTGGCAACGACTCACACTTCCTCAAACACCTTTTATTGGCTGTGTTATTTTGCCACCGACTGCCTGCTGACTCCTCGCTCTCTAAGCAGCCATCGTGACTTTGAGCCAATGATCTGCATTCATGTGCCGCTTGTGTTTGAGTTGTATTTGACAGCAATGTCATTCAATTTTCTCCGACTGTTTGAGTATTTAAAGTCATTTTAAAGTTACGTGTTTCCTGTTACGTTGTTTATGTTTGACATAATTATTTTAGGCCTTAGCCGGATTTTTTTTCCCTTTGTGCTAAGCTAAGCTCAACATAGCCCCGTTTTTGTGTTTCTTACACAAACTTTGCAGATTCTATCTTCATAGATATTTTCGTGATCTCACAGATGTGCTGGGAAGGATTAAATACAGTCAGGTCCATAAATATTTGGACATTGACACATATTTTCTATTATTTTGGCTCTGTACACCACAACAATGGAGTTGTTGAGTTTTTTAAGGCAAAGAAGTGGAATGTTCTGCAATGGCCAAGTCAATCACCTGACCTGAATCCAATTGAGCATGCATTTCACTTGCTGAAGACCAAACTGAAGGGAAAATGCCCCAAGAACCAGCAGGAACTGAAGACGGTTGCAGTAGAGGCCTGGCAGAGCATCACCAGGGACGAAACCCAGCGTCTGGTGATGTCTATGGAATCCAGACTTCAGGCTGTCATTGACTGCAAAGGATTTTCAACAAAGTATTAAAAGTGACAATTAGATTTATGATTATATTAATTTGTCCAATTACTTTTGGTCCCTTAAAAACGGGGTGGCCACATATACATTTGTTGTAGTTCCTACACCGTTCACCTGATTTGGATGTAAATACCCTCAAATTAAAGCTGAAAGTCTGCACTTAAAGCACATCTTTTTCATTTCAACTCCATTGTTGTGGTGTACAGAGCCAAAATAATGAAAAATGTGTCAATGTCCAAATATTTATGGACCTGACTGTATATGCCCATGGCGCAAACCCTTTGAGATAATATTATGCAGCTATTTAACAGTACCCTAAAAGTCGGGTTACAAGCCGCTCCTACCTCCGGTCAGTGTCCCTGCTGTAGCAAGCTAGGAGCTAGCAGAAGTTAGCGGAGAGCTAGCGGAAGTTAATGGGGAACTAGCGGAGCGCTAGCATGAGCGCTAGCATGAGCGCTAGCTGGCTACAGCGGGGAGCAAACGGGGACACTGACCGAAGGTAGTAGCGACTTGTGACCCGACTTTTACGGTACATACAAAAAATGGCCAATTTCTTTGTTTTTTAACATACTCTTTTCTTACTGGAAAATAGAATATAAAGTGTGCTTATCTAACCTAGTACCAATAATAACCAATAATACCATGGCATCTATCCATGAATCACTCTGCAACGTTTACCAACGAGGGAGGTGTGTGCAGTCATGGTCCTGTAGCTCCGCCCACTAATAAGCAGTCCAATCAAATGCAATGAATCCCTCTCGTAACTGTGCACTTCTCGAATAATCTGTTTCACTGTGTATATAATAATGTAATAATAATATAATGTATACCCTCTGTACGTACAGAAGACATAGAGGCTCTCACTTCCGTCTCACTGGGACTTTAATTTTGACACATATTCCTATGATATATTCATATGTTCAGCTGCTGTTGAAGAAAGGATCACATGACATTAACAACACTGAACATATGTACACTATGTTAACAAGCATGCACACACACACACACACACACACACACACACACACACACACACACACACACACACACACACACACACACACACTAACGCCTAATTCCCCTCTTTAACTTAGGACACAATTTGCAATACAAAGTAAAGGCACCAGCTAGGTCCATTAATCCCTTCCAGTTAGACCGCTTCCTCTCAGGCAGCTGTGTGTGTCTGGTTGTATTGATCTCTGCGGCTCTCTGTGTCCATTAGTGGCCCAGGAGGCAGACGCTCTGTCTGTGGAGTGTGTGCTGGTCAGTATGAAGGTTTATCAGATACTCATCAAACACTTCACAATCCTGCACAGTAGAGGCCTCACATGGAAAATGTCACAGTTTTTGATCAACTTCTTCTCGAGGCGGTTTGAAGTGCGTCGTCTGGTCGATACCAGTGCAGGTGTCATAACAGGGTTACAATAAATGAACTCAAACCTCGCCAGATGCCATCATTCTGGGCTTGGGTATCTTTGACATTTGATCAATTCTGATTCCAATTTATATTCTAACAGTTAAAGGCAAACAATATTAACCTTTATCTCTCGTCATATATGAAGAGAAATATCCTTATTCGTTTTGCTTAAAAAGGCAAATTAAAGGAAAACATTTAAATGAACACAAATTAATCAAAAACTCAATCAGCAGGACAGCCAACAGCAATTTCCCCGATGTATTAATAATTTAATTAAACAGACATTTGTATTTATCAAGCAACTGTTGTGGACTCTTTTTCTGATAAAACATTTGACATTTGAAAATGTCCCCTCAAGCTCCTTTTTAACATATCGTGCAATGATGGAATTAATATCCAGTGTATTAAATATACCATGCACATGAAGGTCCACTATATTTAAAAAAAAAATTATTCTGGAGTTTGACATCCTGGCATCAAGATAACGTTGCATTAGTTTTTGGATTTCCGGCAGAAATCCTGGTCGCTGCTTGGATTCTTAAGAACTGAAGCCTTTAATCATCGTGGTCAACTCCTGGAGGTGATGTCTCTGACTGAAGAGCATTGACGAAGCTTCAAAGCAATATTTCACCCATAAAGTGCATATCAATTATTCACTCCATGTCAGCTGGAATTTGTGAAGAAAACATTGTTTTTCTTGCATGCTTCCACGGTGAAGGAGAAACAAAAAGCATAGAAAGGTCTTGATGAATCGAAGCAAAACTAAAATCATAACAACTGTTTACTCTCGCACAACTTGTGCAGCATATTCAGAGTCTCATTTATCCAGTTCTATGCTCAGGAATTGCTGAACACATACATCTTCGCTAAAACATTATTTAACTACTTAGTTAAGGTTTAGGAGAAGATCGCAATATGCTAAGTTATGTTTTGGGAAAAGATCTTGAAATACTTAGTTAGGTTCAGGAAAAGATCATGAAATACTTCATATTTTAAGTATTCAGGAAAAGATCATGAAAAGATCGTGGTTTGGGTTAAAACAAGTATAGAAGTGGCGTTATTTAAATACACAAGTTCCATGACAAATCATCAATGTTGACTTCTCGTTTCGCGAGCGGCATGACCAGCGGACTCCTGGAGGAAGAACCGGAGCTTGTTGGACCCGACCACCGCTGGCACTGTGTCTATTACGCCGCCTAAACAATGATCACGTGGGCAGTGCATTCACTTTTCCTAACTACGAACGCTGTCTGAGAGCTGACTGCAGAGCAAGAGGTGCTGGGAACTGCAAGATGAGCTTGAATAGAACAAATCACACATATCAGTGGTTATGACTCCACACTCAGCATGTCGTTCCTGAAGGTTCAGGCCTATGGAGCAGTGAGTGAAACCCGTTGCTCTTCCAGATATTGATTAAAAATCCTGGATATACTTTCATGCACTGGTGTGCCATCACTACCAAATGAGCCATCTCTAGTTTTCTTCTCCTTGCGATTCCCGAAACACTTTATTTAAATGACACCCAAAGAGGGCGGCATATTTCCCCTAAACAGTTTCTGCATCTTACAAGTGGCTCTTCAGCCAACAACAGCAGACTTCCTTAAGTGGACCCGACGTTGTCCCTTGACCCGATATCACTCGCATCGACTAACTTTCCTATCTTTCTGAACGCACCGCTCCTGTCTGTGTGAAAGAGGGAGAGTTGGATGCAGCACTTAAAACACAGCACATATTCTGAGGGGATACAAGAGGCTCATTAAAATTTGATGCTCTCCCTTCTCTGCAGCTCTTATCCAAGGTAATGGAGGCTAATTAGTGCGCGCACATACACCGCATCGGTAATGGGGAGAAACGGGTTCTGTTCTCTTGATTCTGATGACTCTAAACGCTTCCTAGCCCGGGGGTGTGGGGGGTTTGTGCTGAACGTCTGAACTGTGGCCATCTTTGCTGAGTATCCAGACATCAAAGGGGATTTGCGTCAAATATTATCTGTTTGGTAGACGTCTAAGCAACCGCCCTGTTTCAACCACATTTTACCTATTAATTGATTATGTGAGATATGTTTTTATCTCAGCTACGCTGTCCACAAGACCGAAGTGAACTGATGACATCATCTGTGAGGGGGGAAACAATACAGCTTTTGGAGTAATCTGTTTATCTGATGACATCAGTGTGGATATTAATATATTGTGTGCTTTTTGGTCAATACACTCACAACTATCTGTATCTTTCCATCAAAGAGATGGAATTTGCTTTCCTCGTGTGATCTTCTCTGCAATTGCTTCACCTGTTTCCGTGTCTTTCAGACTCGTAGCATGTAGTGAAAGCGTTCAGACAGCAGTTCCACCATTTTTCATGTCGGCTCAGAGCAGCCAGAAACGCCCTGGTCAGGAAATAAATCAATGCATGTCTTTTTTGACAACCTTTTCAGGAGCACTCTACATAGCTTTTCTTCCATTCTTTCTTTCTTTCTCTACATTCTTTCTATCACTATTTTTCTCCTTCCTTAAGCGCTCTGATTTTGAGGTTTGATTTTGAGGTTCTCGCCGTCTGAGTTGAGCTTCTGTCTCTCATATCGCTGGTTCATTCTCATTAACTGACGTCGTTTTCTGTTCCAGACCAAGCAGCAGAATAGCAACTCATTTTATAATATCATCAATATCATTGTATTGGTGGTATGTGCTGTATTTGGATAGCAGACCGGAAGTGGGCCTTCTTCATACCGGACGTCCCGTTAAATCTATCTTGTGGATTTGAAGAAAGCGTTTTTCCAAATAATAACATGCAACTTTGGGTGTTTCCGTCACATTATCTGTGCTTTCCCGATACACCCTGAGCTCAGAACTGAAGATCAATGAGTTGTGTTATCTGTTGCTTGAACACACCTTTACTTTAAAGCACCTTAATAACCTGGGGGTAAATACTGCACATGTTTCCAGCTGTTTTGGTTGTGAGTTTCATACAAATTGATTCTAAATCTAATATGAGTTATGTTATTTTATTGGTGGGAGGTTTGATGGAGTGCCAGACTGTCCAAAGAAAACACTTTTGTATTCCGCTTATTTCGTAAGAATAAATAGATTTTTTAATTAACACAGTTCATTTAAATGTCGAGCCAATTTTGAAATGTCACAAATAGAAAATGTATTTTTCTCCCATCTACTCGGCATCTACAGCTTTCCTCTTCTTTTCTTCCCCAAATGTGTATGCATCGGATGCTGACTCTTTACACCTCAACTCAATTGTTAATATTGATATTATTTAGTTTTTCCATATCGTGGACAAATCAAATGCCTTCACCAAACCAAAACGCTTTCATCCCAACGCTCCTAATATACAGGTCCAACGTGTGTCTCTGTGTTTGTAGCGGTGATGTGTTGAGACAAGCGATGAAGGAAACCTTCTCCCTACAGCACACAGGAAGAATCCCCTGTTCACCTCTCTTTCCTACCATCTAAATAATCTCCCCCTCTCCTTCTTCTCCTCTTCTTTCCTGCCTCTCTTCTCTCTAACTTCCCTAAATGCGACTCGGTCATGTTTCGCGACTGAGCAGGTTGAATGGGTTTGTCTCTCTTCTTTAGCCTCACTAATCCAGGATTTCTAAGCCCCCTCTCCTCCTCGGTCTCCGCGTGCGTAGTTGTTTAATTCAGCGAAGCCTTAAAATTGTGACGACCTCTACGTGAATCCGAGAAAGCGCAGCCTACCGCCAACTTATCACCATGGTAACAGTAGAGACGGTCCTGTCCCGGTACATTTGTTTCTCCTCACATTGGACGTACAAAAGAACAGGGACATTTTTGTGGAATTATGTGCGCTGTAAATGGATTTCACTTATATAATGCTTTTACACCGATGTGCTTAACATATTGTTAAGCACATCATATTGTGATGGAGCTGACTTTTTATACCCTCATGCACTTCATTATTTCAGGGGAGGGTTACACAGCTGTGTGCCTTTTGTCTCAAAAGACTTGGAACGAGAGATTGAGACATAAACTCATGTTCACAATGTTTACCGAGGGAATAGATCAAGAGAGAGGTAGAGTCATTTTCTCATAGACTTCTATACAATCTGACTTATCTTTGCAACCAGAGGAGTCGCCCCCTGCTGGTCAGTAGAGATAATGCACGTTTTAAGACACTTTTTGCATTCTCTTGGCAGAACCGGAGGTTATTATGCTGAATGCATAGAGTGCAGAGCCTTGTGTTACAATATTATAACCCTGGTTCTATACGCACAGCGGAGCCGTTTACCAAAGGGGGCCCTCGACGTTAGCAGTGTGAGCGGCCTTATACATTGTGGGGTTTCCGCACGTATTCACTGATTGGCTGGCTACGCTTATGCTAATTTTCAGTAGACCAATGCATGCTCATGATTGGAGCGGAGTATTACCCAAAGAGTCCAGGAGAGAGCTCAGACTGTGCTCATAGAACCAGGGTTACAATAGCGTAACCTCCGTTTTGTAATCTCTGTCATCAATTTGTTTCCCGTAAAATCCTCAAAGACCAAAATGAATATAATAAGTCTTTCATAAGTTCACTTACACACATAGTGAGGGCAGAAGGTGACATATTCCTGAAGTAACCTGGTGGCTCTGTTGGTCACACAGGGACCTAAAAGCGTGTTTGTTTTGTATCCGTCCACTGGGGACAGCGTCTGTGTCTCAGCTCTCTGACAAATAGCACGCCCACATTCCCAGTGACCTTCATGTTGATTGGCTTACCATGTCCATAGCCAAATGACAAGCACACGCCAGCTGTGCGAAGAGACCGAGTGACTCCCCGTTACACGCTATTTACATGTGACATTTCGTCACTGAAAAGTTCAAACGTCCCTCAGTGCGTTCATGTTTCGTCACCTCACTCATCCTCCCCTTCATCCTCCCAGCCGGATCCTCTCTCTCCTCGTACACGAGTCCCCGGCGCTGCCATGGTCTATCAAGGGTTTTGACAGATGCCGATTATAATGTCACACGCCATCATTTCCCCATCTTCCATCATTTGTTGCGCCTTGACTCCTTCAGCAGGGATGTTTCTGGAGAGAGTAAGGTGGAAGGGAACAGTGAGAGAAAGTCAACATTGGTGTGAGTCATGTAAAGAGACAGATAGTTTAAATGGTGTGAAGCATCTAATCGTACAATGGCATATTCTCTTCCTGTTTTATCACAATGTTACCTCAAACACATAAACCAGCAGACTGTGTCTACGTCTCATCACTTGGTTTGAATTGTTGATTTGATTTGTTTTCCAGCTTGACTTTCTAAACGTGTCCTCGGGACAATGCAACATGTCCCATTGTTCTGGTGTTATCCCGTTCAGGCTCCTGCTGGAGGTACGCTGTCAAGCTCAGACCATCAGGGAGTTTCATGTGAAGTAACTGTGACCATTACGTAAAAGGTGCGTGGTGTAGTGCAAATAATAGAGCAGATAAAGTGCCACACCTGGAATATTTTTTTTTCTCGCAGCAGTCTATGAAATATTGAACCAAACTAAATGAAGGACACATGTGACAGTCGGGAGGACTTATTTTTTATACTTATTTTAACCTTGAATTATTTTTCCTTGTTGTTTGTCCTCTTCACTCCTCCATGCTCTGCAACTCAGTCTCTCTCTCTCTCTCTCTCTCTCTCTCTCTTTTCATGTCCTGTCCGGACCCCTCCTCCTCCTCCTCCTCCTTTCCATCCATCTCTTCCCTCAGCAGCCTGCAACGCGATTCAAGGTGACGAGTTCACATCGTCTTCCAGGGGGCCCTCCTCTCCTGACCTACTTTTACGGGCTTCTAACACTGCAGTGCACACACACACACACACACACACACACACACACACACACACACACACACACACACACACACACACACACAAACAGTCTCGTACAGAGACAGGGACACAGACGCACAGACTTAAATATACCACATGATTGCATACATAATGGTAAAAGTGATTACACACGAGCGTCGTCATGCTCTGAAACTTCACCTTTTTTTTCCTCTTTCACACAGAAACTTAACTTCAACTTGGTTGTTGTGAGCGATTTTTATGCTTATTAACCTTTTTAAAGCCCCAGATGGATTTTAAACCACAGCGCATGTGTTATGTGCTTTACATCCAGCAATCAAGCTTATGCAGTTATATGAAGTTAGAAAAACCACCCTTGAGTATACAGGAGTTTATTTAGTTTCTATATATTAAAGTACCTTTTACAGTCCACAGAACAGACGGATACTATGCAAAGCTATATGAATATGAGCCTGATAATGATCCTTTAATTAGGCCCATGTCTTCTGTGGTCATTTTGTTAAGAAGCACAATGTCTTGAGAAAAAAAAAAAAACAGGTGCAAAGCACAGCTTATAGTTGTTATAGTCAATTTTGGATAGAGGAAAACAAACGAGCCAAGAAACTAGACAAAGAAAACAACGTCAATGTGTTAAATTACAGTCAAAAACCACACACACACAAACACACACACACACACACACACACACACACACACACACACACACACACACACACACGCACACACACCTCAATAACCATACAAAAGATGTGTGCTAAACCAAACAACAACAAAAAAGTGCTGCACGAAAGCAAAATTGCAGATCAGATTTGTCCCCCAAAAAAAGCCTGATTCCATCCCAAAACGAGCTGAGGGGTAAATGTACTGAAATATTCCGCCCCCTCAGCATTTCTCCGCTCCAGCAGGGAAGGGCCTGCGCACATCGGGGCTCGGTGCCCGGGGGACGAGCCGGGGCAGAAGAAGAGTTTGCCGGTTGGCAACAGCGGCGGCGGAGACGCAGCGCTGCCAGTCGGCAGCAGGCTGAGCCCGGCAGGCCGAGCCCGGCAGGCCGAGCCCGGCTGGACCCCCGCTGGCAGAGGGATGAGCAGGGAGACGCACTGACCTGGAATCTGGGATGTTAGACTAACACTGCTAAATGATTCATTGGCAACAATGTCGATTAGGGCGACACCTTCATCTTTATTTGATGCCGAGGCCGTGGAGAATGGAATAAAAATCCCTCAAACGTTGTGGCAAATGTGGGGTGTCTGGTAGGAAGTGAATCAGTGGATCAGCGGCGGCTCGTATTGTGTAGACCACATTACAGAGCGGTGGTTGAACAGAGGAGCTACACTGACTGACAGTGAAGGCTTGTGGTTTTATGAGAACAACGCTGCACAAGTAAAGAAGTAACCCGGGCGGCGCTGGATGACGCTACGCTCTGATTGGCCAGTCTGCGTTTAAGGGGTTGGTCTTAGCGAACGGTCAATTGGTGACAATTCATCACGAATACATTGTCTTTTTTTCTCTTTCATTTGAGTATTCTGTAACATGCTGAAACATTGCATCCCATCGCAGTTTAAGATAGTCAATTTACAACATAAAGGCAGAACATCCTCATATGCGATAAGCTGGTACCTGTTCATCCATCCATCCATCCATTTTCGACCGCTTATCCGGGGTCGGGTCGCGGTGGCAGCAGGTTCAGCAGGCCGACCCAGGCTTCCCTCTCACCCGCAACACTTTCCAGCTCATCCTGGGGGACCCCGAGGCGTTCCAAGGCCAGCCGGGAGATATAATCCCTCCAGCGTGTCCTCGGTCTTCCCCGGGGCCTCCTACCAGTTGTACCTGTTCATGTTTTGATAAATGACTCAAATATTGAATCGGTTATCAAAACTGCAAGGGAATGATTCAGTATATTCACAGTTAGTTCCAGAGGTCAGGAGGTCACCAGAATTATTTAGGATCATCCTCTTGGGAACATGACAATTATTATTATTAGAATGTTCTTTTTAATCATTGCACCTTCATTTTTGCAACTGTGGGATCCGTCACAGATCCGTCGCTCGAGATTTGACGTGGACTCGTCTTAATTCTCATGCATTTTCACCATGGCTGCAATTAGACTCACTTTAAGTCTGAACAAAAATGTGAGGCTGGAACATGCTTCACTATGCAGTTCATGTGCTTTTTTGTTTGATCCATCAATTCACTTTTTCTGCAGCACATATGTTGAGTGTGTCTCTTAAAGAACGTCAACCCCTTGTGGTTTCTGATAAAAACAACAACTGTAATCTGTAGGCGAGTGCCCCTCCTGGTCGTCCTGCCGGAGCCCTCTGAAGGCCGGGCGAGGTGGTGGCGGGTCGCAGCTGGAGACGAGCCGGCCAGGCCAGCCGCGAGTCAACCTGGCAACCGGCAACACCAGCTGGCAACTCGACCCGATCGGCATCTAAACATACACAAACAGTTCCTCACTAAAACTGTGTTTCGGGAGGGGGGGGGGGGGGGGGATGTGCTCCATTTCTATTGTGTGTCTATCATGTTTACCCGGCTCGCTGCAGGCGATGTTTGAACCACATGCCAGAGCTGAGCTTGGACTCTGAAAGACAGACAGACAGACAGAGAGACAGAGAGAGAGAGAGTGGGGGAGGGAGACGGGTGAAGGAAGGGTCAGACGAGAGGGAATGAGTGGAAACTGTCTCTTCTCCTCTCTCTCTTTCAGTCTCCAGGAAGAGCGGCGCTTCACTGTCTGGTTTCCTCCCTTTTGTCATTCGGTGTGTTAAGCCATGCCCGCGCTAATGTGGATGAATTTTTTGGCCTTTTATCTACACTCATGGAGGCTAAAAAATATCTTCAGAGTGGAAGCATCTGAAGAAAACATTGAGTTCATCTCAAGCTTTCTGTTTCTGTCAATCAACATTAACAGACGTGGTTAAAAATGTGCGTTTGGCGACATTCAAAGCCAACTTCCTGTTGTCTCCAGCTCTTCGTTAAGGCTCACGTTCTAACAATTAAGACAAAGCCTGTCACACGCAAAATCATTAAAAAAATCGTACAATTATACTTTAAAAAATCAGCAGCAGAATCAAAAGGCGTTCTCGTTGTGTGTTTGTAGAAGACTGTTATATTTGTATGTAGAGGAAATTGTAAGCAACAATAAAATACTGAAACGTGTATTTGTCCTGTTTTGGTTGGGCGGTCACTAGAGGAGGAACCCAAACAAGCTAAATTATTTACAGGTAAACCTGGTTCCTGTGCACATCCTCATCATCATCATCCTCATCTGTTGTTTATAGTAGGGGAGAGCCGGATCCTTTGTTTGCATAGACGTGAGATAATCTTCCATTACTCACAGACTACTTGAAAAATAATGTAAATTATTGGACCACTAAACGAATACAGGTGGCTGCGAACAATTTAGATGTTTTCAGAGCAACCCGAAAGTGAAAGGCTCATTTTTATGGCACAGGTTTATTAAATGTTCAATATTTAAAATTAAGTATTTTCACCAAAGTTCCGCTTCCCTGAGACTGTTGGCTGGGAACGTTTATTCTGTTTTTTTGGGTTTTTTTATTAGTTAAATTAAAAAAACAAAATGTAGTAAAAATTGGAATACCGCATATGTCACTTCTTCACATGTTTGTTTTGGAAAAAGAAAACTTTTTTTTTTATTTATCTTAAATTACTGTGGAATGTGGAATTTGGTTTTGTCTTCCAAATCTTCACTTTTCACCATTTATCTCCTTCACTTTTTTGTGTGATTTCTGTTGATTTGTAACACGGTGATAACTATAAACAATCCTGCCCCAGCTGCCTGACATTGTAAAATGTGAACTTCTGGCCCTCGTGAGGGAACAGGAGCAGGTGTTACAGAAACATCTGCTCACAGCCACGCGGACCAGCGTCACCGATATTCACACACACACACACACACACACACACACACCGGCACTGCTCTCTGAATATGGTTATTCTTTGTACACACACACACACACGCAGCCCACTGAGAACACCCTGAACTCGAACACATGACAGAGCTCATTACATGAGATTTGATTTGAAGCGGTGGAGCCGCAGATTGAACAAACAAGCGGGTCTGCTCGGCTCATATCTGCCGATAATATACGGCAGCATCCACTGAGCCGCCTGTAATGCCTCGGCAGAGGCACACACACACATATGCACACAGACACACACATGTGTGGAAACGTGTTCACAGACTGGCAGATTCACAAATCTATATGTGAAAACACCTAAACAGGGCCGATCCAGAGGAAAGTTGTGTCGGGGAGGTGAATGTGCAGGATGAGACCGAGCAGTGAGGAAATAATTTGACGTGAAGTGGACCCCCACCCCCCCTGCTGTGCTTCTCTTCTCACTTCCACACGAGTCACTGAAATACCAAACCGGTGCAGGAAAAGAAGCTTTGGCAAAAGAGCATTTTGACAGTGAAAAGCGTGTGCACCAAAAACACCAAAATAGATGAATAACTAGAACGGGGCACTCAGTATTGTGTGGTTGAAGCGATACAACCAAACTCCCCTTTCTGGACACCGATGGGCTTTAAGGCGACTTCGTTAAATCTCAAAAACAAGCAGCAATCTATGCAGGAAATTGTCTCACAATGTTGCCAAAACCAAAATCCGACTCGCCAAGCTGCCGGCCTGCACAGCATCGGCGTGGTGGTAAGCGAGCAGACTGTTATCCCGACGGTGTCCCGCGGACGAAGACCGGCGGCTGAGCACTCTGCTGGGTGATCACTAGGGTGAGAGCGTGAGTCTCCTAAAACCACAACGGCTCCTTCAGCACGCAGCCACACAACTGTGCAGCAGAATGCTCCATTAGCAGACAGGACGGACACAGAGGTGCACACTCAGTCGCGCACGCAAGCTAGCGAACGCAAGCTAGCGAACGCAAGCTAGCGAACGCAAGCTAGCGAACGCAAGCTAGCGAACGCATGATCCTCCTGGCAGAGATGGAACATAAAACATGGACGTTATATAGTTGGAAGGGCAGTTTTTGTTACAAACCCATAGATAGCTTTGCATGAAATCAAACATATAAAGTCTACATTTTATTTTCTGTAATATCGACCACTGTATTCACACACCTTTCTGCTTCGTAGGAGAACTTTTCATTGTTAGTGGCGGAATCCGCAGCATGTAATTCACTTGATATCGGAAACATGCGATGGCTTTTATTACGAGAGAGCCAAAAGAAACCGACGACGATCGTCAAAAACACAACTACAGAACAAGGGGTGGACATTTTGGTCTTTTCTTTGACAATGGGTCAGTTTTACATTTGTCAGGAATAATGGATCCGTCAGGGTGAAGCTCCATCTCCTCAGCAAGCTCCCGAACGCTCTCTTTTGTTGTCCCGCTGCTGTGTGGAAAAGCTCCTCGCGCCTCGAGCATGAAATGAGATTGCCGCTGCTCGTGGCACGATGGGTAAAAGGCCGACTATTTACCGACTTCTTTATTAAAACAACACGAGTTTGTCCGGCTGCACTTTAAACAGAAACACCAGCTGCTCTGCTGTTGTTCTCCTGACAAAAGCAGCTGCTGCTTTCAGAGTGTTTGCTTTAGCGTTCGACCACACTGCCTGTTTCCACGGCAACTCCGCGTGTCGCCAAATCAAGCAGGATTTACCTAAATCTTACGGATTATAACTTTAACGCGGGGGAAGTCACGCCGTGTGTTGGATGCAGGCGTTCGGTCAGATGAGATCTTTTTGTAAGACCTCACGTGGACGGTTGAGGTCTCGCTCAGATCTGGTGAAGGAGGTCAGAGGTCAGCGGAGAAGGAGGTCAGAGGTCAGCGGAGAAGGAGGTCCGCTTATGTCATTCATAATCACGTTTCAAATGATCTCACAGTACACCATAAAGTTCAATAAGTTTTATTCAGCAGATCATGTGGTGGAGACACAAACCCAAACAGGAGGCTGATAAAGACGGTTCACTGCAAACTGGAAAACAGTTTAACACAGACACACCCACACACACACACACACACACACACACACACACACACACACACACACACACACACACACACACACACACACACACACACACAGTCACCTCGCTTTTTTGGATGGGCTTGCAAGAGAGATTTGTCAGATTTGCTGCGTTCACACCTCCGATCAACGCGACAAAAATGTCTGTGACGAAAGTGACTCTGACTCCTGGCGCCCAGCACCTCCTCTTCCTCACCTCCTCTTCCTCACCTCCTCTTCCTCACCTCACGTCGTCCCACACTTCATCCCTCTCTTTTCTTTCTTCTTCCTCCTCCTCCTTCACAACCCTCCCTTGTCCTCCCTCCATCTCACCTCCTTGTGTTCTTACACTCTCGAGCACATTTCTTCCCCCATTTCTCTCTCCTCACCCCTTTTTCTTCTCCCCTCCCCCTCCCCCTCTTTTCTTGCACTCGTTCTCCTCCTCCACCTCATCCTTCTTGCCCTCCTCCGGCTTCAGTCCTCATCACCTTTCTCACTTAACACCTCACCCTCCCTCTCCCTTCTCATCTCCTCCACTGTCTGGCTCTTCTTTTTTTAGTTCCCCATCTCACTCCTCACCCTTGCCTTCTCGTTTCTCTCCCGCCCCTCCTCTTCCTCGCCTCTTTTCTTCCACTCCTCCTCCCTGTCTTCTTTCGTCTCCTCCTCCTTATTCTTGTCCTCCCTCCTCCTCCGCCTCCTAGTCCTCATTACCTCTTCCTAGCTTAATCCTCCACTGCTTCTGTATCCACATCTTTATCCTCCCCCTCCTCTTCCTCACATCTAGCTCCTTCCTCTTTACTCATTTCATTCTGCAGCGCTTTTCTTTTTTTCTCACTCATTCTTCTCAACCTCGTCCTAAACTTGTCTTCTCCTCCCTTCTTTTCCAACTCTCCTTTCCTTACCCCATTTTCCTCCCAACTTCTTCTCCACCTGTCATCGTTCCTTCCTCCCTCTCCTCTTCCTCCTCATCTGTAAGCCTTTCACCTTCTCATCCCTCCCTCGCTCACCTAACTTGCCTCCTCCCTGCTTCCCGAAACCGTTGCACGAGCCACGGCTAAATGAAGTTACATAATGCATGAACGCACCTCCTCTTCCTCCTCCTCTTCCTTCCCCTCACCAAATCAAACACAGAGCGGAAACTGTCGAACAAGCAACATTGTTAGTTTTCAGAAGCTCGACACTGGTTTGGTTACATATTACATGAAAGCGCCTCCTCCCAAAATGCTTGAATATGGAAACAACTGCGTTGTGTTGTCTCCGGTGTAATGAGCTCCCCGTGTGCCACCGCCACATCTGGGCCATTAATAAAGAATGGGGGAGGGGGGAGGGGGGGGGGGAGAAAAAATAGAGGACACACGAAACACAAAGCAATACAGCCGACAGCGATGCCACGCTTTGAAGCATCTCCCAGTGGGTGGGGCTGTGTGTGTGTGTGTGTGTGTGTGTGTGTGTGTGTGTGTGTGTGTGTGTGTGTGTGTGTGTGTGTGTGTGTGTGTGTGTGTGTGTGTGTGTCAGTAAGCGAAGGTAGAGCACACACTCACCAAAACACACACACACACACACAGCACCCACAAATGCAGAATAAACAACAGTTTGTCACTGTCAACTGCTAAATTCACAGAGGCATTTGGCTCTTTGCAAGTAAGAGTTCCCAAAATAAGAATCGCACGCAAACACACACACGTATGATATTGTCATTTTGAAGGATTGTTGAACCGGTTTGAACTTTTTTTTTTTCTTCACTAATTCTTGAATCTTAAAAGGCACACTTCAGCATTATTTTTTTGGAAAGGTGCTCCATTGGAATCTCACTCAAGTAGCCAAACTGTCTCGTCCAACCGGTGGTCTGGATTTCGTGCCAGACTCGTGATGAATGACGTGTCACAGTCGGCCAAAGATTCGGGAGGAGACCGGCCCAAAAGCTGGCTGGAGAGATAGTCGCTAACTGGAGATGATTCTCAGCCCAAAGAACGGCTGGTGTCCCCGAAGCCAAGGGCGAATGTGTGTGTGTGCGTGTGTGTGTGTGTGTGTGTGTGTGTGTGTGTGTGTGTGTGTGTGTGTGTGTGTGTGTGTGTGTGTGTGTGTCATTTTGTCCTCTAGTGCTTTTTCATCCTACACATATTCACAGTGATCTCTGGTTACTCTGGGTAAAGCAACCAGGCCTCATGGGAAGGCGAAAAGATATTGAAACATTTTCGGCAGATGTTTTTACTCATTTTAGGCTTTTCACGTGTTCAGGCAACTAAACCACTTAGTTTTTAGACTCATTTTAAGCCTATGATGTTTTTCCTAAACCTAACTAACAGAAAAATTAGTAATTCATTTCACTTATCAAAAAAAAGAGACTACTTTGGGACAATGCCAAACACCAGTTTCCTGGGTGCAAGTCCTGTGTTTGTCATACATTTAATACAACGTCACTATTTCATACAACGTCTCTGGTTCAGAGCGTAGCATATTCAACTGAATGTGTTTTCATTGCAGTCGGTACAGACTTGGCGTGCGAAGGACACGCAGAAAGCAAACCTGCTGCACACAAAATGACTTCATCCACACGCCAATAGTCCCTTTCCAGAGCGGCCATTTTGACATGTCACAGCAGGATAAACGCAGCTGTAATTGATGACGTTAATTATGGCCCCATTCTGTTTAGTGTGTCATTCCAGTTAGCCAGCATGCACAATACCAGGGCCACCTAAATGGAACAAGGCCATAACTAATGTAATTTATGACACATGTTTACGCCCTGCTATGAAATGTCAAAACGGTGCAATGAAAAGGGCCTATTAGTTATAGATAACTAAATAAAAGATCAAATAATTGTTCCTCATCCAATAAAATGGGACTGTGGCACTCGGCTTGTGGTGCCTCTCGTCCATTAGCATGCAGGAGGACTGAGTGTCATCTAGTTTCAACATATCGTAGAGAAGGCGGACATCTCTACGGCCGATTCCTCCAGCACCCAAAACAATCTGGACTTATAGATAGCCTTCAGAGTTAGAAGTAAAATATGTACTTTAGATTTTTTTTGGGGTGAACTGCCTCTTCAAATGAATAGTTAAACATGTTGGAGAATGTGCTTAGTCGCTTGCTTTCCGAGAACTGGATGAGAAGATCAAAAACATTATTATGTCTGCACGGTAAGTATGAAGCCGCAGTTAGCTTAGCACTCTTAGACGCTTTAGAGCTCAGTAATTACTACGTTATAACTCATTTGTTTGGACGCCGAAGTGTAGAGACAACAACTTTACGGTTTTATGGAGGGTTATGTGCCACACTATTTCTGGAGGTAGAGTCTCCACTGGTTAATTAGGGAGTTTTAGACGTGCTGCGAAATGCCAAGGCGGGACAGCTGACAAATGAGTAGCAACCTTATTGGTTGGACGTATTGGTTTCCCCCTACAAATGCAGCAGAAGAGGGAGTTATTTCTTTTGTGCGGTCCGTTATTTAATTATTTTTAATTACAGTAGTCCCCAAACAGCTGACTCCATCTTGTAACATGTCAAAGCAGAGAGCTCTCTCCACTCTGGAGGTGGAGGGATTCAATGTACACCGAGGCATCGGAGCCAATTTGCTGATAGCTTTGCAGAGCTTCCCTTGTCCAGCGATCTTCTGTCAGTATCCTCCAGTTCAACCTTTTGGATATGAGACGGCAGGACTCCGTGTGATTGCGTGTGGAGGTCCTTCCCAGCATGTACAGTATCCAATTAAAGCCCAGAACCCAATTTACATTCTGCTGCAGCCTCGGCCAGGTGGCTGAGGGGAACAGCGCGGGAGGGCTGAGAGGGAGATAAACTTCTCCCTTCTAATTAAAACCAAAACATGGCTTCAGTCTGAGGGTGCGGGACACTTTTTTCTCTCTCCGAAGGCTTTATCTAGGTCAGCAGGGCTGCAAAGTGACATTCAGATGCACAGCCACCGGGTGGGTGAGCGGCCAGTTCGTCTCAATTCCAAAATGAGAATCAGAATAAGACTCTCGCTGAGCACTGCACGGTTTACCTGTGCAGCAAAGACTGTAGTTCATGCAGTCATTACCTCTGCACTTCATAGCTTCTTAAAAGACTCCCTCACACGATGCTGCTGGCTGGCGGGTAAAAAGAAGCAGATGGTGCTGCAGCATAGTCGTCTCCTTGCAGGCCTGCAGCAGAGTTAGTGTGGAAGACAACATGTGAGCGTTTGCTGTTTACCTTTAAGTCAAGTTTTTGGGGTTTCTTTTGCTGCTGTGCAACATGATTATTACTCTCATCTGGTGGAAATACCTTTTTCTTTTCATTTCCTTTTATCATTTTTCCTGCGTCCATGAAGAAAAACATTTACTTTTTTTACACGAGAATACCCACTTAGAGAAACATGTTAAAGCTGCTCTAATCAATACTTTTTGTTTTTATACCAAAAGCACTGAACAAGACTAAGAGCCTCCAACCACTTTGAGGATAAATGAAGATGTGAGTTGTTTATTTTACCCAACTCTGTGGCTTTACAGAGCGGTTTGACCTCTTTCGGCTCATCGTTTTGGTTTTATTTTATTGTTTTGATTCAGTCTCAAGCAGGCAGCTGTTGGCAGCGATGCGGCTCTTGATAATAAAAAAGAAAGTGGAATATTTAGCAGGTTATTTCATAAAATGATAACGTGTCAGTGTTGTGTGGCCAAAACAAAGTTGATGTCTGAATTATTCATGAACTGAAAATATTAAATTCTGATTGGGTGGAGGGTGGGATTTCCCTTGTAATGGTCGGAGAGTAAAGGGACACCTGTGACGCAGGTGTGCAGTTCAAAACGTCTATGTTGGAGATTTTTAAGCCGTCATAATGTAAGCAGATAATACTCTCCTGTATGGAGGCAGACCTTTCTCAGCCTCCACGGCTTCCTTTACCAAACCCTTCTCACTCCCAACTTGTCCATCTGGTGAGGGCCCATGGGCGTCTGATACTGACGCTCATTTAGCGTTTGCATCCGACCTAACTACGCAGTTTCTTTGCCCTGTAAAAAAAACTGACACGTCCAAAACTGACGCTAGAGGGGATTGTGAAGCGTCACAATTGTATCCATGTAAGAGGACACTGTACTTTTCCTGTGATGATGGAAGTTTGTTTCGACAAGACATGCGGACACTGAAACTCCCTCCCTGACATGTCCAAAAGGGAAGCTCGAGGGTTACCTTGAGCTTCGTGGCTTGAAGCTTAGGAGCACTGACCAAGCTGCATATTTAAGTTAGATAGAAAATGTTGCCGTTACAATTACTCCACCAACCACTTTGAAGGAATCCCTTTAAATGATATCAGAATCAGAATCAGAAACCGTTTATTAACCAGGAATGTTTACACAAAGGAGGATTTTTTCTTGGCGGAAGGTGCATAACATTAGACGTGAGACGTTAGACGAGACAAAAAACAATCAACAATCAACGACAACAACAGTGCAATGGGTATTAAATTAAGTATAAGATAAAGTGCTCAGACAAACAGATAACGTTAATGTAGATAGATAGATATATACTTTATTAATCCCCAAGGGGAAAGTGAGTGTATGTTAAAGGGACGTGTGAAGGGATGTGTAAGGGATATAAACAAACCCTTTACGTTGAAATGAGGTCTTCAGCACCATGGACAGCAACATCTCAAAGCCCTTAGCGGCCGAGTGCCGGGCTGCACATGCTCTTAACTCCTTGTGTGCCCATACAGAGAAAATCTACTCGGTACACTTTCACTTTGAATCATCAAACGGCGGCGTTGAAACTTCTCCGGGGAATTCCGGTCTTGTCAGGTTGTATCATGTGTCAGGAAGCGACGTGGTCTCCCACCAGAAAGCCCTGCTGCGAGGTAACGTTTTGTTCAGTAGCTGGCTTCCTGTGTCACCGCTGCTTTTTGACATAATTAGCAAATATCTGTCAGGATGTTAGTTGGTTTTCACCCTGTGATCGGCTCTGTTTCAGTGTGTGTGTGTGTGTGTGTGTGTTTGCGTCTTAACGGCTGTGTACTCTATTTAAAAAGCCACAGCGCCGTATTATTTATTCAGCATGGGCAGAGGTGCCGTTCACATCTCATCTCTCACTCCCCCTGTGCTGTGATTGTCTCTGCTAATTCCTGCTTGTTTAGTCAGGTGAGATGCAAATGCTTTTGCTCTCATTTGCATGTTCACAAAAAAAGAAAAAAGAAATGGACAGGAAAGTCATTCATTATGTGTAGCTTGCATTTGTCTGTCTCATCTACTTTCCTTTTTTTTAATATGTCTTTGTATTAGCTGTAATCTATTACGAATTGCTGCAAAAAAAAAAGAAAAACTTTCTCTTTTTTTTCACAGGAGTCTCGTTATCTCCCAGGTAACCAAACGTCTGCTCCAATATGCTTTCACGCTCACTCTTTGTCTCCCACAATGTGAGCTGATGTGTGATTGTTTCACGCTGTATGTGATGATGTTGAGCATATCTGGAATAACCCCTTTGCGCTCAGTGAGGGGCGTGTGTACCCCATAGGGTATTTCTGCCGTTGCTGGATTACCTCAACTAATTTGGAAACAAATTCAAATTCTGAATTGAAGAAAATATAATATACACATACTGTATTTGTGTTTAGAAAGAAAATAAATAAACAGAAAGAGGATTATATATATATAAACTTGAGGCTGGATTAGTGTATTCAGTGTCAGAATAGGAAACAAGCTACCAGCTGCGATATAGAGGCTGCGTCTGCCTACCTTGCTTTCACACCACATGCTGTGAGCCAGTGTGCAAAGACTAGTTCAAAAGCAAGCAGATAAGTCACAATACATAAAGGTGTAATGGAAAATGGATAAAAGTTCCAGCTTCTGCAACTCCAACTGGAAGCAGCATGAACGCAAACTGGGCCAAATAACACTGGAAAAAAAAGGATAATTCCAGGATCACTACGTCTTATATGAAAAAATATGTAATTTCTCATGTGTTCATTGTATTACAAATAACATCCACTTAAAACGTATCAGTTCACGTCGACACATCTGGAACAGTTTGCGGTGCTAATGAAGGTGTAGCTCATCTGAAAGGGCTTCGGGGGATTGTTTGATTAAAAATGAAAAGGTTGCTTTGATCGGGGAACAGCAGCGCTGCGCTCTGGAGGACATGTTTCATTCATACCAGCTCAGCAGGTGAGTTCACGTCCACTCGTATTTTCCTTCCATGGAAATAGAAAAAAAGGAGAACGGACTTTTCATTGCTTTTGGTGCTCATTTGACTTGTAGAAAATACAAAAAAGGCTGTACCATAGTTAGCTAGCTAGGTTCCTTTAGCGCTGCACTGGTTACAGAGAAGGACAATAGCAATGTGCTTCCCTACGCTGTGACAAGAGAGTGCCGTAAGTCTGTTTAGTTAATAAAAAGAGTTTTTGGACCCACGTGATTCCACGGTGCTAACGACCACCGCTGAGCTAACAACCATCTCGGCGCTAATGGCCGCCGCGGTGCCAACGACCAAGCCAGGAGTCCATCCGGATGTGGCACAAATATTGTTTACTGACAATCTGAATTTCCAGCCACTACTCGTGTGATAAAGAGACCAGCTGACCAGGTCAAGTGAAGCCATTGAGGTGGAAGAGATGTTCTGGTATTCACAGGAAAGAAGACAATCTTGTCGTAAAAAACCTAGATCATGTAGCAAGAAATGTCTACCTGCCTGCTAAAGAATAACATTAAACCCTATATTTTAAGATGATTCCCTTATCGAGATGCTAAATGGGTGGCCTGGAGGAAAGCCATCATTTTAAATATTTGATGTACTTTATGATTTCAGGTTTTTGGTCTTTCTTTCTTCTTCTTTTTGCTTTTATAACAACTTTGTATATGTTGCAAGAACTAAAAGAAGTGTGTGACTGTATGTGTGTGTGTGTGTGTGTGTGTGTGTGTGTGTGTGTGTGTGTGTGTGTGTGTGTGTGTGTGTGTGTGTGTGTGTGTGTGTGTGTGTGTGTGTGTGTGTGCGTGTTGACAAGCGAACAAATCGTCTTTGATTCTACGTGACACATTGGTCACCATGTGAAAATCCATCCAGGTGCTGAAACACATTGATGTGTTTTTACCGGGTTCCCTTCTCACTTTCCCCCTCGTCTCGGTGAGTTATGATCACAGCCTTATGAACACAACGCCACGCAGACGCCCATCTGCACACGAACACACCTCAGCCTTGGTCAAAGCCCCAGATGGTCGTAAATCGTCTTTTATGAGCAAGACTTGATGAAAGCGTTTCCCTGGACACTGGGGTTTTATTTATTTTTTTGCTCTCTGGCAGGCTGTTGGTTTATTTCTCCACACGCCACCGTCTTTATGTGCCATCTCTATCATTCTGCTCTGACAAGGACCAGATACAGGCAATGGGCCACGTCAAATGTGCATGGCTTGATGCAAAGTTTGAGAACTTTGAAATGTCACAATTGTAAACTATATCACAGTATTAGAGATAATGTTGTGTGTTAATAAACTGACTGTAATAACAGTATAAACACTTCACAAATTGAGTAGATCTTGGCCAATTCAGTGATATTTACTAATATAATACTTGTACACACAATTTTTTTTTATTGTCCTTGATTGCAATACAATGTGTTCCCCAAACCAACAGTAGATTGATTCTACTAACAAGTATTGTGTGTAGACAAAGCCTGATATATTTTATTCTTCTGTGCCATAGAGCTGCAAACACAGAATTCCGTGTCACGTGTGAAACCAAAAATCTACTTTGACCAGATAACTTGGAACTCCAAAATTGTTTCCACGCAATGCCACTTAAAGTTGGAGCTCCTACTTGTGAAATGAGGTAAATCAATTTCAAGAAGAAGCACTTGTCTGACGTCACACAACTATGGAAGCGCACACTGTAAACGGTAAACCATCAACTGAAAGGCAACGTAAAGTATATTTGCCTCCATTTGATTAAAATAATACATATTATCCTCGTAAAACCTGTTCTGCATGTAAATTGTTAGTTAATCATGAAAATGTTAAAAATGGCCCAAAAATTGTGTGTGCGCACCAGCATGGTTTTTGCTTACATTTAGTGTTGTGCACCTGGAATGCTGGGAGGTCGAAAGTTGGATATTTAAGGTGTGAAAATTGTGACCTCTGATTTCCCGTACCTGTTACATAACTTACATAACTAACACCACTTATATAAGATATCTCCAATTCCATCAGCTGATAACATGCACACTGGGTGGTTTATGTTGACTCATACACCATCTTGCTGATTTTACTACTACTAATCACCCAGATTGGATTTATCCACCACTGAAGTGCATTATGTCCTCTTATTTTTATGAGATATGATAAAACCTACAATGGCCAGCTGTTTTAGGAAATTATCGAGCCTTTTTTTAAAGATTTATTACAGATGCGCTTGAGGCCACAGACAAGGTGGTGGAACGATTTGATCGTTAATCCCTCTTTTATCATTTCCAACCAAATCCCTTTTATGTCTCTCTTTTTTCACTTTTGTTCACACAATATTAGTTCCTGACATTTTATGGACCAAACAAATGCAACATGTGTAATTGATTATCAGCCATAGTACAATTATTACCGTTCCTGGCTCAGATGTTCTCGCTCATTCTGGCTGATTAGACCTCGAGTCAGGTCGAAGATGGGTGAAGTTATCCAGATAATTTCGTCAAGTCACCCCAACAAAGACAACAGAGTTAGAAGGCAGTAATTAAGTGTAAATCTAGCGCAGTCTGTGTGCACCCACACGGTCCCGAGAAGAGGTCTAATCAGGCACGGTGAGAGAAAACACCTGAGCAGAAGCATCTTGAGTGTGCAGGGCCTCTAATTACGCTGCCAAGCACCGAAATTAGAACAGGGAAATGTTAAACGGCGGTGGTATGAAAGCTTGATATATTCTATTGTTAACTTGTGGCAACTCCTGGGTGCTGCAAATCACCCAAATAATGTTTCCTGAAGTAGTTTCGCTGGTTACCGACTGACGGCGTAACCCTGCAATGCTGCTGCAATGGATGCTGTGATTTCCCTCATCTGGTTGCCTTGAGTCGCTGCCATTTTTCATTGCCGTGACAAATGTTGATCACCTAGTGCAGCAGTGAGCGTGTCACTTGGAAAACTGAGCCCCCCACTGCTCTCTCTCCCCCTCTCTCTCTCTCTCTCTCTCTCTCTGCTGATGTGACAACTCTGAGAAGAAAGACAGGAAAGAGGAGAATGCAGGAGGGAAGATGCTGATGGAGACAGAGAGGTCTGCAGTCCCCCGAGAGTTAGCTGTGCTTCAAACGAGCTTTCAGAGAGGAGACGGGGATAAATAAGGTGGGGAGAGATCGAGATGGAGGCTGATAAACGGAGAGTTTGGGGGTGTGGGAGAGGGAGTTGATTAAAAGATGGAAAAAAAAGGAAGCAGTGTGGAAGAGATACACTTGGAAAAGAACAGAGAAAAGGGCCCCTAAAACATTTTTAGGGCTTCTCTTTCTTCTTTAATTTGCCAGCAGCTCTCTCTGGCACGCTGTGAAATAACGTTGCTTTGTCTCTTTCATTCTTTTTCTCTGCCTTCTACTCTAACAGACCTCAGAACAGTGTTTCAGATGGCCGACCTTGACACGGCTGTTATTGACCGTAAGAATAAATTCTAAAAGGTTCTCCATTCAACATTCAGAGCATAAAAGCAGCAGAGCATAAAATAGCAGCTATTGGCTCACTCGCCGCTCTGCACTGCGCCCATACAGCCGATGAAGTGTCGCTCCTCAGGTAGACACTGTTAGCTCTCAGCACTGTTAGCTGGGGGCTGCCGGCTCGGCCGCCACCATGTTGAGAGCTGTGTAGATGCAACATGGATGTATATCAATTAAGAACTGGATACGGCACCGCCTTGCTTCCAGTTCTGCCCCGTGGCCACTCGCGGTACTACAGCAAAACATTCCCCATGCAGCCCAATACAAAATGTTCACATAAACCCAAATCGCACAAGAATCGTCTGTAAAGCTGTACATGACAGCGCAAACTGCCAACTGTGACTCGTTCTATTGTGATTTTTTGATCCGTGGAGGTTTTACATGTGGAAAACTTTCCTCGACCAGAGAAAAGCGATTCAAAGATCTCTGACGTCACCACAATGTAAAGTATGGGCCGAGAGAGAACTGGGGGCGGGGCCAGCGGGAGAAACATTACTGCACATATTCATAGGGCCGCTTACCCCAAAAGTAAACCTGTATGCGTCAGGCGAGGAATTCACATTGGACTGAATAGATGCCACCTGGGACGGGTATCCAGTCCTTATAATTAGGGATTGGTATTGTTTTTTTTCCAAAACTGGTGCTAAAAATATACTTTTAAAACGGTATCGGTGCCTAAACGGTGCCTGAACCGATACTTAAAAATAAAAAGGCAATATATTAACTGTTTAAAGGATACTATAAATATAAATAAACACAAAACACTTTAACTTATAATACAATATATTTAAACAAAAGAACAGACACAAGCATCAGGTGGCCTGATAGGGACTGTGTGCAACATAACTCCTTTCTCTCTGTTAAAAGCTAGCAAGCTAGCTACTGTAGCTATACAAGCAATAGGCTATCGTTAGCTGCTGCCAGTCATCAGAGTAGTGTTAAAAAAAGTATTTCAATCGGCTCAGGCACCGAAAGGAAGCACTGAAATCTGCGTTGCGTTTCGGTCCGGTAGGCACCCAACTCTACTATAATACATCTATAAGAGGCAATAGATATGCTCTAAATATAGTAGTGCACATTAAACCTGAGCCTTAGCTAAAGCCATTAGAATGAGTTTGCAAGATGTGGTTTAAATGTACATGATGTCCCTCTTATAGACAAACATACATCATTGTCAGTAAACTGAATTTAAAGCAACGTGATGTTTAATTTTCACATCTGGACTTGGCCTGCTTTGCATCACCTTCCACATGTCCAATTAGTTCCGTGAAACAAAAGGCTCTGGCATTGCGCTAATTGGAAAAATTCCCAACAACATTCATCATAAGTTAATGTAGACTGACAACATCCAAGTGTCTACAGAAAGGATTCCTTCAGGACTGAGGGCCAGAGGGCAGCTCATCCTCCTCACAGAGACCCAAACAAATGATGCATTCAGGTGGTCCTCTTTAGCCTGTAAAGTTTACAGAGGTTTACAGAGGAAGGGCAGCACTGGTGTCGTCTGCATGAATCCCAGAGTTTGCACCCCTGCGTGTGTCTGAGGAGGCGTCCACATTGGAGCAGAGCAATTTGTTTTCTGTGATGCGTGACCTGTCACAACATGAGGCAAGCAGAAAAGCCTTGGGCTGAAGTCGCAACCCAGCCCTCTCTATCCCATTCTCACAGCGCCTCCAGTCTCTAATTTCAACAAAATTATTCCTCGATGCCTATAAATCGTTTATGTAATAGCTTTGTGGTGAAGGCCGGATGTTTTGAGCGCCGGCCCGAGGCCCAGTGGGGAGACTGGGATCCCTCTGAGTCCTCCAGCTTTTATTATTTACACCCTGCTGTGGCTTTTTTCATTGGTTGGGTTGATGTGATGTTTACCAATGAGTGATGGCCGCCTGGACACAAACACCTGGAAAATACAACGTGCTGTCGAAAAGCGCACAAGGCACAGTGACATTTTGACCTTTTGTCTTGTACTTTTATTCTTCTATTTTGGGTAAAAGGTGGAAATGTGACAGTCGTAGAAAGTGGTGCCTGAATTACCACATACCTGTGTATGTATTCAAAGTGCATTTATGTTCTATGTTAATCTATATCATTTGAATGCAACAACGTGCCATACACGACGTGCACCAGCAATGTGTCGCACATTACCATGTTAAGAATGACCCGATCTGTTATTTATCGTGTATTGTTCTTTCTGTTTTATGCTTCCTTAAATGTTCCTACTTTCTTTTTCAAAGGAAATAATAAAGTTCTCTATTCATGAATTCAGCTTTTGGCACTTGTTGCGATGGTGCCTCTTCTTTTGTGCGCATATGAGTCAGGATGCTGTCGTGGGTCTGTACAAAAAGTCAATCAAACCATTTACAATATTTATATTATGGCTATGGCACATCCCTCCATACCTCATATTTAAATACACTTGCCACTTTACACTTGTCACCTTCACACTACACTCACATTTCACCTTAAGTACTGTCATCTGTTGTCTGTGCACTTTATTTTAATTTTTTTATTTTATATTCTGCTGTAAATATTCCTCCCATTAATGCACTTTGTTTATTGTTAAATGTTTATTGTTATTGTTAAATGTCATGCACCTCCCGCCAGGACACATTCCTTGTATGTGAAAACTAACATGGAAATAAATGGTTCTAATTCTGATTCTGATATATAGCCACCACCTGACGCTCACAGCCACACAACACGCACACAAATGAAAAAACAAAACTCACTTTAGCTTTCCAGCTAATGTCTGGGTTCATAAAGTCAGCTCGCTATAAGCGTTACAATGGAAACGGCACCGCTCCGCTCTGCTCTTGTTCTCCGTCTCCTGATGGAGTAGCTGTCAATAAAACACTCACACCAACGCATGAGGCCTCAAACACGTGTTCTACCCGACAGTATCTGTTCTCATCTCTCGTCCTGATGTGTCTCCGTCGCTCTCTTGGTTTAGTGCAAACTTGGCAATGGGTCAACACGTTTTATACGGGAGGGAAACAATTCCTCTGAGTCTCTCCCTCCAGCTCCCTGTGTTTTAGCAAAGGCTAATTGGACTTCTCATTAACAGCATAGCAACCTTCAGCTGCTAATGATGTGGAACTTTTTGATTTGGCTCCAGGCCGAACAGAGGAGTTGGGGAAGTTTGTCCGTGACGTCGGGATCCAATTAGGGAGGCGTGGACGCAGCGCTGATGGAGGAAATTGGCGTTTCCCCTCCTCATTTTGTTGTGTTTGCTGCCATTAAAGCGTCCCCAAAGGAATTTCACAGAGATGCATTATGCAGGTTGCCCTTTAACAGAGACACTTTTCAATTCTGTACAACCTACGGCGGTCAAATGGAGGTTAAATTAGTGAAAGGAGTGCTGAACTCTGTCTTTTATTATCAGTGCAGGTGAAAGAAAAGGTGCACACGATGTGACTAATTTGTTCTATTCGAGGTTTTGTTCAATTTTATGTCTGCAGTCTCTCAGCAGAAGAACTAGCTGAGAAAAGTGTGGCTGTATTAAGGTGTCCGTGTGTCTGAAGGCTGTCCAGTTCCACAACGTATTAGGAACACGGCGGGCCTCAAGCGAACGGCGTGACAAGACTTTGCTTCAGAAGATCATCTTTCATAGCAATATGGATGTGATGATGGAAATGAAAAGGAACAACTACCAACCGGCTGGGCCACATTTACTTCATGCATCGGTTTCTCTACAGTTTCTTGTTTTAATCCAACTCTCAAAAGTCTCACATATTAAAAGTCACACATCTGGTGGTTGTCTGACAACAACAACAGAAATATAAGATATGTGAATCCAAACTTCTGTTTGGTGTGTTCTGGTTTCATTGAAGCTTCCCAGCTCCAAGTCTGTGAGGGTTGACAGTCAAACACCAGCATTTCAAACAGTGTGAAAAACAGTGAAGGTGTGTATGGAAAGAAAATGTATTTCTTTCCCCCCAATTGTATCTGTATTATAGTCTTTTATTTGTCTCAATGAAATAAAGTTTACATATCTAACCCCTCTAACAACAACTTGATTCTTTCCTGCACAACGTGTTGTGTTTCCCAGAAGCCCTCTATTTGTGGAGCTGAACTGATGGTGATGTGAAGTCACACACTTCAGTGTGTGAGCACCCTTCAGTAAATGACTGGCTGCCCTTCTGCCCACTCACTGTCAGCTGTAATGACATTTAACCATCCAGCTGAATGGGCCTGTGTGTGAGTGTCTCCACGCAGGTGTGTGTGTGTGTGTGTGTGTGTGTGTGTGTGTGTGTGTGTGTGTGTGTGTGTGTGTGTGTGTGTGTGTGGCATCAGTTTGTGGATACAGTGGCAGTATTTTCAAATAGTGTCTGAATGTAAGCCCATTCTGACATCTGGGAACATACAATAAGTGGTTCTTGACCTTTCGAGGCTGTAGAAAAGAAACCAGCAGCCTATTCATGTCCTTTTTTTTATTGCGTGAGGCATATTGTGTCTTTCTCCTTTCATTGTTACTTGACATTTGGCTGTTTCACTCTTCAGAGGTCAGGTCACAAGTGTGTTCACTGTGAAATGTCTGAGCCATTGAAGAGATTTTTTTATATCCATTTCTATTCATTGAAAAATTGCGATGCAATTACGCCACAAAAACAGCCAAAGCCAGCACCCACTGTGCAGTTTGGTGTCTGCTGTAGTCTGTGTTCTTGGTCCTATTGGCTAGACCGATGAAAAGGGCAATGTAGAATGTAAATATTGGAAGTCTCTGGAGGGCAACGGTGTTAAATATATACAGTTTATCATCATTATCTTTCATTAGCATTGTAAGTTAGCTGTTAGTTGTCTATCAAGTATTGGAGTGAGATCACAACCTGCGTTGTAAACGTATATAATATATGTATAATGAAATTATTCTGGTATTTCACACTTTGCTGGTTATTTGATGAAATGTTTGACTTCATAATTTGATTGCTTGTATGCACCATTAGTTTTTGAGGAGGTCCAGCCGATGCCTAATAAAAAGCTTGATGGAACATTATGGGCCAACAACATCAACAGGAATGAGGGAGGGTATAGTGAATCATCACGCCATGGTGTGCGTGGGGGATTTGACCCAAAATGAGGATCCTCCTGTTGACTTGGAGCGCTCAGCTGCACCCATTCACCTCCTCTGCGAGGGGGTCGTCGCCGGGGCACGTCGGCCCAGGCGGCCCAGGAAGTGGAGACGGCCGGAGGCGCGGGTGCTCTATCCTGCCGACGCTCGCTTCATCTCACTGTCGCGTCGCTGCGCTTCGTCTCGGCTTTTCCTCCGAGGGCGAGAGAGAGAGCGGTGAGATGGCTGCCGAGCTGTGATTCCTCCTCCTCCAGACATCTAAAGCGCCGAGTGACAGATGAAATAGATCGGAAGAGCTCTTCCTTGGGGACGGGAGCTCCGAGGAGATCATCCTTTTTTTCTTTCGTCAGAATCGCGGTGAGTCCCAGCCAGACGTGGCAAGAACCTACAATGGCTAGAGGAATCTCACGCCCGCGGCAATTGCAACTCCCCGAATCGGATTGTTCATTTGGTGGATGCGACGTGCCGCCGTGTCGGTCTGAGGCGGCGGGGGACAGTCACAACATTTCCCAGTTGAAATATTGAGTCGAGAAATGTTACCGTCTCCCAGCCACACAGTGGCGGCGGTCGAGGCTTGCTGCGACCCTGACCAGTCCGCTGACCGATGAGAGAGGGTGGGATGTGAGACCCTCGTCGAGGAAGGTACACCTGTAAGATGTCTTCGTGCGACCCTGCACCTGATCGTTCAGACCACGTGGCCTCAAAATCCTGCTGCTGGTTTATAAAGCACTGAGCGGTTTAGGGCCTAAATACGTTTGTGATCTGCTGCTACCTTATGAACCATCCCGGCCCCTCAGGTCCTCTGGGACGGGTCTACTTTCTGTTCCAAGAGTCAGAACTAAACATGGAGAAGCAGCGTTCAGCTTTTCTGCTCCACATATCTGGAACAAGGTTCCTGAAAGCTGCAGGTCTGCTGAGACCCTCAGCTCCTTTAAACCCAGATTGAAGACTTTTCTGTTTGCCGTTGCCTTTAATCGAACCAGATTCAAGGATATTAATCAATTTCTGCATCTCACTACTGCATTTTATTTCTTAAACTGCAACTTTTATTCTATTTTTGGCTTTTTGACTGTTTTTAATGTTTTAAAATGAATGTTCTTAATTGTTTTTAAATCCTGTTTTCTCTGCATTATGTGTTGATGCTTTTAATGGTTTTATGTGAAGCACTTTGAATCGCCTTGTTGTTGAAATGTGCTATACAAATAAACTTGCCTTGCCTTACTCTCAGCAATGTGTATGCAAATGCCCCATTGAAGGACCAGCTGCTCCACAGACAGCCTCTGCGTGAGCGGTAGTACGGACTCATTCGCCGGCTTCGTCCACGAGATCTGACAATGTCTAAAAGGTTGTAGAGATATGTTTTGAATGCGTCACACATCTTGGGTGATTGGGTTTCCCTGGAACTCACCAAGGAATAGGGCCGGTCTGTATTGTTTCGATGTCTTCCCATGTGTTTATTTGCATATAGAGCGGGGACGTGAAATCCAACCTCAAGCGGTCACTCGAGACTCGTTGGGAGACTCCAGGCGTAAACCGACGTGCTTAGAGTTGTCCACTTGTGATCGGATCACGCCAAGACGCATGTTAATGCGGTCGGGTCTGTCTGAACGGTGGCGTACTCATGATGATGAACGGTGTGGAAGTTAGCCGCGGATGGACACCTGCAGAGCAGAGTGTTCTCTTATGACACCGTTAGCATAATGCTGGTCATTAATATGGAAGACTCCAAGACGCAAGTAACAAGCAATAAATCAAAAGACGACCTTGACAGGTCGAGTGGTTGAGCGTCTTTCCTTCGACGCACTTCAAAGTACTTCACAGGTTTTGAGCGGGCTACTTGTAGCTTTTTTTACCTTCTGGATTTCAAACTCGTTGCACAACATCAAACTCAAAACTTCTCGCTTGATAATAATTGATGAATATCTTTCCTTTGAGGCTTGATTTGTGTGCCTGCTAGCAACAAGGCTGGACAGGTATTTCAGCAGTACAGTTGAATGCTTTTGGGCAGTAATTTCACATTTTTGCATTTTCAGCAATGATTTGCAATTCATTTTAGCTTTCAGATTTTCTTAAAGACCCCAACTCACATTCTATGTGAACAGGAAACTAGGAACGGGCCAAGTTGTTTGAAATAAATGCCTCAGAAAGCCACTGTATCTAGTCCCATAGACAAACACACTGTCAAAATGTCTTGCAAAATGTTCTAGCTTGTTTTGATGTTTAGGAGTAACTGGAATTGTAACTAAAAGGTACAATACATCCTAAGTCTATCTGTTGTTCACCCCTACACATCTGATTCAAACTAAAGACCAATGCTGTAGCTTTAATCTGGGATACTTTAGGGGCATATAGTCAGGTGGAAATTGACACTTGTATGTACACATGGACAAACATGCGGTACACACATCTGTTTTTGTTGCTCATTGATATTAGCAGGAGTCTTTTTTCCATGTTTTTACCAGGTTTGTGGATCAAACTTTCTGAGCTGTTTAATGTCACAGGACCATCTGGCAGGAACTACAATCGATAAAGATGAATCCAAGAATCCATCTGATTATTCGATTCATGCAGATCTTTAGTAATTTGACCTTATAAAATAGTTTAAAACCCTCTGAAGCAGAGGCTAACAGTTAAACAAAAGAACTTAGAGCGTTGGCATGAGACCACATTTCCAAATTCAGTGTATTTCTTTTCACCACTGCAATTTGCAGTTTCTCATTCCCTGTAGATTCTTTACATTTCCCCCTGACCTTTACAAAATGACCAGGAAATGGGAGGTGTATCCATTTCCCTTCTCTCATTGTTGCTTCTTCCTCCAAATTAGCATTTGACCTTCACCGCTGTCCGATTTTCTCGCCAAAGCTCGGTATGGATGTTCGGGTGCAGTCGGCACACGTAAGGTTGAAAGACTGGAGTCTACAGTAGATATTTACTCCAAAAATATTTATAAAAAACAACTCTGGTGAGTTCTGTAATTGCACAGAGGGTGTGGACGGAGCAAGAAGCAACCGTGAAACGGCAAAACAAGCAGAATTATCAGTCTGGGTGTGGTTGCTCTTTAAATCCTCAACAAACACAATTGTCAACGGACAGTTTCCACATTGTAAATGCATCACACGTCTAGAGCTCTATATACTGAATGGGTCTTGTTGCATCCCTGAAACAAAGAAGAAATACACGAGTCATCCAGGGGACAGTAGACTGGTCAAACCAGGATGCTATGATGGTCATAGGCAAACACATATCAGATAAATAAGTTATTTTTTTATTTTTTCTAACATTTGAAATAATCCCATTCGTCATTTGTGATCCCAGGTTTGCAGGAACAGGTATTGCATCTTATTTATACTGACTTTAGACTTCACACAAACCTCCATAAAATTGGCAAGACACTTTGAAGGGGACATTAAAACCCTCAGGCCGAACAAGAGTCTGGTTGAAGTGCCCTGTGTAAAATATACATTATACATTATACTTTAACGTACCGTAAAAGCCGGGTTACAAGCCGTTATCGGTGGTTGTCCCCGCTGTAGCAAGCTAGCGCTGCTGCTAGCTCAACGCTGCTGCTAGCTCTCCTCTGCCCGAGTCGGGCGTCGAGCCGGGGCTGGTCCCGCTACCTTCGGTGGTTGTCGGGGAACTAGCGAGAGCTAGCGGAAGTTAGCAGGGAACTAGCAGCAGCGCTAGCTGGCTACAGCGGGGAACTAGCGGGGACACCCACCGAACATAGTAGCGGCTTGTAACCCGACTTTTACGGTAGTTGTTTTTAATACTACATGTTTGATTGTCGATGTGTCTTTGAGCAAGACACTTAACACTGAATTGCTCCCCGTTGCTGTGTCTACGGTGTATAGAGAAGAAAAAAAAGTATATGTGTGGAAAATATCTCTCTTAAAGATGGCATTCACTGTGAAAAAGGGTGAGATTTTAATAGCGGTTGATTCACTATGGTTTGGGCTTTAATTGGAAATATTGTCCTTTGCTGTCATTTTATAATTGTGGTTCCTTTATACCCTTAATCGTTATCCCACAATGTAGATGTGAGTCCTGAAATAGCCGTCACTGTTGAGGCAGAGCCGTCCGGGGGACTTGACTTGGACTTGAGAGTCAAAGCTTGCCCACGGTTCAGAGTCGTGCTCAGAATTTGCTCCCGTGAATGTGTTGATGCCCTCTGCGACCAACCGCCTCCCCACCAGTGAGACCCACATCTCCCATTCCAGAAAAGCCACTGGCACTGCTGCGCACAAAACAAGCGCCCGCATGCAAGCAGCGGGCACGCATCTCCCCGGCAACGGTCTGGGGCTGCTCTTCCATAATATATATTCAGCCTGTTGTGTCTGCACCCACAGGAATCATGTAATAACAGCTTGTCAAGGCTTTTTGTGCCGGGAAAACATTTGCATATTCAAATGCGTCGATGAGTGAAGCTTGCCATGGCTGATTCTGTAATGTGCATATTCACACAGCGGGGTTTGTGTTCACGTTCCGCACAGCTAATGGACGCATCAGGCTCATTGTTTTCAGATTTTTTTTTCCGGAGCGCTTGCCTGACTTGGTTGTTCCTCACCTGCATATTTATGCTGGTGTTTTGTGCACGTCTGAATTCCCTCATACCCACAGACAAACACATTTCTGATTTACAGCCTGTTTATTCCCTGCCAAGAGACGCTATCAGCCTACAAATAAAAGATAATGGAGGCCAAGTACACACTGAGACCATTCCAACTCGGCAGCTTTATCACTGCTACACACACACACACACACACACACACATATACACACACACACACACACACACACACACACACACACACATACACACACACACACACACACACACACACACACACACACACACACACAGATGTGGAGATTTCCTTTAAGGGCTTCTCAAATCATGCCAAAAGCATATTTTCCTCCACACAGCCTCAGCGGTTTCCAGTCATGCTTTCAGTTATATTTGCAGTTTAAGGTTTTTCAGATAACCGTCTCTGAGACTCCTGCCGCTTCTCCGATAAAATGGAGCCAAATGGAAAGAAATTCAACTCACTCAAAATGACATTTAAAACTCAACAGCGAAAGTCTCCGTTGAGAAACAATGTCCCAGTCACTCAGAGTAATCCGCAGACCTCGCTGAACAACTTTATCACTTCTGGAATCGCGAGATGCTGTTGAGTTTTTCAAACACGACTTGCTTAAGCACCACATACTGACTTGCATTTACTCCTTTGTGTGGTGTTGGCAGCAGATAGGACGAAACCTCGGCAAGTAAAACCCACATGAAGCTCTGGCGTAAGTTCAGTCAGGAAGATACACTTGTGCATGCTAATGCCTGTATTTTCCTCGCTGTCAATCAGTCGTTCTAATCAGCCGGTCTCTTCTATCCGATATTACAGCGACACGCCTACACTGTCGCCTCGTTCCCTATCATGTTTGCAGCTGTGTCCTTTTCAGTGTGATTGTCTCTCAGCCTGCGTTCATTTTGCCGTTACACACGCCCCCCCCCCCCCCCCCTCCCCTCCACCTCCCCGTCAGCTTCATCAGCATCATCAGCATCATCAGCCGGCACCACCCTTGTCTGGACTCATGGAGGGATTGAGGATAGACGCCCCGCCTCGATTACAAACCTCCCAGGAGAGTCTCCAAGCAGGTTCAGGCTTGGTGACTGGGGGGGAAGGATGGGTTTATGAAGGGCAGGGCTCGTGAGGGAGAAGTGGAGACGGGTGAGCAGGTGGCCTGCCTCCTGAATTCACTTCATTTTCAATCGACTCATTGGGGAAAACGTGACTACAGGTTGTTGTAGCCCTTTAAGCCCTAACCCTATTTATTGTTTGAGTTGTGTTTAGAGGTTGAACATGGGGATTATATATTATTGTAGCACTGATTTTTATGTTTAATTTGATACCTAACATGGTTTTCTTTGGGGGGGGCGGGGGGGGGGGGGGTCACATGATTTATACCATGTGACCTGATATAAAAGGGTCCCCAAAAAGGGCTCAATACCGTTGTGGTTCTGCCGTCCAGATACTTGAGTACTTTTGGCTGTTTTTCATGGTTTTTAGTCAAGGTTCCTTAACACTTGGAGGTCTGGGGGTCAATTTCTTGATTTTTCTTGATTTTACATACTTTTTAAATTCCCCTTTTTAAAGTCACTAGCATATGATACAAAATCATGTGTTGTATATCAAAAAATACAGAACAATCTCAGCTATCTATATAATGAGGCACCATTGTCCCAAAGGCACAAGTGTAAATATGAAAATATGACTAAAGCTGAAAAATTTAATCTTGATTTTGGAAATGTCTCATATTTGTTGTGAAAACATAACTTTACTCCGGTGGGATATCGGTTTTGGTGATGGAAATTGGTTTACCAAAGGTCTTAGGTTCACAAAAGCAGTGGAATATATGAATAAAATGGTAGACACATGTAATTTAATGTCTAAAACCAAATTTATTATTATATGGTGGGGATGATGAGCTGTGGCTGGCTTTGCAGCCTGCTAGGTGATGTGTTCAGGCAGGCAGACGGACAGGGAGACTGCTGCAGTGATGCTGCATGTTGTCCTCTGGACCCTCGCAGCTCTGAATCCACTCTGTAAAATACATTAATACAGTCAGTATGAGTTCAATGTAAGAAAGTTAACGTGATAGAGACAACAGTTGATTATGCACCGTTCAGTCATAGACACGGAAGATAACAGCCAACACGGCTCTATTTACTGACGCGCTAACCGCTACGTAGCTCTCGTCAACACACAAGTTATGTTATTTACTGTCTTACAAACACATAATGGAGGTCCAGCACTACTGGTCGTACTATGTTCACTGTAACAAGTTAACGTGATAGATTCAACAATTGATTACTCACCGTTCAGTCTCACAGAAACGCTGTAGCCAGCTATCTGGCCCGTTAGCTCCGTCTAGCTCCTGTTAGTGAATCCTTCAGCTCTGAAGCTGCTCCGTCTGTCCCCTCCAATATAGCTCTGCTCAGGATTCTTTGCTTGGCACCTTCTGACTCACAGTGAAGCTTTGCAAGCCTCATACATGTCCATGTTTAGATGCTCAGACGCAGAAGTGGAAACCATATCTATCCGCCAGATTTTTAACCATATTTATGTGACGTATTATTGTGATGATTATAATTTTATTAAACATTTAGACACCTGGTGTAACGCTTCGACGCGGGCGCCGACCTCAGAGGGTTAAGAAAAATCCTAAAGCATCATCATACAATTACACATAAAGTGCTTCTCCAGGTTCGTGTTCTTCGGCGGTGTGGCAGGGAATGAGTGAAAATGGGCCGGTTATCGGGTTGACCGAGGGGAAGTGGATACAGGTGAGCAGGTTGATGAAGGAGTCAGGTAAGTCTGAAGGCATCAGGTAGAGAATGGCAATGAACGGGTTTGAGGAAATGGATTTAGAGGGTAGAGAAATGGTTTTCGTGGCCGAATGGGATCAAATCCCCGCAGCCAGGATCCAGAATCTGAGAGTCTTGCATAAAGCAGAAGCATGTTAATGTCCATTATTTTGGAAGGAGGCCTTGTAGTGTAATGAGAGGTGGACGACACAGACTGCACAGTCTCACTGTGTCTATTTTAGCCAAAAAGGATAACCAGGACCATTATATGAGGAGTGTGTCAGTGTATCCGCGGTGGGCCGGCTGCTTCAGAGAATTAGTTATGGCCTGTCAGTTCTTTGGAAGCTGCTTTTAATGGACTTGTCAATGAGAAAACACATAAACATTTATATTGCTTAAGGCTGAAATATGGAAAGCAATGAGCCTTTCATAAACCCAATTGCTCTCCGAGTGTTGAGTCATCACACACATTAATGACAATTTCAATACCATCGTTAGCACACATACACACACACACACATACACACACACACACACACACACACAACGAGAACGTGCACATTAGCAGCAGTTCTAATATTTCTACCCTAATTGTAATGGGTGATGTGACTCGTGGCTGTTTAGAGCTATTGACTGGAGCAAAAGACACACTGTTTGTTTAAGTCATCATTAACACAGCCTTCAATAAGGGTCACTGGCAGCAAGTGTAACACTGATTAGTGTGTGTATGTGTGTGTGTAGAGTATGCTTGAGTAACATAGTATGAAAGACAGCAAAATGACTACTTCTGTTTGTGAAAAAGCACTTGAAGCACTTGGGTTTGTCTGTCTGTCGGTGTATCAAAGGCCCGTCTGTAATATAGTTTTTTTGTAAGCTTGCTTTCTAAAAGGTCTGACACACCAAAACGTCTGGAAAACGATTGAAACTCGGCTCCTTTGTCCGTTGCCTCGCGGCTTTATCACTTACTATCCGATGAAGGGAGGATTCCACGCATCGTTGCGGCTGACGTGATCGGATACCTTGATCGGCATCAGCAGGTCGGCCCTCTGTCATCTGATGTTAAAGGATCGAGGGGCAATGAGCGCTGGATGGGTTAAAGTTAGAACATTACATGCATACGTATACTGCATTAAAATGGGATAATACCCAGTATGGATATGATGGATGAGTTGCAGCGTATTGGATTACATAAATGGGCTGATGTAAAACTGATCGATACTCGAGTGTTTTTTACGTGGAAGACCTTGACCTGAATTGATCCACCGGCATTTTCATCATGTTCCACTCCCAACGCATTAATGTTTATCATTACCAAAATCTCCAGGTGACACTCAGAATTTAGAAAATGGTCAAAGTACATTTTATACTAGCAGCGTCCATCATAAAAACAGATCCCTAAAGCTTTGACGAATCCAAATAATGTCTGTATTTTGTGTTTTTGACACAATATACTCACAAAAAGTGCTGATATTTAAGAGGTCTCTACAAGCAGCTATTGGCAGCAGCCGCTCCTACCAACCTGCTACCTCTGAGCCACTACCCACGTTCTTAAACAATTCTAAAATGTCTGGCCGTCCTCCTCATCTTTGACGGCTGTTTCTGCCCGCAGGAGAAACAGCCGAGCAATCAGACTTTTGCTGGCAGGATTAAGAAGGTAAAGCTGAACCAAGCGACCACATCTCGCTGACTAAAGTTGGCAAAGTGGCTGCTTCTAAACGCAGCATTACACATCGTCATTATGCTGTAGCACGTCCAGAAAGCCTCTTCATTCCGTTATTGGGGGCAAAACACAGTGTTCCAGTTCGGACTGTTCTCCTTCAACATTCACAGCTATACTTATGAAAAACGAATGCACTGTAATTCGTAGATACTCCGCGAAATCAATTTGTATATAATCAATGTGATAATGAACCAGGAAGTTCTGACTTTCAGCTTTACATTTTCTTTTTCAGACTTTCCTTTTTCTTTTTCTTTTTTTAAAGGACCACGCATTTTCTAACAGTTGTCCATCTTTTGTACCTAGAGTCACATGTTCATCTGAGCCTTGGGAGTGCTCCAACTGTCAGTAACCTAACATTGTCTTTGTAGAAAATGAATGAGACTTTTACACCTGAAATAACTCTGGGTTCTATGCTCTGACCTCAGGGTTCTCTGACCTCAGGGTTCTATGCTCTAAACTCAAGGTTCTATGCTCTAGAGCACACACACACACACACACACACACACACACACACACACACACACACACACACACACACACTTCTCCCTCGTAGTATGTTACATCATCTAAAAGGTTCCTGTGTTCTCTCTCTGGCTGTGCGCTGTCTTCCGCCCCGTAACTTCTCCACCCGGATCTTTCTTTCGGCCTCTTTGCTTCCTCCACCATCGCTCTTCTCCCTCTGCATGTCCCAGTTCTCTCCCCGTTGCTCTGCTCCCCATCTCCCTCCCTCCCTCCCTTTGTCGCCTCAGGAAGAATTCAGCACCAACTGACAGTCTGATTTAGTTCCAATACCAACCTCCCATCTCTCTTTCTCTCTCTCTGTCTCTCCCTCTCCAGTCCTCTCTGGAGAGAGGGTGTCGCACATAAATCTCCGCTGTAGCCATCTATTACCTTCTACATTCCAGTCCTGACCTAATTCCTCCCCGTCTCCAATGTGTCAGTAGGGCCAGGATATAGTGGCTCCAATGTAGTCTGTCTCCCTCTCTCTCTAATCCAGACCAAGTCTTTGTTTTATGGTTAATAATAAAAGAAAAACACTATCTCATATTATCTCGCAATAAGACAAATGGCCCTTATATATATAGTTCACTTTATTTCCCTAATCACCTCTCCTTTCTCCTCTGCGGAGGTGTTCAGGAGCAGAGTGTGAGTGCGCCTGTCTAAGAAGATGACAAAATATATATATCTCTCCGTCACTCTTGTTGGAAATGATTGCAGTTTAGCAGCATGATAAAAGGGGACAGCTTCAGCCATTTTTAAGAGGTCTTTACCATTCCTCACCAAATGGGAGATTTATTTCCATGTCTTGCATGCACTTCACCGCCCTCCTTTGGGTGCCAAACCAAATTCACCCCCAGTGTTAGTCACCGATAATAATCTATTTCCATCACACTCATGGACCGGTATACTGAGGCAGGGGTATTGTTAGAGCCTCAGGTCTCCTCCTCCCTCCCCCACAGAAACAGCTCACTCGGGGCCGAGCAGCGGTAAATATTGGCCCCCGGAGGTCCGGAGGTGGATGTGGGCCTTTCCTCCCCTACCCCCACACACTACCCCCGCCTTGAGGATCCGATGAAGTTGAGCTGGTAATAGTTGTGTTCTCGTGTGATTGCTTTTATCGCACTTCTGAGGGACCGCGAGTGCGATTCTAGTTAATTAGACGATTCATTTTAATTAACAAGTAATCATCAGTTAATCAGAGGAGCGAGTTGGCTGGTGGTTTGCATCGTACCATCGCAGCATGACGACATGCGGGTCAGCTGATGTGGAAAGTCACTTTTTTTATTGAACTTTATTGGGGGGAAAAATAATGAATGTGACAAAAAATGATGAAAAACATACAGTCGAACAGCATAACAGGTACGTATCATTATATAATTATGCATAAAAGATGTGGGAGGACACGGAATATAAATGAATAGATAAATAAATACATATACATCTTCATGCCAACTCCAATCCATACACTTCCATGTGGTGCACTGTGTGTACACTATGTGCATTTTATCTCTTCTTCTTCTTCTTCTTCTTCTTCTTCTTCTTCTTCTTCTTCTTCTTCTTCTTCTTCTTCTTCTTCTTCTTCTTCCTCCTCTTCCTCCTCCTCCTCCTTCTTCTTCTTCTTCTTCTTCTTCTTCTTCTTCTTCTTCTTCTTCTTCTTCTTCTTCTTCTTCTTCTTCTTTGCTCTCTTGACAGTTGTATTAAAACTGAACAGAATTAACTTTCTCTTCTACTCGCTCGTGTGTGTTCACTCCGCCATCTCCACACGTTTCCACGACTATATGTGGCCAAGATGGCGGCCATTGAGGGCTGAAAGCGTCCAGCGTTCCACTCTCAACGCTTTTTGACCCAACACCATCCGGGTGTACTCATAGTGGAAGGCCGTATACCTGCTATGTGAGGAACACCGAGACGCAGTATCAGTCCGCAGAGCCACACATGTGGACGGACATGTTTGTTCCGTCGACCTCCATTTATCCTCTCAAACGTCCTCCTTGCAGATGGGTGATTATTTCCAAAATGCCCTTCAAGAGGATTTCCATCAGACGCGGAAAGCCAGAAGGGACTCAAGAAGAAATGGAATGATCCGTCTCCGGCTGCAGTCCAGCGTGTTGGCATGTGCTGGAGAGCAAACTGTTTGGTCAGCAATAAACGGTTTGGCCCAAAGGGGCTTTGACGCATGTGGGGCCAATAAAAGTTAATCGCACACGGCGGCATGCATTGTTTGCAGTAAGAGAGCAACAGTCAACTACACCTGCAGTGAGGTGCATTCAAATAGCATGCAGAGTTAAATGTAGAGCTCAGGTTTGTATTCCGGTCTTAATGAGCATTTGGAATAATATTACCCGGTAGCATCCCTTCCTATACGGTGTGAAAAAAACTACTTTTCACTTCATTTTCATTTTCAACACTGGAGCTTGCTGCTTCAATTCTACACTCGACGGATCGTTGTTAACACCCTGGACATGCAGAGAGGTGAACTGTGGATGTGTTCAAGCTTCTTCTTTTGAGAAGACCAACATGTTTCGATGATATTTCAAACATCAGTCCGCTCTCTTATTTTTCGGCGGGCGGAGGAGAGCAGAAGGTATGTCTGGACTGGAGCGGTGGGTCTAGAGGTGGTTTGAAGGGTGGCGGATTAGAGGGGAAGGAAATAGGTTGACGGGGACAGAGGGACAGGTGGATAGGAAAAGAGGATGGAGGAAGACGAGGAAAAAGATTTAGTTTGGCTGAGGGAGAAGTAGATGGATTCCAGGGGAAATGGGGAGGAGGGAGAATCAACTCAGCATGGAGGTTAATGGAGAACAGGGCAAAAACAGCTGGTATTTAACTTCTGTCTCCTTATTCATTTCTCTCTCTCTCTCTCTGTGTGTGTGTGTGTGTGTGTGTGTGTGTGTGTGTGTGTGTGTGTGTGTGTGTGTGTGTGTGTGTGTGTGTGTGTGTGTGTGTGTGTGTGTGTGTGTGTGTGAGGACCAGCTTGACTTTTATGCCTTAACATAAGGACACTGTTCAGAAAGTGAGAACATTCTGTCCTCTCCTCACTTCTTTAATCGGCTGCTCGAGGGTTAAGACTTAGTTTTAGGATTAAGGTGTCACTTA